>JALRML010000016.1:0-581350 GCA_026120125.1 Pseudocercospora vitis | reverse complement strand
CCGCCCCCCCGCCCCCCCCCCCCCCCCCCCCCCCCCCCCCCCCCCCCCCCCCCCCCCCCCCGCCCCCCCCCCCCCCCCCGCCCGGCGCAGCGGGCAGAAGTACAACCTTGCCCGATCCTGGTCTTTGGGAAGAGAGGCGGAAAAAGCTACAATGTGAAGTCGCGAGAGGAAAGAAACGAACTTACTTCTGCAAAAGTATTGCTATCATGAATTGCAGATCCGGCGATCCTGCGTGTTCGGGCAAGCTACGCCCGCCCCTCCACCGGCGCACCGACACGATGTCCGAGCTGGGCAATGTACCATCAGCACGAAGGGTGTGATGTTACTCTGAAGAGTTGCTTTTAAGCATCGATAAGCTACTGTGTCTCTTATCGGCACCCCTGCTCTGCATGATCTTTTCGCCGAAACCGACGGAGCCCTCAAGCCCCGGTCCTCGGCACCTGGTCTAGGAGATTTCCTGCGCAAAAGGGTAGTATTAATATCCCTTTAACATGAACCTCTTGCTCCTTCATACGTATCCTGCTTCATATACGGCGGCGGCCGGTTTGTATTCGACTCGATCGAAAATCACGGTGTGAACTCGCGGTAGCGGCTTAAAAACTGCCATCGAACATGGAGGACGCCGCTCTTCGTGAAGATTGAAAGTCCAGCAATGCTGTGCTATGCGGTCCAAGTTAGTGGCCTGTGCACTCTTGCTTGTTTCCGCATGTGATTGCGTGTGATTACGATCAGTCTCATGTGGTTGTGTTACCCGCACGCCCACAAGCCTACGTGCAATCGGATCGAGGTCACGTTGACCTCTTTGCTATCGCTCTGTTTCATTTGCTCAACGCGTGTAAAGGTTCAAAGGATTAATTTGGATCTTGGGTTGGATCAGATGCCACACAGTAGGGCATTGACCGCGATTTGCTTAAAGGTTTCCGAATTCTGATGCCCATCGAGACCGATACCTCATTTGGCAACGGCCCATGCATCGCCCTCTTTCATCACTTGGCCGCGGTTCTCCATTTCAGCAAGCAACCATTTGACTTCGTCGTCGCCGTACGTGAAAGTGGGTAACACCATCTTCATCATGTTCGTGATTCCCATCATGCCGCCGATCTCTTTCCTGCCCTGGTTTCGAAGCATTTCGAGAATGAAGGTCTGAAATGTTGGGGCCATTTGACGAAGCATGGCTTGTTCAGACATCAATCCACCACTGTCCACGTCGACGTCAAGCTGGGAGGGCTCCTCGAGGATGTTCACGTCCATGTCCGTGCGCTCCAAAACAGCGTACTTGCCAGGCGACCTCTCATACAGCACCTTTTTGCCAATCCAAAAGCTGAGCCCGCCCTGAACGTAGTCCTCGGGCATGTTAAGGGCATCAACAAGTTCGTCGACCCCGATACCCTCGTCTTCCTCGTATCTGGCCGGCTGATGCCCATCCTCTGCGTCTCGGTCATCACAGAAGGCATCCAGAAGACTGACCTTCCACCCCTCGATGCCTTTCTCATCAAGAGTGCGATCTGCAAGAGTAATGGCGAAGTCAATCGTGTCGAGGGCTGGCCTCCACACAAGCCTCCGCTGGCCACTGGTAGCGGCGAAGGCTTGTTCGTAATGCTGCTTGTGTTTCTGTATCTTGACTGGTACCCTGAACTGATCGTCTCGAAGTTGAGGCCAGAAATAGCTCGACAGTACCTTGGCCTGGAACTGTATTGAAGCTGGCTCCTTCTTGGGCGTAAGACCGGACTTCTCAGCCGGTAGACGGGTACGCTTGGGAAAGTAAAGGTCGCTGCGGCGCTTTGCTACCAGATTGACTGCAGCTTGAAACTGCTTACTGTCGATTCGGTCCTTGAACGCTTCGTAAAGGGAGCTTAAGGTAATACCGTCCTCAGGTATAGCGCCCTGGATCTCTTTTGGCGTGGGGGGAGGTTTGATGAGGTGCGAAGTATAATTGGTGTTCAACCTGCGATTGAGCTGCGCCGACTCGCGCATGTCTTTCAGCATAACCTCGGCGTGCTGTAACTTTGTAGAGTCTAGTCGAGATTTTAGAAGCTCGATGACCTTGGTCTCCCGAACGAGATCTGTATCTTGGGTCTGAAGCAGATGCTGTCCTAGGGCATGCGAGAAGGCTTTGATGAAGTCGTCCGGCTCGAATAGCGCCAGAATGTACGCGACCACGTCATCGGACTTCGAAGCCTTGTAGTTAGGTCCGGCATCTATTGGGTCTGGAACCCATTCCATGTCATTCCAATTGACCATCCTCTCGTCCTGAGCATCGATTGCAGAAGATGCGACCGCATCGCTGATATCCCAACACACCTTATCCGAGTCGTTACTCGCGTGATGTTGTCGATTACTGTCCGCAAGGAAACTGATAGCAATGGTCGAAACTGTATCCTCTCGACTCCGGAGATAGCTTCGCACTGGGATTGCCACTTTCTCGAGAAGCACGCCCCGTGAATCCAGCAGCCTGAATGTGTTGATAACATTGATGTACATGCCAAGGATTTCTCTGGTGCTGGCTCCGGCATGGAAGAGGCGTCGCTGCATCTGTTCTGTGAAGCTTGAGCAGAGATGTGCCTTTTCAGCTGAGCCATTCGCGGAGAGATAGTCCTTGATGTCTTGCAGCGCGCCTTCGCTTGAAGGGAACATGCTTACATAGTCGAATAAAGAGTGAGATCGCATCCGTCCAAAGCTATTGACTGCGGCAGAAACGAACTGCTGAGATGGCAGTCGCGTGCCTGTGTTCCCCGATAGCGCGGCGACCGCTTGCTCAAGAGCCGGTACCAGCTGGTTCTGTACCCATTTCCGCAACTTCTGAGTAGCGCCGCGACGGCCGGACCAGTCAACTTGGAAGCATTGCCTTTCGATTGCCGGTCCTTGTAGGAGCCTATGAACCGCATGCGCGAACGCTCGCTCACCTTCGCTGCCACCTAATCCAACGCTCTGTAGGTCGTGCAATTCGCGTAAGTCGAACGAAACTGTGCAATGGCACTCCTCTAATCCTAGACAGCAACCCCTATCGTAGTTGGCCTCTAGGGTGTCGTTCATGATATAGAAGAGGTAAGTCGACAAGGTCTTCTGGAATCGCTGCCGAGGAAGAGAGTGCAGTACACGGACATGAAACTCTTGCCTTACCGTATCCATGAAGGCGTAGAGGAATTGACGTGATGTCAAGGAGCCATTTTGGGGACGGTCAACAGCCAAGTAGACCTCCTGCGCCTTTTGAAGGATCTTTGTGGTCGTGGCAAGAGCCTGTCGAGCTCGATCGAGCTGGATTGGCGCTTGCCAAAACTGAAGCTCAGGAAGGACATGTTGTCGGAAATGGGTCATGACTTCGGAGACATACCATTGCAGAAGCTGTTGCTTGGTAGATTTGGCGCTGAGAAGGAATTGAAGTGCGTTTTCAGCATCGCTAGAACGAGACAGATCGCGTGGCTCTCCATTCGCGTCTGATGGTAGTCTTAAGAAGCACGTTGCTGACTTCCAAGCTCTGTTGAAGCGTGCTGCGGACGTCGTTGGGTCCAACTGTACGGGAGAGGGTTGGTTGGAGGCAAAGAGAGAGGCGAACACACTCGAGGTTGGAGCGACGGCGGCCATGGCTCGTGGCCGGTGGATGTATATTGTGTCGATGTCGAGGTCTGAGTTTGGGTGGAGGGACTTTTGCCAAGGCATAGGTTTGGACAGCCGTACGACTTCTTGGGATGCGTCGACACATGACTTCGTGACGGAGATGACGGGGCGTGCGTCATCATGCTTCCCGCATTTGGCGCACTGCAGCAGAAACAAGACAGCAGGCCGCTGCGCCTACCAAACGGCCATGACCAAATTCCTGATGTGCTGCATCAAGAGACGTTTATATTCTTAACCGTCCCAGCGATCCCTACAGCCTCGCCTTCATCCTCCTATAGGACTTCAGACTTGTCGAGAACATACCGTAGGCCGGGCAACAACCACATCATCCAAAATTCACCACTCACATCCGAGTGCAAGCCGGCATGTCGAAGAGGACGGGCGTGCCAAATGGCATCGATAAGTCGGAGCAGCCAATTTCTGCGCCTGGTGGGTCCCCAGCCGGCGACGACAGAGGTCGCGCACGGCAATGTACTGATCTCATTACAGGCAAGGAAGTACCGGACAAGCAATCGCGCCTGCTAAACGACCCCAACCCGGGCCACTTCAGCTTATTACGAGCCTACCATCTCGCCGACCTAATCACTCTCATGAATGGCTTCTGCGGCGTCATGTCCATTCTTTCCTCCATGCGCTACATCGCCGGTCCACCACAGCAGAAGGGAAATCTATGGGCCGCACTGGCATTGCCATATGCTGGCATGTTCTTTGACTTCTTCGACGGAGCAGTAGCGAGGTGGAGAAAGAAGAGCAGTTTGATGGGCGCTGAGTTGGACTCGCTGGCGGATTTGGTATGGGACACAGAATGTGCTTGGCAAAGGAAAAACGTGGTGGCTGATATTGTACAGATCTCCTTCGGCTGCGCTCCTGCAGCTTGTGCCTTTTCTCTCGGCATTAGAACACCCATCGATCAGCTACTCCTCACCTGCTTCGTGCTGTCTGGCTTGGCCCGGCTGGCGCGCTTCAATGTCACCACAGGCAACGTGCCCAAGGATGCCAACGGCAAAGCCAAGTACTTTGAAGGCCTTCCAATTCCCACAAGTCTGAGCATCGCTGCCCTGATGGCGTACTGGACCACACAGGACTGGATTCAGGAGGACATTCCATTCGGCACCATGATGCAGGGCACCATCTTTGAATTCCACCCGGTTGTCGCGCTCTTCTTGGCCCACGGCTGCTGCATGCTGTCCAAAACTTTACATGTTCCAAAGCTCTGAGAACAACACACTTTTCATGCCTTTACGCAAGCAAGGCGCTGGTGGGTGAGTTTTGGACGATAGCCAGGCGGCATGGCCTGGATACGTTGAAGATACCTATGAGTCGCGCATTTGACATGAATGGAAAGGAATTGTGATCGCGGGAGTTGTAGCATACTCTGAAAATGAATGACGTTTCGCGACCGGCTCTTCCAGGGCTATACACTCGGTGATCTGGTGCTTTCACGTTTCATCATAAATCAGCCTACCGGCAGCAACTACGGCGCACAATCATTCCGACCCACACTTTGCGCTACGATGAGGAGAACATAGACGTTCTTGCATTCTGGTGGGTTGCAAACGACCACATGAGATCAGATCAGTTCTGCCATAGTTCTACCGCACCGCCATCGCACTAGGCCCTTCCCATCATGAACTGGAACATGCGCTCCATAGTAAGTCAGTAGGTGCTTCGAGAGAACCCACAACTCTTTGCGCTTATCTGAAACATATTTGCTGCACGGCTCGTGTTGACTATCAAGGAATCTCGAACATGACCAGGAGTTGACTCCGCTTAATTCAGAATATTGCGGTGTGCAGCCGAGGCAAATGGCGAAATTCTCCCATGAGACAAGTGTGAACACCAATGCCATCCGTCATTTGATCGCGACGCATCGCTCAACTCTTCATATTGGAGAACAGCACTATGGATGACACTGCAGGAATTGGCGGCGCTTGGCCACGAGACCAGTCGACCACCCACCACTCGGAATGGTATAGCAAGTTCTACTCCAGACAATACGCACGTGGCTTGAACACCACCCTTGGGGTCTCCGTATGTCAATGGCACTGTGGGTAGATAGTGCTAGCCGTGTTGTATAAATTCTATGGTAGCCTCTGCTCCAGAGAGGGCTCGAGGTCATCGACCGCATTCGCCATCATTAAGACCGCAATCGCAACTGATTCCAAGCAACATCTGTTTGATCAGCCGCCGCAAATATGAAGTTCGCCAGTGTCTTCCTACCTGCCCTAGCTGCCGTTGTGGTTAGCGTAGAGGGATGTACGAGGTACGTTTGAATTTGGCACAAGATGCACCATCGACCAGATTAGATGCTGACTTGTGACACAGTTACAGAGATTGCAAGTGTGTGAATACCATCACTGGCGTAAGAAGAATCTACCACTGTGCTTTCAGGGCACATGCTGACCAGCCTCCAGCTGCAAAATGACACCGCCACCAGCGGAGCTTGCGGTGAGTACGCATCGGACAACGGCAAGAAAGTGGTCTATAGCGATACGCCACACCATCAATGTTCGAAAGACGACAGTGATCCTTTTCAAGAAGGCGATTGGATTGTGAGTGGTTTCCAATAGAAGGGTTGTACCTCTTCGAGTGCGTGGTACTGATTTATGCTAGAACAACTGCCTTTTCAAGCTGAAATGCTACCGCCAGGGAGACAACCTCGACCAGTACTGCTGGAACAAGAAAAGCTCGTTTGCGGATAAACGTTGAAGCCGAGCTCCCACGACGACCAACTGTGACGTTTCGCCACCGTAGAAGGAAGTGAGCAATCGTCTAAACAGTGTTGCGAGATGGGCGGCGGTCTTTAAAACCGCTCGAGGTCATGTAGCGATTTTGGAGCAGCCTTCACCGCTTCACCATGCTTCACCATAAGCTGATAGATATCTTTCACCTCAATTATCAGAGCCTTCCAGATTACGGAAACTCAGCAGATACCAGTCATGACTGTACTGTCGCCACAAGAGTACTGTGGTCAAGATAGGGCCCAAATTTCGTTGAGGTCCAGCTTTCTCCCATCGACTCTACGAGATCAACTATTTCTGTCACCATTTATCGTCTTGACTGCGCTGGAGACTCAAGCGGTCGTCAAAGGCTGTTTGCCCCCAGCGATGATGTATGACATAAAGGGGTGCACGAGCCTTTTGCACAGGATGTCTCGGGGCTATGCGGGGCTTCGAGTCTGGATCCACCTTATCCAAATCTTCGGTGGGTCCAGGGATAGTGGGATGCACAAAGTCCCGTCTCTATTCTGCGCGCACGGAACTGTGCCTGATGTATGAATTGATGGATAGATAGCTCTCGGATCGCTGTTCTCCTAAGCTTGGTACATGCAATTTGGATCTGGAATGTGTTTGCTCCAGCTCCAGCTCCAGAGCTAGGCGAAGACAGCTGAATGGTGTCGGACACCATTTTGTGTGCAAGGTATACTGAGACATATTTCATCATGTCGCCATGCCGATGCTACAAGGCTAGAATTGCCCTGGGTGTTCTAATACATTCTTCAAACACCGAGGTGCCTGATCATTCCGGAAGGCATCCAGGTTCTACTTGCCGGACATGATGGAACAACCTACCAAATTGTTTACGTGTCCAAGTCTGGAGATGAAGTCCATCGACAAGAGTCCGCGGTCCGTGCGAAGTGCTGACTAACACCTCAAGCTCTGGAAATCCGTCCCACGGCCGTACAGAGGTCCGGGTGGTCTTTTCCATAACGGCGCATGGGTGGAAGTTGTCTTTAGTGGTAGACTGCGAACCCTGGCGGTATGTTCGATTACTATTTGTACCAGCACGTAGCCACGAGGCGCATTCGACGGAATGGAGGCATCCCTTGACACGTGGTGGCGGCACGCAGTCGATGTGGCTGACGACAACCCTGACAAGCTGCTTTCGTACTACTTCAGCTGACACGACCGGGCTTGGCAAGCCTATTTTAGAAACATAGCACCTGAGAGAGGCACAACCTTCTCGGTAGCCGGAAGCTACCTAGTATGCTACACTGGCTACCTGTACGCAGCCTCCGAGCACTGTCCAACCGCCGGCCCCGGACCCCTTAGATCACGCTCTGGATCTGCGCCTGGAACTAGAAATAGCGGAAAAGAAAAGACGGTCTGCACAGAACTTGGGCGAGGATGTCGACACCTGGCAACGGAATAAACATTTTGGGTCATCAAGCAGTTTCGCAAGATGAAGATTGATGGACACCACCACGAGCTGAACGAACTCGCCTTGTTCTCCCCTGACAAGGTAGACTCAGATATGTGTGACCTTATTTACTACAGACCATTCGCGTGCGAGCAGTAGATTGGCCACATGTGAGACTCAGCTCACATCCTCACACTGATAGCTGAACCTTTAGGGCGTTGTCCTACAGCATCTGTACCGAGGCTGGCTATTGGAAACAGAGTGTCAACTGAGTATATGGCAAAGTCACAGATGCGTCAGATGAAATGCATGAGATGCATTTCACGCACAGAGACATCCAGCCCAGTTTGGCGTTCCTGTCATGCTCAAGACTGACAGATCGTGAATACTCGCCATCGTAGACCCTTCTTTGGTCTGGAGTTGTACTTCGTCCTCAGCAATCCAGCAATGAGTATGTCGACCCTGAAGTAAGTGGCACCACAATATCTTTCAAATGCATCAGTCCGCGCCAAGTGGGCACAGAATGCGTGCGTGATGGAGTATAGACAATTTTTATCCTTTGGCCTTGCGTCCCAAAGGTCGTGCTTAAATGACAGCGTTCACACGATCTTGCCCGCCATGATTGTTGCTTACTTCACGTATTCGAACGTACAACTGTATGTTCTCCTTTCTTTGCTATCGTCTTCTCACAGAAGTTGTGGTGCGGCGTGAACGGGCGCAGCAGCGATGACTCGAGTTCAGGGCAAATATGCAGCTTGAGCAAAGACCGAAACAGAATGGACGCATGGGAAGGGTCAAGCAGAGGAGTAATGTTGATCTGCTATCAAAGCAGCTTGCATTTCAAGGTAATTACTGCTACTTGATGTAGTCTCGGCTCATGTACGCCAAACGCCAAATGTCGCCAACCGCTAACGGTCCATATTATGCTCCGCAACCTGCAAATGCTTGACATTTTCATTCAGACATCGTTTGAATGCGGATACCAGCTCCTCTAGACGCACTGCTGACATGTGGATGTACCTGATTTGCCATAGGCTTTGAGATTTGTTAGCCCATGCAAAGCACCCCCGTTGGATCTTGAGTGCACTTACGTCGACACTGACTGCTACAGCAAGCATCTTCTACGATACCCGGACACCTCTCTACACGATCGTTGTCAGTCACATAGATTCGGTTTCTCATATCCACAAACAGACACTCACGGCCAAAGGGTATTCCTGGTCCACCGATCGATTGACACCCTATACATTTACCATCTATGAAGATGCTTAGCCATGTCCAAGTTGCTCGGACGACGACACTGAGAGTCGTGAGGATTGAGACATACTCCGGCATCGATTCGAAGCGCATCGCATATCATCCTCGCATGGATCTAATGATGGTCGATTAGTGGGAGTACCAGATTGAGAACCGTCAAACTCACCACCGATACTTCTACAAGTCGGCGAGTAGCGCCGGAACCTCATATGACCAGGTGAATCGAGCATCTCGGCCGTGAGGCCCTCGGCCTTCAGGAGATCGGGTTGGCTGATGGCCATGGCAGAGAGACCCAGGAAACTGAGGATTAGGGCGTGGATCTGCATATTTTCAATAGTGACGACTGTAGTAGGTTCGACTGCTGCGCGAGAGGCTCGAAAGACAATTTGATGGTGGTCTGGACGTGTGACACCCTACCTACCGCTCCATTATATACCTACCGCCCTCGCCACGACGTCCCGTCAAGTGGTCGAGACATACGCACGGGTGGCACATTCGGCACGGAAAATGACATCGTGTTCGAGAAGTTGGCAACTCGGGCCTGAACAGCTGCGAGGCGGCAGGGTTCTCTCAGGTTGTATTCGTCCTGTATAGACGCTTGGCGGTTTCAGTGATTTATGAAGTGCACGAAGCACACTGGTTCCTGAGACGTGCAAGAGCATGGGCCGGATCGCTGGTCGCCTCTCATTCCGACTTGGCATCACGCGAATGAGAAACGTGCGATGCGCGTCATCCCGGCCCGGACCGTGGCTATATCCAGATCTCCATGACAGGGCGTAGCCTTGCAGCTGAAAGCGTGAAGCCAGCGGCGCGTATGTCTCGTGTGATGTTGAACTGCCAGTCGGATGCATTTGCCATGGGTGACGTCAAATTTGGCTCCGTACTGTAGGAGGCTCTCACGCGGGGTGGCCGTTGCACAACATGCCGGTTTGTTAAAATAGCGGAGTGCTGTTCAACGGCTGCAAGATGCCACACCTCGCCACCGATTCGGACGGCGACCATGTCAGCGACCTCGCTTCCTTCCGTGTAGCATTCACTCGATGTGAGCCGCCAGCTAGATTCCATCGTGAAATCAGCAAGGAAGTCTGGTTCCGACACTCTGTCAACTCTTGAATATAGATGGCTTTTCCACGTTTCGCGCAGCGTCCGTTTCGAATCCACTCCGAAGAGATGTCCAGTATCACGAGAGAATGGCGAGCGGCACGTCTTACTCCCGAATTGCCGTCGAGGCCGCGCTGCATTGCCGCTTGAAACGGATGGAATGTGGGAAATGTATGAGGGTGTAGGATGATCGTCGCATCTGCTTATCGCCAAGGTGATGGACATCCCTGCGATAGTGCAGATCTAATTCTCAGCATTGACCGATGCGGGCTAGCGCCATCTGTGAAGAGCGGGAGCAGGGGTCCGTGTACTCTATCTTCCAAGGTTAATACTCGATCCAAATAGCGCGTGTACTACTGTACCGATTCGATTGCTTACAGTGCTTACTTCCCCGGCTTATTTTTCGGTAAAGATTCCGTATATATCTGCTGTGCTTGGCGTTGCTGTGGCCGATTCTCGACCAGACAACACGTATGCGATTTCCCGTCATGGCAATTTCATCCTTCTAGTCCTCGCTGCCTCCGCAATATCGTTGTTGTTGCTTCTATCACTCGGTCTTCCCCAGGATTCCTGGGAAAGACAACTCCACTAAAGACCGCCACTCCAAGCAACTAAGGTCTAGGATAGCAACAAGCGTGTGACTGGCAGACACACAGACTACGATGATGTCCCAGTGAACGATTAGAAGCGCTACAAGCACTAAAAGTCCGAATCGCCCCTCCTGCGACGGCCAAGAGCTAATTATATGGCTGAACAGTACCTTGGTCATTCACTTGCCTGCTAACGCTACCACCAGCACGCAAATGCGCACTGATCAAAAGAAAAGCAGGCGTGCTAACGTCCCGCGTCAGACCATCAGTAGGACATCTAAACATGTACCCACGAAAGCAAAACGACAGCATAGTGAAAGTCATAAATGTCGCTGCAAAAGATTACATAACGCCCCACGAAATCTATGCTATTAATACACAGTGACACCAGCTGAAATGGCAGGCCAGAATATCCTTGTGGTGCGACAACTGGTTGCTACAGGTTAACTGGCTATTCTCAGTCCGTAGGCTTGGCGTTAATCAGCTCTGCGACCGGAAGCCTACTAGCTGTTAGCAGCTACAGGAGTTTCCACCAACAGGGATGTCCTGGCCTGCGGATCTCAACCGATTTTCTTCTAGTAGAGAACAGCGTCAATACTGCTATCCGAACCTAACTGCTTTCTCTTCCTTCCTTCGGGATGGCGTCTCCGGCGTCTTCTCATCTTCATGCTCTCTCACAACAGCTTCTTCCACGACGGCAGAGTCTCTCCTTTTGTCCTTCTTTCCCAGCTTCCAGCTCGGCAACTTGATCCCTTCCACAGCGGGCATAGTCGTGCCCTCAATCAGACTACTCATGATACCCATGCGATCCTTCATCCCCACCATTGCCGCACAAGCGATGACGATGCCCTCGATGTACTCGGACCCGATTTCCCCAGCCTCCCCCGGAATAATCTCGAGCTTGCCCGCTTCTTTTGCCAAAGGCTTGGCGCGAGTGAAGATCGCCAAGATCCGTCCGGATGACTCTTCGACAAGATGTTGGACAGGGTAAGGGGTCCACGTCTCGTCTGTGGTGGCGGCCTGGTATTTGCGTTTGTACTCTTCCCAGATCTCCCCGATCGTGACCAAATGCGTTTCTCCCTGCTTCAAACCCAATCTCTGCGCTCTCGTCATTCTCTCAGATGTCGATGCAGAAGAATGTGCCCGTTGGAGCCCAACCTTCTCTTTCTTCATTTGTGTCTCCGTCGTCGAGGGCTGCGGAGCGTTGATCCAATTGACCCTCGCCCCACCCAGCACAGGCAAATCCATTCCATACCTCGCACTCCACCACCCTTCTCGCACCATCATCTTATCCGTCCTACTCACATGCCGACTGCCCTTCCTCGCGATCTCCTCCTCATGCGGCTCGAACTTGATCTTGACGCCGCCGTTCGGCCACATGAAGTCTGGATACTGTATCTCCGCGACCTGACGGTATGGGATATCACCTTGAGCTTGCTCGGGTGCATAGCGGTGGAGACGAGCGAAGTACTTTTTCTCGTAGTTGAGTTGCCAGTGGGATGTGGATGGCATACCGGGAGAGCAGGCAGGGAGGATTTGGCCGGAAGCGGGTGCGATGGAGAGGGCTGGACAGTCGAAGTAGGGCTTTCGTTCGAAAAGGGCGCGGCGCCATGACAAGGTGTAGGTGAGAGGTATCGTACCGGTCTGAGATGGTATCGATGCTGGCCGGACTGGTAGAGCTGGAGGTGTCTCTTCTCCCTCAGGTTGATGGTATGGTATCATTGCTTGAGATTCATCCTGGATTTTTTCGTATGAGCTGAAGAATTGGGATTCGACTGCGACGGGTCTCGCTTCCTCATCCGCAGTAGTCGCCGAAGGAATATGCATCGCTCGCTTCTCATCTGAAGCCGATGGTCCGGCCTCGACGATGTGATGATCGTGTTCGGAATAGAGTTCTGATTCGCCAGCAACGCTGGCTTCGTAGACTGGTGGAGGTGCTCTGACGACTTCGGCATCTTGCCTGGAATCATCTGCTTTGCTCATGGTTACTGACAAGATATCCCAATATCGATGAGTAAGTGAGAGTCGAGATGATTGTTTTTGTGGTGTGCTGTTGCCGGTGTGCTTGAGTGAGTCCTAGCTAGCATCAGTCGACCTACACAATCAGTATTATACGATCGTCATCGGCACAGAGCACATAAAATGTAGGAGCCTACAGCGTTTATTTACGAGGGGTGTCCAAGCCTTGCAGCCTGGTGCTGCGCCACATAACGAGTCCCCAGCTCGGCGGCACAATTACGTATGGTGCCAAGACATTGAGTGTCATGCGAATGCACTCACTGGGAGTTGCGTGTTCCTACATAACACTGCAATTCTTACTCATCTCCCAATACGCCTGCAAATAGCTGTCTTCTGTGGCTTCATCATTTGCATCGACTTGTCCCCTCTTCCTCTTCACGCCTGTGATCTTGAGCTTCTGCTCACCTTCGCCATGCCACCAGCGGAAGAGCTGCTGGGTTGCGCCTTCGACATCTTCGACGGTTCTGATTTCCCATTTGCCGCCCGAAACTTCGACATGCGTCTGGTTACCTGTTCGTGGGAAATGGAAGTCGGGCAGGAATACTTCAGTGGGATATTCGGTTGGCGTGCTCGAGGACGCGGTCAGGGCAAGATTAAATGTGCAGTTCTTAAGATCAAAGCCGTATGAGTCGATGTTTCCATGCACGACGACAGGCACAGGCCGCGTATACGCTTCCGCGGCACGATAGCCTTGTTTCGCGTCGCCAGCGGAATTTGGTATAGCTACTTCCATTCCATCGACGCTCAGCGTCTTTTTGATACTGCTTGGAGTCGCAATTTCTTGATTAGCAGATTCGCTGTAGCTCGGACTACCCCGATCGAGGCTTGGTCTGGTACTGGGACCGGTACTGCGAGATGGAGGTGGCAGTGGCTTGTCTTCTGCACAGTAAATGGACAGATCTTCACCGTTCCAATTATCGCCCCAGAAGTGGCTGTTTGTAGCGGTGTACACCCACCACGTCATGCCTTGAGCACCGGACCCTTCCACTGCGTAGCAATTGGCATCGATGGCCGCAGCCTGGCTGCTGTAATCGCCAGTCTCGTAAGCGTGCTTCTCGTCCATGTCATATGGAATGCCGATTTCGGTGTACAAGCACGGGTGCACTCCCATGTTGTCAATACCCTCTTGCCGAACTGTACTTAACTGATCTTTGAAGCAGTTACGAATTGCCGTCTCACCAAGTTTGATCGCAAACGCCGGAGAGCTGTATCTCCCACGCAGTATTCCGAGGACATCGATGTTCCAGATCTTGTTCCATTTCTTCGTGATGAGAGTAATGCCGTCGTAGAAATGCGATGCAAAGATCATGTTAGGATCATCGCCTTCGGGTGTGCCCTTGATCGTGGGCGGGATCTCAAAAGGCGAAGGCTGCATCAGCACAAAGGCTTCGGGCCAGACTTCGCGAATGGCATCCTTGTACTTCTTATAGCAGTACATGTATTCATGATTGGTCCAGTATTCCTGACTCATCTCTTCGCCTGTCGTCGGGTGCTTGGTAAAGTATTGCGGTCGAAGCAATTCATTCTTCGTCGGATCCCAGACACCATGTTGCGCCCAGATGCATTCTCCCAATTTCCATTCAGGGTCTCGCTTCCAGCCATACTTCGTGTCGTCCCACGTGGCAGGGTCAAGCCACGCCTTGGTGCCTTTCGGGTCGACAAGCTGCGTTCCACTCTTGTACGGACCAAAGCTTCCAAAGTCGTACGTGTCGATCTCTACCGCTCTCCCTGAGCCTGTGAGAAATGCCTGGAACGCAGTCGGGCAAGTGTACTTCTTCAAATTCTGCTCTTTGGGCATGCTATTCAGGTCTGGATGTCCTGCATAACCCTTGTTCGGTTCATTCATGGTCTCGTAACCAATCACCACCTCTCCCTCCAGATCACCAGCCTCACGTATTCTCAGTGCGAGATGCTTGCAAGCGGCTATGAAATGGTCCTGCAAATAGTCCTGGATGTTCTTGTCATCGATTATGCATTTCGGTGTAAAGTCTCTGCCAGAGTAGAACATCGTGAAAATTGTCTGTACTGCCAGTCGGTAGTAGTTCGTTGCCCACATCATCTTTGGGAACTCGACTGGATTCGGCCATGTGTTTTGTACCACGCTCGCCTCGCCTGCACTCAGATTCGCCGGATCCAGTCCACATGCATATATACTCCACAATGGCGCTCCAGAGCCGCCCGTGAAGCGCGACCAGACGTCTTGGTGCGGATCCATGAAGATGTAGAAGCCATAATCTTTCGCTATTCGTAGGGTGTCGATGGTGTGTTTAATGAAGTCTTCGTCGTACTTGCCCGGCCCTGCATGTTCTAGGGCCTCCCAAGTGAAGATGTACCGAATGGTGTTGTAGCCCATGCGACGCAATCGCGCGAAGTGGACATGGGCTTGATTGAGGGGAAACGGTCGGTCCACGAATGATACATCGTCACCATCGAAGAAGCCTCCTCGGACATGCGAAGGCACATCTGGCTTGGCAGGAAACTTGGTGTCGCCCGCTATGTTTATGCCATGGAGCGTCACCTGGCGATTCTGGGAGTCGCGGAAGCTCGCGCCGTCGATGCGCAGACGATGTGAAGGCATCGTAGTGGGCGGAGGGAGGGACGGCGGAGGGGTGATGTGATGGAGGTTTCGGAGTCTGTATGTGTAGATGTGCTATGATCTCGTGGCCATGGGCGTGTGCTTCGCTCTTTCGGTTCGACGGTCCGCGTTCTCCAGGAACCCAGAGTCTCGGAACAATATCAGCGCGTGCTGCAGTGGAAGCTACGAGGCTATCCAGGTAGTTGGGAGGCCGGCAGTAGTACCGCAATGCATCACCTTACTGAGGCAGATGTGCCGACGACCGCATCTTCACACGCGTCTAAGCTTCATGTTCGTTGCGTCACCGTCGGCGTTTGGCGATGTCAAAAGCCGGCAATCCGGTAAAACTAAACGTGGCTGCAGGGTCGCCAACTCCAAGGGCTAAACCTTGTTCGTCTCTTGCATGTGTTTCTGGGCCATTCTTGCGTGAACGAACAGCTGGCGACTTTTCAGGACAACGCTACATATTCCGAACCATAACACGGCACCATTTCTGGCCACTTCAATCTATTCTCGGCGGGCGCGATGCGACTCCAACTGTCATCGCTCGCTCTTGGGGCCTTATGCCTCTCCTCAGTACCGTTCTCCAATGCCGCTATCGACATCCCTGCCGACACGCCAGTATCACAGTTGATCGCAAGCGCCAATGCCAACCTCGCAAAAGGAAAGGCACATGACGCTCTCACATACTTCGATGCCGCCATACATAAAGATCCATCTAACTACCTAACACTCTTCAAGCGAGGCGCAACATACCTGTCACTCGGCAAGAACCAGCAGGCTCAGAAGGACTTTGACCAGGTCCTGACTCTCAAACCTGGATTTGAAGGAGCACTCACACAAAGAGCGAAGATCAAGAGCCGAAACGCCGACTGGGCAGGTGCGAAGCAGGATTACATCGCGGCCAAGAAGCAGAATACAGTGGAGTGGGAGGAGCTAAACGAGGCCGAAGGCGCAGAGAAGTTGTCGGCAGACGCTGAGAAAGCGGGCGACTGGGAAGCATGTGTCACTCATGCAGGTACTGCTATTGTTGTGGCAGGGACTGCTTTAGAGCTTCGACAACGGAGAGCGAGATGTCGATTCGAGAAGGGCGAGATCATGGAGGGAATTGCAGATTTGAACCATGTTCTGCAAATCAACCCAGGAAATCCGGAGCCATACCTCAAGATATCAGCCATGTCCTTCTTTTCCCTCGGCGAGATAGAGAAGGGCACGACAGCCGTGTCGAAGTGTCTGCATAATGACCCGGACAACAAAGCTTGCTCCAAGCTTCGGAAGAGCGAGAAGGCAATCGAGCGGACGCTGAAGAAGGTCAACACATTCATTGGCAAGAAACAATATAACTCAGCGGTCAAGCTGCTCATACCACAAGGCGAAGATGCCGGCCTTCTTAATGAAACAAAGACCGACCATGCGGAGTGGGTGCAAGCAGGCTACATTCATCCCAAGGCGCCAAGTGGGCTCTACGGCAGCCTGGTCGAGCAGACATGCGAAGCATACACGCAGATGAACAACGCGAAGAAAGCGACGCCGTTCTGTAATGAAGCTCTAACATACAATCCGGTATCCCTTCCGGCTCTGCTCAACAAGGCACAGCGACAAATTGACTCGGACGACTTTGAGGCAGCGCTTGGCACGCTCAATCAGGCCAAGGAGGAGCACGGCGTCTCCCAGAAGCTGCAGGAGCTGCACCAAAAAGCACAAACTTTGCTGAAGAGAAGCAAGCAGAAGGATTATTACAAGGTGCTGGGTGTCCCTCGGGATGCCGATGAAAGAGAGATCAAGAGGGCGTTCAGAAAGCTCACAAAGGAACACCATCCAGACAAAGCTGCGCAGAAGGGCGTCACTCCAGAGGAAGCACAGAAGAAGATGTCTGCTATCAATGAAGCCTATGAAGTCCTCTCTGATCCGGAGCTGAAGGAAAGATTCGATCAAGGCGACGACCCCAACGATCCCCAACAAGGCGGCGGCAACCCATTCCACGGCTCGCCGTTTGGCTTCCATGGCGGAGAGCCCATATTCTTCCAACAGGGCGGTGGAGGCGGCCCGAGGATGAAATTTAAAGCTAGCGGCAATGCTGGCGGCTTTCAAGGAGGCTTTGCTTTTCCTGGAGGGTTTCCTTTTGGTTAGGCATCGTGCTTTATTGCTTGCTCCCCATCGGCGTTTATGGTTGTATGCATTTTTTGCGTTTTCCGGGAACGATAGCGAAGCGTTCTGCTGTCTAGAGATGATACCATCACTATTAATGATACAATGGAAGCTGTGTCGGAATTTCCGAAACCTCTCCTTAGCTAAAATGGACGAGTGTAGAGGTTCACAATCCATCACATTCTGGTGTCAGATGCAACCATGCTATTGGGCGTCGACAAGCCATTCACACGGCACGAGGTGCATGCACGTCGCACCTGATATGTGTCTTGAATGTACCGCGATGTAATCACTGTCGAGTGATAAGGTTCTCAGCCTCGCCCCGTGACCCCGCGAATCCTGGCACCGCGTTCTGGAGGGTCTGCAGCCTAATTTCGGCGTGCATCTCGGAAAATCTTGGGAGCTGTGTAAGCTGCACGTCGACGTGCCTTGCATGTCGCCTCCCAGCACTCACACTCCCACATACACTCGCCCAAGGCACGCACATCTGACCCATTCCACCCATTCATTGGCCAAGATCTGACCATAAGCAGGGAGATGATCGATACAGAGACACCCGCACAATATCATCGGTAGAAGGGAGGACAACGACACGCAGGATGGAAGGCACCGCTGGTGGTGCCTTCGACACGTATTGGCAGAAGCCGAGCATTGACGGCCAACTCGCCCACATATCCGACGCCCTGAATGCGACACTCGACCCGCGTACCCCGAACGACATCCGCAAGCAAGCTCTCCAACACCTCGAAGCAGTCAAGAACCAGCCGGACGCCCCACAACACGGATTCACATTGGCCGATGACTGGAAGCAGAATGATGCCATCCGATATTACGGGCTACAGCTCCTCGAATTCGCCATCCGGTATCGTTGGCACGAATACAGCGAAGAGCAGGCACAGCAACTACGAACGTGGGTAAAGTGCTTGGCAGGAAGCCTACGAGAGCAAGATGCCGTCTTCTTGCGCAACAAGGTCGGGCAGCTCTGGGTCGACGTGGCGAAGCGGTGCTGGGGCGACGGGGACTGGATGGATATGGATGCACTACTACTCAACCTCTGGGAGCAGGATAAAGGCGTGGTCAACAAGATCTTGGTGTTGTATATCCTTGAGACGCTCAGCGAAGAGATCATGGGAAGCAACGAGGATGCCGTGGCGGGACTCAGACTCGACGTTCTGGGCAATGCTCTGAATGAGATCGTCATTCCACCTGGGATGTATGCGGCACATCAGGCTGTGCGAGGCAACCGACAAGACGTCAGGTGTGGTCCGGAAGGCTGGTTAGCGAGGATATGCAGCTTCTTTGCGCTATGCGTGAAGCAGGCTCGCGTCATGGAGGGTCAGCAGCCTGAGGTGGTGCAGAAGATGGAGGCGTGTGCGATCAAAGCACTCAATGCACTTCGCCCGACCATGGCCTGGATCAGCTTGAAGGGTGCGGATGAGGTCAACTGCATCGATTGCCTGTTCCTGCCCTTTCATACCAGCAACGTGGCGTTGCAGACCGCAGCCATCGAGGTCTTGTATGCACTGTTGCAGCGACCGTATAATCAGCACTTCCAAGAAGTGTGGACGTCCCTTTTCAGACAGGCGATGAAGCCGGAGCGTGTGACAATGATACGGCAGGCTTTTGAAGCCACCATGTCCGCACCGGGAGAGGACGAAGAGAAGTACACGTTACAGAAGAAGATGTCAGAATTGTTATATGTCTACGGCGATGCTGTTGCGCAGCATCCGGATGTCTTGGATGACACCATCGACCTTGCCGGCCTTTTCGACTTGCTTCTGCTCGTCCTGCAGCACAAGAGCCTGACTATATCAATACCGGTACTCCATGTGTGGACCAAGCTCCTCAGCGTGCAAGAAGACAAAGTCGTGGACTTGGTTCTATCAGCCCTGAACACTCTCATGCATGTTTCGAGCGAGCGACTTATACGATATGAATCATTACCAGAGGATACCGAGGATGAAGTGATGGCCTATCTCAGCGACGACTTCGATACCATTCCCGAACGCCATGCCTTCCTTGGGAATTACCGACGCTACTGCACGCAAACCATACAATCAATTGCCCGCTTCCGGCCAATCGAAGCTCTCTCAATAGTATTAGATCAGATGCGATCATTGCTGGAACAAGGTCCATACACGCAAGGACGAGGGTTCGATCCATCCAAGTATGACAAAAACTCATGGCCTAACCTCAAATTCGATGCACAGTTTCATGTGGTTGCTGCAGCACTAAGGGGTTATTCATCCTGGCGTGGCGATGTAGCTGATATCACGCCGGAGCAGCCGCTTTATATGAAGGTGCAGAAGGACTCACAGCAGGCGACAGAATCGCTACAGCAATGGTGTCAAGGCATGGCGAATGTGCATACTGACGATCCTGGGGTCGCAGACCAAGTTCTGGCCACGCTGGTGGCTGTGCTTAAGACGCTCAAGTCGCCTGGGCAAAGCTTTGTTCTAGCAATGGTGCAGCATCTTCTTACCATGAGGTTGTACGATCAGCCCCAATTCAACACCTTCTCAGAAGCCGTCAAGTCTTTCGAAGCTCTCCGAGTCGTTGAGCTGCAGAAACTGGCCTTGGCATTCCCCAACGTGCTACTGGAGGTGTATAGTGAGCTTCAGCCGAGAGTGACTGTATTGATGGAAAAGCACAATGATGATCAGAGACTGCTCTGGGGCTTCAAGGCTTTCCTATTCATGATTGTGCACCGTGCGACGGGCATTCCAAATGACGTGCGAATGACTCGGCTACAACAAATGCTCCAACCAATCTACGAGGCGTGGACGGACAGCAGACTGCACGCATCAGCAGAATCATTTGCAAGCTTCTGCGAGACTATAGGGCTGGCCAACATCCATGAGTTTTACAAGTCGCATGGCTTTGACAGAATTTCGGACTGGTCTGCACAGAACCTGGATCAAGCAGGCGTCGCGCGACAAAATCAGATTAAAGAGCTCTCGGACCAACTTCCACTTCGTATGACCAAATCCATGCTCACGGCCTCGACCGAGAAGCTGAAGGTTGGCTCAGACGAGTTCGAAAATGCTTCAGATTTATGGAATAACCTCACGCCATTTGTCCTGCCGACCCTGCTGAAGATGATAAGCCATGCACATGCTTTCCACAACATGAACAATTGGTCCCACCTGCCAGATGAGCTTCAGATGGTGGTTAAACGTACGCTACAGGACCGGTTCTGGCAATCTGGCATTTCGAACGAAAGCAAAGATGAGTTCTACGCTCGAATCTCAGGATCCAAGACCTCGTATGAAGGCTTTGCGAGTACTGTCCGCGGCACCATGCGCAATATCCGCGAGATGGCATACCACATCATCTATCTCATGACCAAGTTCGACGAGGACTTCTATGGCATCGAGAATTTGGCAGAGCCACTCGCAGATGCACTATTCACAGATGCCGGCTGTCTGAGTACTAATCACTTACATCCCCTCATCAACCTCACAACCGGCCTCGTCCAGCGCTGTCCGCCAGAGAATCGAGCACGCTTCCTCCCTCCTGTACTTCGCCGCCTGTTCCTCGCTCTTGATGCCAAAATTTCTTCAGAATGGGCCGCCCTCGAACAAGCCGCTGAGCAGAACAAGGAGAAAGACGATGAACTTAGCGATGAAATGCGGACAGAAAGCGTCCTCCGCCAGCTCACATTCAGCATGGTCTCGTTTGTTCCTTTTCTCCTCGAATACGACCGTTCCCCACCCCAAACGAATGGTGGCACGCCAAATGGCCATGTCCATGTTGACTCACCTGACCACCAAAGTCTTTCTGACCTCATCCTCGCCGATCCTAATGTCCTCGAACCTCTAATCCTCTTCTGTACGCACGCGCTCCGTATGCGTGATGGGCGATGCTGCAGCATGATATGTAAGGTCTTCCGGGGCCTCATTCCTCTGTTCTCCCACACCTCGGCCACAGCTACCCCCTCATCACCCATATCTGTAGAAACCGCGGCTCAAGTCCGAGAGTTCATCTCCAACGAAGTCCTGAAAGCCTGCATTACGAGCCTCAACGATCGTGGATTCGTCGATATGCAGAAGGATCTTGCCGCACTCATTGCCAATATTCTGAATCTTTATGCCTCCAAAACCCAAACCCCGAGACACCTTCTCCTCAGCCTTCCCGACATGAGCGAGACTCGTGTCGACAAAGCCATTGCGAGGATCCTCAAATCTGGAAACGAGAGACAACAGCGAGCAGTCGTCCTCGAGCTTCTGGACGATGTCAGAGGTGTTAGCATCCATGAGATGGGCAAACTCGAGAAAGCCAAACGACCCCAGAGTTCGGGCATGCACGATAGGTATACAACAATGGAGGTGGAGAAGCAAGCTCAACAGCCCCCAGGAACCGAGGATCATGCGCTGGACGGAGTGGCGGGGCTGTTTGGCGACGGAGAGGGTTAGAAGCCGTCGACCGAACCGGGCAACTCGACAACGAGGATGGAGGGCACGGCGGGGTGGATGCCTAGTATTCCGCTAAAGTATCGTGGGGATGAGGAGAATTGGAGATGGAGACAGGATGAGATGGGAAGAGTCTTGGATATGGAGGATATGCTCGGTCCTCTCGATGCCGGTAATCAATGAGTAGGGGGATGAAGCATTCTTGGCAAAACGGCGGAAACGCAGATTGGTGCGGAAAGGAGGTTGTTTTGTTTGTTTGCTGCTGATACTCACTACGATACATGCATGCGGCTCACGCTCTGGATCCAGAGATACCCTGTTCAATACTTTGGTATATGACTAGAATAGGACACGGCAGCGAACCCATGGATTCCATGCCTCTCCGTTCTGTATCGGTTGTGCCTTCTCACTTCACTTGGAGACCTTTCCCTCATGACTCGAACCCCGCCAGACTGTTCGATGCCATTTCGCCCAAACGAACAGCGTCGAAGTACACCCCGTCATCGAGATGATGCGATCGTGGAGGGAGCCATTTCGGGTATCCTACTGGATGGGCATGATTCGTGGAACAAGGCCTTTTGCAATAGATTTTCATCGCATGACAGGGAGATTTCGATATACTTGCCTTTTTCTCTTTCCTCTAGTAACTCGTTCGCTCATCGAGGACCTACGTATGCTTTTCATCCTGGAATTTGATTCAAGTTTCAGGTGTGGAAGGATTTTGTTCTCTTCCTGGGACACGTCGAGAATGTGTTGGGCGATCTGAATACCTCTCGGGTTAGGGTCGTGAAGGCGATTGTCTGCTGGACGAAACGTCGCTTTTCTCTTTCGAGATTTTCTGGTTCTGGCACCGCCATGGCGGGAGGGATCGATCGATCGGCGCGCCTTCCTTCACGTCGGCCTTCGTCACGGCAGCCTGCTACAGAACTTTTGCTCCTTGGGGGGATTTCTGGAAGAGGGGGACTGGGCCATGGAACTGGGGGAAGGCGTGGTGGGATCCTGATGCCGTGCGCGGCTAGCCCGTTATTGATCCTGCCGTCGTCGTTTCGAGAGGACCTGGGCTGGGAGAGCCCTAGAGTATCGAACGTTCTTTTGCATGACAGGAGATTTTGGTCGATCAGGCGTGAATGGATGTCTCTGTGGACCGCTTTCCTGCTTTTGGGCATTGCTTAAGGTTCGTTGATACTTTGGCTGCTGTTCTTGGGGTGTTGTGTCTCGGAGTGCAACTCCGGATGCTCGATCGCGGTGCCTCCTTTCTTGCTCGTTGCTTCTTCAGCACTGCAGATGGGCATCCTATGTGCGAATCAGCTGGATCTCGACGTTCCCTCCTTCTCCATGATCCTCTGTCCTCTTCAATTTCGAGTCCGAAGTATTTCGGTGGAGTAGGGCGTTGGTAAGGCTGGTAGCCATTCCCAGACCCAGTCAAAACCGAACGGCTCATGCGTTGCCCCGATGCAGCACTTCCTGCACCGCGCACTGCTCTTGGTACATATACTCACCGTCTAACGTCTGATCCCAATCTTTTCTCGTCCGCGTCGCACAGCATCTCCTCGTCGGGTGGAGGGCAGCTAGCGGTTGTTTGCAGTAGTGGCCCATGGTGCACGCCATGGAATTAGTGTCAGCCAGCCTTGTGGTTGAACAATGACCCATGATGTAGGACAACGCTACGGTGCTGTAGCTGTTCTAGCTATAAGGCTAATCTGTTGATGGCATAGCGACATGAGGAAGGAGGAATGGATGGCGATTCTCGGATCATGCCGCACGTGATAGGAGAAGGTAAGAGGTGTGAGGTGAGGAGGAGTTGACGCATGTGGCTGGATGGGGGATGCATGTAGCTGGGGGGTTGATCTTGTTTTTCTGTCAAGATGACCTCGACGAGTGTCTTAAGTTTACTTTGTCATTGTCCGCGGGTACGTGTAGTCCAAGTGTCTCTACTCTCATCGTGATTTCTTTATCTCTCGTGGAGTGCAAGCTTTGATCAATCAGGAATCATGGAGATTCAAACAAATATGCGATGCACTTACGGCACATGCAGTCCCCGAAACCCTAGCTCGTTGAGGAATAGCTCTGCTGGCGTTTCTTTATGCAGGCGACAGGATATCCGGCTTGCCGACTTGTACGATAGCCATTCATCAGTTTGACGTGCCGATGATGGAAGAACGCTGAGGCATAGAAAGTAGAGCAAGAGAAACCGTATTCCGGCCAGCGAAGATGCTCTACCCAACTCTCAATGCCACAAATCAGTGATGGATATGGACGGCATGGCGTCCGGCATGCAGCATTCGCAACAAGCTTGCGAACGCGCATATTGCATCCGTGACGATCTTGAATGAGCCACATACCACCTAAAGTGCAGGCTACGCGCATCATTGGTCATGTCTGTTCGTTGCCTTGGCGAGGGCGAGTAATCTTGAGGAGAAAGATGAGAAAGATCATGCGGTCCAAAGGAGATGTGGATCGCTCTGCATGGTGAGCGATAAAAAGCAGTTGTTGCGAGCGGCATGAAGTTGGAACTTTATTTAGTGCACATGCATAAATACAGCATGTTCTTTGAGTTTCTCACGCCGATGCCTGGTTCGCTGCTTGACTCGAACATGCCATGGCTGAGCATGCGGCAAAGACGTAAATCAAGTTTCAAAAGAAATGTCAGATAGATCGCGGACGTGTAGTAGCGTGGGTGGTGGATAGTACTTGTTGGCTCCGTTAGTATGAGGCAATTTTGATTGGTAGACGTAGCTGACTCCGTTCTGGATGCATGGCTTGACTAGCCATGCGACATTTTACGCGGCGTCTATCGATGGTACTGTAGGGAGGACTTTTGACCGACGTTGCAGCGACGTTGTCTTTGATGCGTCGGCCAAGGGCCTGTGCGCTCGCATATTGTACATGTGCATGGCTTTCGGGGCGTCGCATGGTACATCTGATGAAGTAAGTCTGCAAAGTGCTTGGGCCAGGAGGATCGGTCAGTCAGTCGCTGTAACAACAATTCCTATACCTTTTGAAAAGAGGCGTTGTCCTCTGGAGTGATACAGCACAGGTCCAAACTGCTCGTGTTTCACGAATGTGCAATGCGCTTACTTGTCTGAGAAACGTCCAGGGCACTTTCCGAGAGCAGCAAAACTGGAGGAGAGGTTACCACCAAAGAGGTCTGTCCGTGGCCAAGCACACTGGTGTCGCCACAGTGGGCTTGCGCTGGAGAACCACTCCTCTTCCCTCTCACGTCTCAACAAAAAAGACCCCTGAAGTGTGTCGTTGACATTCGAAGACAAAGGAAGCTTGCGTCTCCCGAAGTGCTCAGACCTCATGACACGAGACTGAAACGATGGCAGAGCTCATGCTGGCAGGTGTATCACCATGTGCTCCGAGCAATGCTGCCCTGACTCTGATCCAGAATGGAGCCTGATGTCGTTTCGTAACAATAAGCTGTGAAGCAGCCATCTAGAACAGCCCTCTGAGTCCACCCGAAGCTTTGGCGGGGCTGGGCAATCATCGAATTTAGCGATCGAACCCGAACAGATTGATGAGAGGCTTCGTGTTTCAGATCCTTCATCGTAGCCAAGCCCTGAAGACTGTGAGTACGGAGGTATCCCAATCAGTGCCAGCAATTTGCAGTCTCGGGACCGAAGGGTTGACATCGTCCCTGCACCGAGCATTTGAACGAGAAGAAGCCGGTGGGATGACTCGTTTCCTGGATGGGCGTCGACAGCAGGGCGCAGAACCATGCCATAACAGTAAATGGCATGTATGCGGCAGTCGAGCATATCAGTCTGGTTATTGTTCGGCACGGCGAAGGTTGGCCCGAGCCAAGGGCTTGTCTGCTAACCTCATTACTCGGAACATTTCGACATGTGTACCCCAGGGCTGTGATGCTTCTAGATTGTGCCGCTGTGAGCAGCAGTCTCGGCAGTAGGCGGTTGCCATCCGCCGGAAAGCGAGAAGCGGCAGCTGACGGCATGTGCGCAGGTCACTCTCCGCTCGCATTACACGTTCTCGAGTGGTATGTGGGCTACTTGAGAGTGTCACTGGACAGAACGAGGCATTCGCGAGCCATGGAGGTCTCGTTCGGAGGCGAAATTTTCCGCCATGCCCTTGTCCGAGCAGGGCCTGTAAAAGCGAGGCTGCAGAGCATTTGGGCCTCGCCACTCGAGCCGAACAGGACGTGCAACGAGCTCATACAATTCCTGGTCGGGCTTTGTGCTGCAATCTCCAGAGAACGCCAGTCAGATGCCGATCTAAAGTCTCGGCCGACGAGAAGCTGAACAGGACGAGAAAGAAATGATGGCATGAGGTGCGCGATAGTTTGCTTAGTCCCATATTTCGAAATTCTGAACCCTGATCCTCGCCGGAAGCCCTTATAGGTAGGTGAATGGGCACAATTAATCTGCAGGCTGCCACCATTCTGTCAGTCGCCACGGCGCTGGTGCCTGGGAGCGACGTCCAGTGGTGGCAAAGTGTGTTGAAGTCACAGGCATGGTGACTGGACTACGTCGCGCACCGCATTGGGGATATTTCGGTCGGGAGACACCGCCCATCTCACAGGTGAGAAGGGGCAGAACGTAGGGTGTGCAGGTCATATGGGTAGCGAATATCGACAGCGCAGCGGTGTATATGCGTGTACTGTAGCACAAGTTTCATGCTCGGAGCAGGTACTGTGTTCGCACGCGTTGTCACTACTGTCGATCGTCACGGCGAGGATGATGCTGGGAGCGGGCAACGATCACGGAGCTCTGGCGCGCACCCCTACCCCAAACCACTTCCACACCGTCGGAAGACTGCCGGTGCGAAACAGAGTTCGGTTAGATTCAGCCTCGTGAATAAGGATCAACGATGCTGGGTCAGCACATAGGGTTTCGCTTCACGAAGACAAAGTGGCATCCGCGGCAGTGCCCGATGTCAGAGATCGCCCAAAGACTAATCAGTTATGCACTGCAGTCGGCGAGATGGCGCCGTGTGCGAGAGAGCCAAGGCCGCCTCTCCCACAGGTTGGCCGACGCAGGTAGGGTTCACCATGTCGCCAAGTGGAGGTCACAACTCCGGCCGCAGGCTCTGAGGTTCACATGGCGAGGAGCCGTGCCAGACCGGTACATTCAGTACTGCCATCGGCTCCTGCGCCGTGGGCATGCATTGCATTTTGTGAGGAGCATGAAGCTTCATCCCGCATGGAAGATGGCGCACGTTGCCATCCCAATTCTCGTGCGGTGGGATTCGGCAGCTTATCCGAAAGTAATGTTCGTGACAGCGCGCAGGTCGTGGGCCAGGAGGCAGTTTGGGCAATGCGTGCCGGTGCACTGCAATGCTGACCCGACCAATGGACCAAGCAGAACGAGCGCCACACAAATGCAGCAGCATAATGGTCACCGCCGGAAGCCGGAATACGCGCGGCGACCGGTGAAGATGGTGGATGGGGTGAACTTTGACTTCACAGGCATTTTGATTCGAAGTGGCATACCGTTCGTGGCTCACCGTTCGTGGCGCTGACAAACCGGACGACTGCCTGCGGTGGAGGAAGAGAACGGCGGTGCCCGAATCGAGTTCGACGTTGTGTACATACAATCTCCGTCGCTGACCTGGGCAGATGGGTATTTTGGGGACTGCTGTGTAACCAGAAAGGCTGCCAGGCTGCCCGCTTCGTTGTGGGTGGGCTATGACGACAATTGGCGAGAGGACGGTGGTAGTAGGGCGGGCCTGGGGCCAATTCGCGCGTGCAACGGGAGCTACTGAGAGCATATCTTTTCTATTCCCTGCCCGGGCCCGAATCTTCACTCAGGGCAGCACTGGCACGTATGGCTTCGCGCTGTATAGCGCGATGAGGGTACCTTCATGATCTCCAGGAGCGCACACCCGCTTGTGGCACGCCTGACTGGACGAGCATTGTTCCGCCTGCCACAGCTGTTGACGGCCCCAGCCCCCGCCGTACCAGCATATTCCCGATTGATGCACCAATCTGCTGCTCTATCTCCGCTGCGACTGTGCGGCGTGCGCAGAGAGAGCTGATGTGACCGGCGACGGCGTGGCCACGACCGCACTGGCGAGCCATGACACACCGCCGGTCCTGTTGCTGCTGCTGCTGCTGCCGCTGCTGCCGCTGCCGCTGCCGCTGCTGGGCAACCAACCCGCAGCCATGGCCGGCTTTGATTATGCCATCGGCAGCAGATGCGCCTTCTCGCAAGAGGTCATGGCGCATCGTGACTCGCTCCGCGCCCCATCACACAAGTCGCCGTTCGTCATGAAGCATGTGCGCGCCAAAGCTTGATATGCAGCGCTGCCTGTCACTCCGCGCGCGTGTCCAAGCTTGACCAACTCTCCCCTCCCGTCCCTCCTGGGCCGTCTCTTCAACGTGAGATACCGGGGTCCGAATCCTTCGCTCGGGGCTAGGCACAGAGCCGCTAGCACCTTCGAGGATAGCATGTGTTGGTGCTGGTGTGCCTTTATTATAACGAGATGCTCTTACAGCCCCAGGGCGCAGGCGTGGATGGGTATTTCTGGTGCCAGGACGATCATATCTCTAACGCACGCAGGCCCTAGCCAGCATATGGTTTAACACCTTTTCCCGACCATGCGACGTGACCTTTAAAGTAGAAAGAATTCCTTCTGGTTGGCCTGCCCTGATTCACCTTGATCATCTTGACCATGGACTCACCATCTCTCCAGTCTACCACCACCGCTGCCGCGCATCCATCCAGAGCACGAGCATACACATCCTTCTCTGCACAGTCAACCGTCAACAAACGCGGCGCGATCCAGAAGCGGACCGCCGACAACGATCGCAATCGATCCATCTCCGTCTCTCAAGCCGACCGATTGTATCGCCTGGCTGCCGAACAACAGGCAAACTTCGAACATCCCGTCCCATCGACCGCGGGAGGAGGCATCGAGTGGATTACCCCACAGCACTCACCTCAACCGCAAGCCTTCACATCCGAACAACTCATCGAGCCCTTCCCGCAGTGGACCGCCCCGACTCCTCCTCGTTCAGATTCCGGCATTCCCTCTCTTTCCGTCGATTCCAACGAGGAGCCCGTGACGACCGGCATCAGCGTTGCGCCCGAGTTCGCATTCGACCACCCCTCCTCCACATCTGCGGAAATGAGGTATGTGTTTGTTCGATTGGGGGTGGCGCGGAATTAAGCTCATGACTGTGCAGCTCGTTAGGCTTCCTACTTCCATCGACGTACGGAGGCGGCCCTTACGAATCCGAATCTAATAGTACGTACCTTCCTTCCCATTTCTCCACGCTCTCTCGCTAACACCGTTCAAGACTACACCATGGATCAGAACCACTACATTCCACCCATGCGCATGTCGCAGCCCACCACGACAAGTGCTCCTACTGCATATGCACAGACATCCTCATCCAATCCCGCACTGTACCAAAGCCGGACTCCAGATGCGTCGAACCCTCGACGGCACTCTGAGATGCCAGCATCCAGTGCTTCACCATATGATCAAAGCTATCGTCGCGTGAGCAACCCTTACGAGGGCGGCTATTCTATGGCCCCAAGTCAGAACATTCCATCCATCAGCGGGTTGACTCAAAGTCCACTGCCGTCACCCGGCATGAATCAGACTTCGGGAGCTCCAATGATGCCACAGTACGACACCAGCAATATGTCGAGGTCAGTCGATGGACTCCGCGAGCTTGTTCATCCTTTTCCATCCTCCGTCAAATGCTAACTCCACTTCAGGTCGCCGAACATGTATCAATCCAACCCATACGCACAGCAGGCATACACAACTGCGCCTTCCAACCCACAGATGTATGCTCCCAGCCAGCAGAACATGTCCTACCCTCCCGCCTTCGTCGGCAGCAGCGTGAACGAGGTCATGGCCCAGCCGCGGGGGAATGATTCTTCGATACGAGTGCTGAACCAACGGCCCAAACCCCAATGCTGGGAACACGGATGCAACGGCCGCCAGTTCTCCACCTTCAGCAACCTTCTACGACACCAGAGAGAAAAGTCTGGCACCGCATCGAAATCGTACTGTCCGAAATGTGGTGCCGAATTCACACGAACCACGGCCCGAAATGGTCACCTGGCGCACGACAAATGCACCAAGCAGCGACGCTCTTCCGATGGGAAGTAATTGATGACGGCAGACTACAGAACCCATGAACAGCTGTGGGACGGGATGGGGACATGTTTTGTTTGATGATGCATTGCAGGCGTTTTCTTAGACCTTCTTCGATATACCCTCGTTGGGCGCCTGTTTACTTTCATGGAGGAATATGCACTTTTTTCGCGCAGCACCACACGTGGGGAAAGCATGGCGCGAGAAGGCAGAAGGAATGGTTCACGCGTGTCGCGACGGCCGTCACGAACCAAGGAGAGGAGACGTCGGGACGCCTGATGAATGGGTGCGCAGAAATGTCACTGTTTGGGGCCCCCCTCTCGCCTAATTCTTGTTGGTTCGGCCAGTACGCAGCGAAATGGTGACTGAGGGCTTCTGCAGATCGTATACAGTATAGGCAATCAGTTCGCCAGTTGATACCGCACTATTTCGAGCCCGACTGGTGGGAGCACGGTGAGTGAGATGATTAGCGCTTGGTCTATGCCACTCTGACCGGTGCACGGGACGTGGCTGACAAAGAGTGTAAGGCGCAGCAAGGATAGGCGTGCTGGTGCACAAACCTGGCACGTCGGGCCTGCACGTTTCGTTTGGAACAGTGCATGGGGGCTTATAGACGGTGCCAAACTCTAACAGACAGCCAGCCGCCCGCCGATCTTGCTCACGGCTCCACGGGTGGTGATTGGTGGTCTGGGAGCTTTCCGCCACGGTCATTGCTGGAACAGATGTCGCGGAACTCCGATCGTGTGCATGTGCAGCCCTCACAGCGACCGCAGCGGCTGGGAGCGGTATTGTTTGTCTGCGAGGCCCACTGAGAATGGGTCATCATCCGCTAGAACATGACTGAGCTCGCTTCGCCTTCGCGAAAAAACGCGAGCCTGGTTCCAGGCGGCACCGGGGTGCGACAGATTTGCTCCCTGCATCACTCTCAGAGCCATTCTCATCGACGGACCAAGAAAAGGGCTTCACATTGTCTGTGTCGTTTCATCTGGGTCGCACAACACATGGAAAGGCAGATCTGCAGGATGTCTTCTCGCACGGCGGCAGGACGCGCGCCATCGGGTCCATCGCCCACGTTCGCCATGTGCTGGGAGCAGACAAGAGGATTGCGGGAGCCGCATGTGCCGTACCTTTTTCTATTCCGCTAAGTCGGCGCGACGGTTTGGCTGGGACACCGAATCCCTGCTATTTCTCCATTTGCTGATAATGACTACTCCTGCCCGCCAACACGATCGCTCGCTAGCCGGTCATTGCTAGCTGCCAGCTGTGTCCCAGCGCTGTGCCATGGACCCGCTTCGCGCTCAGGGTTGATTGTCGAACTGTGGAGAAGCTCGAGAATATCACTCAACGTGGCAATGGATGCGAGTGGTGCTTTTGTTTCTCACAGTTGCATTTGGTGCACCAGGTGAAGTCCCATATCGGCCAACGGCAAGACCTGAGACCTGGGCTTGATGAACTCGGCATTATTGCATCGTAGACCATGTTTCTGAACCTGGAAATCCCAGCTGCAGGCAGGGCGTGATCTAGCACGGGCCTGGCAATGTGAGCTCGTCACCAGTCAGTCAAAGGGTCTGCTGCGAAGACCGACATTGCGGTTCAAGGAGGACGCTCAGCGTATGTCATGCATTATATTAACATCGCATCAAGAGTTGAATACCTTTGATGGAGGGTGTAAGGAGAGGGACCTGGACTTGTCCAATGGCGGGACACATCCGTCACCGATGCTCCGATGACCGAAGCTTGGCGGCTGTGACTGCGCTCTTTCGAAGTGACTGTGACTTGATCAACGGCAGCGACTTCCAGTCATCATGCTTGCCACCTACATCCCTTGCTGACTCCCAGATACAACGCAACTACCAGACTCAACCCCATACCAACACCATGTCCAAATCGATGGCCCAGCTGTTTAGAATCCACCACTCGCACACCAACACACGCTCCTTAGCGAAGCAAACGAGATTGAAGACTGCAATATATAGGCCGCGCGTGTGAAGAGCGCAAGATCGTAAATCTGTCTGAGACCCGAGCAGTCAGAGCGGGCACAGTCTCACAACTCCGCAAACAGATTCGGCAGGCGCAGACATAAAAGTGGGTGCTGGAAAGCGTAGACGTGCGCACAGCAAGCACAGGCTGTTGTCCACAGGATCGACCATGGCATCGATCTTCACGTACAACGATGAGCCGGTCCGTGTGGCCTCTCCATGGCTCCATCGTCTAGACAGCGGGTCGTGTACACCGAACGAGCCACCTGCAAATGGAAGCGGAGACCCCATTGCAGTTGGCACTCCCAATGTCTCGTCCAGCGCCGGCAAAGTCACCAGACTTCAGGCTGAGCCGCAGGAGGGACCGGTCGAGTATAAGTTACATTTGCTCCTTCGGCCACGTAGGAAGTTCAGGTCTACCAGCACTGGCAACCATCTCTCCGGGTCGAAGCATTCAAAGTATGGAAGTTCCAAGACTGCTAACCAAAGCGTATCCGGCCTCTCACTCGAACCAGCTGCTCCGAGCACCGCGACACCTTCACTGGCATCTTCTCAGCTTGCTAGACAGCATCGCTTGGAACAGCTCACCACGCAGCTCCTTTGGCGTCTGCAGCAGTCTTCTCCGCACCACACATCTTCTGCTACCAATATAATCCTGCCTTCGCTCCCCGAAGCTTTGCCGGAATTGCAGGCACCACAGCAGCCAGCCAAGCTTCTCCATGGATTGGAAGAAAGTCAGGGGGCATTGTATGAAATCGGAGTGTCCGACGACGGTGCGCTCGTCGGACTGGCCGAAGATGAGATGAATGAGAGTATCAACAATTTACGTGCGATGGCAGCTTGTCTGGGATGCACTGTGGAAGTCTTACGCCGGGAGTTTGTTGGCGAGGCTGAGTGGCTGGACGACGTCGTTGTTAGTGGCCTCCATCGCCTGATGCGTCGCTCCGGAAGGCTCGTGGTAGCAGAAGCACTTGTCAAGCCATTCTTACAACCAGCCAGCCCAAGCTTGACTGGCAAAGAGCAGACAAAGGATAGGCCCGTGCATTCTGCATTGCCAAGCACTGCTGAGCTCACCCAACCTTCCACCGACCAGCTGCGCATTACACTCACTGGGCCGACTATGAGTGGGAAGTCGACCTTGCTTGGCACTTTGACGACTTCTACTCTAGACAATGGGAGAGGCAAAAGCCGATTAAGTATGCTTCGGCATCGACATGAGATCACATCAGGTATCACAAGCTCCGTCACTCAGGAACTGCTTGGATATCGAGAGTCAAACAACGGGGCGATTGAGGTGGTCAACTACGCTACTGAAAATGTAGCATCGTGGATTGACATGCATGACTCTTCGGCAGGAAGCCGATTAGTCCTCATCTCGGACTCTGCTGGACACCCCAGATATCGACGAACCACAGTGAGAGGCTTGGTTGGTTGGTCACCGCACTGGACTCTACTTTGTATTCCAGCAGATGACAGTGAACACTCCTCCGGGAAGAATGGTACCTCTCCTGCCTTTCACCACATGCCTTTGCCTTCCGACATGGACCTTTCTGGAGCTCAGCTGGATCTATGTCTACGGCTAAATCTGCCTCTTGTGGTTGTCATCACTAAGCTCGACTTGGCATCGCGTACGGGCTTGAAAAAGAGCCTGACGAAGGTGCTGAACGCTCTCAAAGCCGCAGGAAGAAAGCCGGCTATGCTTTCCAACAAGACTGGTGCCTTTACAGAGGATGAGCTTCAGATCGTCTATACTAGCTTCCTTGATGCTGCCTGCGATGTCGCGTTGCCTTTGCTGAACGACCCAAAAGCCACTGTGCCGATTGTTCTGACGAGCGCGGTTGATGGCACAGGCGTCGGAAATTTGCATGCTCTCCTTCACGAGCTCCCAATCACAGAAGTGAAGTCTGAAAATCTGGCTGAAGGATCCTCGATGGTGTTTGACATAGAAGACATTTACACAAAACCAGCCGAGGTAGAAGGTGTCATCGTCTCTGGTCGGCTTCGACAAGGACAGATCTCAGTTGGAGATGTTGTTGTCATTGGCCCTTTCTCAAACGCCGATCAACATGAGGACTCCGAAGACTCCGATGCCAGGCCGTTCCGCAGCTCCTCGGCACAGTTGCCTACCTCTCGATCGTTTCCAGGTGCGCTCCGCGATTCACTTCTTGCGCCACCTCTGTACCAGCTTCCTAATCAGGAATGGCGACGCATCAAAGTAGCCAGTATCAGAAACCTCAGACTGCCCGTCCATACCCTGCTTGCGGACCAGATAGGCACTATTGCCATCACCTTGGAAGGTCATAACGATGCCAAGTCCGGCGCGCTACACCGGCTTCGTAAAGGCATGGTTCTCGCAGCAATCCAGCCTATCGCAACAAGGACATTCACTGCTCAATTCCGGCGAGAAGATTTGGAGTCACTCGGCATCGGCATGCATGTTATAGTCTACGTTTCGAGTGTTCGTGCTTCAGCGAGAGTGGTCTCTGCACGGGCTCCAGACTCACCACAAGCTACAGGAGTAAGTACCCTCGAGGCGGAAGAGAACGACGTTTACAACCCTTTCGCGTTTGACGACTTTGATGGCCGTTCATCTGGTATAAAGGTCGCTGGTTCCATTACTGCCCCCAACTTGCTCGTCACATTCTCCTTGGATGCCAACAAGGAGTACTTCATGATCGGCGATCGCATCCTCGTTATGCCAGGAGGCGGACACGGGCAGTTTGGAGGCCTCGAAGGCTTTGTGGGGACTGTCACGGACATTACAGGTTGAATGTGTTCGAAAAGGCGGATCTCTGCCAGTGGCCTGAATGTGAGGTTCTCGCTGTTTTCTCGCAAACGTCCTTTGTCCTGCCAGCCCTGCTCATAGTCCGGGAAGGAGCGGTTCTGCTGCGCGACTCCACGGACCTTCATGGTTTCGTTCTTCACGTTGTTGTTTATGCAGCTCGCAGCCAACACCTGCAGCTAAATCAGCCACAGCGCTTGTTCTCTCCTCGTTCTTCGTCATCCGTCTTCATTTGCCCTAAATAGAGCCCGAAGCCCTCGTGAACGACATCTCACTACTCATGGAGCTGCAGACTACATTTTCGTGAGCATTGGCGGAGATAGATCGGTTGATCGATCAGATGAGCGCATAGAAACAGCTCAAGTCTTGGCTTTATGCTATTTTCGTCTCAACACATTATATGACTAGGACGACCAATCACGAAGATAGTGGCCATGCACTTCGCTGTCTCACAGCATTCAGCCCTACTATTCGCATCTTGGACACATGCATTACTGCCAACTTTCTCCATCTCTTCAGCCTCCACAGCCGGGGCCTATGCGTCAATAAGTGTATGAGGAACCAAGGTAGTATCCTGTACCGTTCTCACCTCGAAGCACGGCGGCGGGGTGATCGTCTCAGTCCAGCGAACACAACTTTCACATTCCAAGCCATTGCACGGTGATCTACATAGAACACCGACATCATCAATACCAACTCAATACCCCGTTGTGGGATGGATACATGCGTACGTGCGATCACTCCTGCCGCGTTGCCTCATGGCACAGGATCAAGAGAGTTTGTCGGCGTAGCCACATCCGGCAGGCCCTCTATTGCTCCCTCAGCCGCTCACGTCCACGGCTCCGAAAATCCTTCGCACTCGCGTGCGTGAGCCGCTAGGGACCAAATCTACCGCCCTGCGGTCGCGGGCTTAGTCACAGTGCAGCTGGTGTGCTGGTTAGCGATGGGGCAGGGGGCCCTAAACGAGGACGGGTTAGACTACCGCCGCATGGCCCACCACCCACCAAAAGTCATCTTTCCCTCGCGCGCCGAGCTCCGCTGGACCGTGCCTCAGATACCAACCACTCGCAGCGTCTGCCTAATCCGTCCGCCGTCGGGACTCTGATGGTTTTGCTGGTATGAGCCGCTCGGGAATACCATGGCACCCGCGGAGTTTGGCCGGCGGGTCAACGATGATGATGATGAAGATGGCGATGAGGTTGTGATGAGGTCTCGCCGTCCAGATGGCTTCCCCCCCCCTCCTCCCCTTTCCCTTCACCTCCTGCTCCGGGCATTATCCATGGAGCCACGCCGCTCGTGAACAGACTTTCGGTCGTGTAGCCGGATCTGGTCGCTTCGCACATCAATGTGCTGTACCTGCTTATATTGCGGGATGTAATCATTATGAGTGGGAAGTGGTAGGTGGGCATGGGGAAATTTTGGCGAGTACTGTATACGAACGACGGTGTTCGACGCCGACTTCACTTGGCGGTTTCATATGCTACGAATATGCTTGATGGTCTCTGCAATTCAGGCCAGCATCGCAGGGTCTATGCTCCCTCATTTTCGCTTACGTTCACTTCTCATACAGGTTCTGACGGTTCTAGATCACTGTGGACATTGCTCTCGGACTTGCCTGGTCGTGTACTCCCACCGTCTGTCAAACTCCAGGTCGCTATCTGGAATGCTCCGCTTCCCTTGCTTTACGACCAGGCCGTAGTATCGTTACAAAGTGCATGTCTGAGGGCGTTCGACTTCTTCGCAGACTTATACCTCGTCTACGCGTTCTGCTATGTCCTGTAGAACACCAGCTGCCCCAAGCAAGAAGGGTTCCATGAGAAGGAGCTGAACCAGTTCTTGACTCTCGCCCCCTTGCTTTCCAATCACTCATCTAGAGACAACACTCTTTCCGCATCGCCATGCGTACCGTACCTTCTAATCGAACACCTTGGCTCGTTCGGCATCCCAGCAGGCCTATACCTAAGCCCTCGCGCCTGCAATCATATCTCATCCAAGAACACCGGCGACGAAGAACGGCCGATTGATATCATGTCCATGGATCGCTATTGCGAAGGGGAGTGAAGCTTGCGGCACGATGTTCTATGCGTAGAAGTTCTCGAAAAACTTTCAGCAACTGTGGCCAGAGAGCCAGAAAGTCCTGATTCTGGTTCGCATCTGTATCGTTGGCCGTTCGGCCACAGCATAGCATGATGGCGAGTGCTTGGGCCAGAGGAAAAGAGTCGGTCGGCCGGTTCTCATTCACAGGATGGACGATTTTGAGGATGGTGCGAACGAATTCAAGGAAGCGTTGCTGGTGTCGGATTCTCTGTATTCTTAGAATGTAGAGGGAAGGCGCAGTGGCTCGGTGATCATCGAAATGGTATCGGACAATAAACTTTGACCTTGAGCACCTCGCTGAATCGAACCGTGTCGCTAATCTCAAGCCCACGGTAGAAGGTGACGGTATCGTAGGGGTCTATGATAGGGCTTGGTGCTCCATCAACTCCGTGCATCGCGGTAGCACCGAAGTGTGAAACCCAGGAGAGCCAAGTCCGTTTTTCTTCGTAGCCAGGACTTGTGTGCCGCCTAGCTCTCTCCACGACGGTGAGGGAGCCTCTTTTGCCCGCGAATACGCCTGCGAATATGGCTGCTTTGGTGGCTGCGTGTAGATCGTTGCAATGCTCAAGCCGTAATCGGTATCAATCATTGCGTAGGGTCGAGTAGATTGGAATAAGCTTGTTAGAGAGCAGACCGAGAAACAAAGATGGCCACTCCATACTGCCATCGCCCCCAAAACATCGAGAGTGTCTGGCCAGCGAGACTTCTTGAGCAATTCGTAGCCTTGAAAACCAAGGCAATCCATAGAGTTTGATCAATCGTTTCCACGTTTCAACAATCCAACGATGATGTGTTCTTCCATTCTTTCTGATGTCCAGAATCCACGCTTCACAAGCTTTCTACTTTGCCTCCCATTACTTGCCCTTATCAAGGGAGAGGTGACATCCCAGTATCTCACGAAGCAATGAGTTGCTCTCGCGCAATCTGCCACTATATCCCTATCAGCAGAAACATCTGTGGTGCGTGATCTCCTACGTCTTCGCCGAGCCAGTTCATGACTTGGTTCGCAGAGGCATAGACGTCTCCCACCATGGCGACTCGCAGTGCTGTCGAAGCTCAGCACTCTAATCTCCCGCTGTTCCTGACTCAGTGGAAGGTCATAGTATGGGTAAGAACTAGAGGGCATGGCTTGAACGCGTACTCAGGCCAGGCAGATGTACAAGGGACAAACGCGATTCGCCGCTACAAGGTCGCGTGTTATATCGGCTGTATACGGTGCACATGTTTACACCGTTGTAGTCCACAGCTGGAGAAGCTATGATCCTTAGGAAGCAAAATGTCGTAAGTGGAACAGAAGAATTTGCATTCACTCCAAGGGAGTTGTAGGGGTGGAGCTCAATTATATCAGTTTGGTCTTCCTCGTGAGTCCCACGCGGTACTCCGATGCACATCAAAAAACAGTTTACGAGACATGAGAGAAGGACAAATATCACAAGGTCAAGTCCTATCTGCTTCGATGCTGAACCCTTCATTATGCTACAACTGATGGCGACATTAGCTTTTCGCCTTTAAGCTACGCCTTGGTGGGAAGCTCTATGCAAGCCTATGCAGTATGGCTGAGAGCTAATATACATTGCAAACGCCGCATAACACATCGTAAATCCACATGAGTGACTATTTGTAGAAGTCGAACTTGTCGGCCTCGCTTGTTCCCTTGACCTGGCTGGTGTATGCGTCCTCCAAGTCCTGCTGGATGATGTTGTATCTGTTCTTACGCACAGCTCGAAGTCCTGCCTCTTGCATCACCGCTGCAATCACGGCACCAGAAAGTGGGTCGTTGCGTACAATCAACGAGTCAAGGTCGACTTCAGGCGACAGGCTCATCTTGGATGCGATAGTGCTGAAGATGAGACGGCGCTCACGCCTGTCTCGGAGTGATGGGAATTCAATCTTTCGGTCGAGACGGCCGGGTCGGAGCAGGGCTGGATCCAAAGTATCGGCGCGGTTTGTTGCCATGATGACCTTGACATTGGAAGTCTGGTCGAAACCGTCCATCTGATTCAGCAGCTCGAGAAGGATACGCTGCACTTCTCTGTCTGCGCCCGTTTGCGCATCGAAACGTTTCGTTGCGATCGCATCGATTTCGTCGATGAAGATAATCGCTGGGCTGTTCTCTCTCGCCATTCGGAAAACATCACGGACCATGCGAGGACCCTCTCCCAGGTACTTCTGCACGAACTCCGAGCCGACCACGCGGATGAAGGACGCGGTAGTGCTATTCGCCACGGCCTTGACCAGCATGGTTTTCCCAGTACCCGGTGGTCCATAGAGCAGCACACCGCGTGGAGGATCAATACCAATCTGCTTGTAGAGATCGAATTGTGTCAGCGGCAGCTCGACAGCCTCTCGAATTTCCTGCTTTTGCATATCTAAACCGCCAACATCGGCATATGTAACATCTGGCTTCTCGTCGGCACCAAGCATGGCGATACTGCTGTCGGCCTCGGGTGGCAGGATGTCGACCAAGCTGTTGGAGTGTCTATGCAGCGCCACGCTGGAGCTGGGCTTGAGCAGCTCGCGATCGAGAGTGCTGAGGATGCGCACGACATAGTTGCTACCTGTCGATGACTGCACAATGCTGGTGTTCTGGTCGATGGCCTCCATGAATTGCCCGATGACAAGGGGCACACTCTGTATCCGCTTGATCTCTTCCTGTGCGCGCACCAACTCCCGCTTCAGACTTCGCTGCTCGTCCTTGATGTATTCTTCCTGCAGTTTGATGTACTCCAGCTGCCGCTGAAGCTTCTTGTATGTGGCATATTGATCGTCGGAATCTGTGAGGCCCTCGATTGTGTCGATGTTTGCAATGGCTGAGGTCGGGATCTGTCGCTGTTGGTGAGGGTGTTGCTGCGTGGCTGGGTTGATCACGTCTGCAGAGGCCATCTTGACGGCCTGGGTAGAGTGCTGTGGTGAGGACCGAGATCGGCGCTACTTGTTCTGGTGTTTGATGGTGTTGGAGATGCTGCGAAGGTCGTCGTTGATGTTGTCGTGTGCAGTGACGGCGTTCTAAAACGCGACTACTGCTGCAGCCTCTGGGGCTCTGCGGGAGGAGCCGCGTGGCGGGAGTTTAAAACGAGCAACCAAATCCGTCGACCATCTCTTAGGTCACGTTGCTGTATTGCCTTTCTTCTCCTCACTCCAGTACCTTACTTCGCGAAGGTATTGCAATGAACTCTGTACCCGGCTGTTCCGCAAGCATGACGACGACATCTGTCATAAATACTGCTGTTGTTGTCAAGCATGCTGTTGAAGCTGCTGTACTTCTGAGTCCTGGTAATAGAAGGCAACCTGGTGGCCCACATTGTTTTGTTCTGTATTTGCCCTGATGTTGCTGCTTGATAACAGATACGCGGCAACATGCAACGCTTGCCCGCCGAGCTCCTGGTGGAGATCTTCCAGAACGTCCTTCCTTCGACAGCAAAGTCCAGCAACGACGACTACTGGGGTGGGATGCGAACACTCAGCGCGATTTCTAAGACGTCCAGAGCCTGTCACGCCGCTGCTATAGCTTTGCTGTATGAGCGCTTGGATCACTTGGAGCGTGGACTTACAGCTCGGCGGCTCTTACTCACGCTGTGCAAACGACCAGACCTCATTCAGCACGTCAGGTCTGTGAAGATATCGCCGTCCAAGAGGCGTTCAGAACCCATGGGAGAAGATGATATCGGAACTGTCATGGCTGTTGCTGAATCTGCTCTCGGATATTCATCTTGCAAATACGCGAAGATAAACCAGGCCCTCAGGAAAGGCTGCTACACAGCTGAGATTGTGTTGATCCTCGCTCTGACTAAGAAATTGCGAATGTTGCACGTCCATGTCCACCCGCCAGTCTTGCATCACGACCTCGATCAGTGCTCTGATTGTCCTGATATGGAAGCCTACCTCAATACTCTCTTCCAACCCAAGCGACTGCTGCGCTCACGAGAGGGCGGTTACAAAGACCTCAAAATAGCCACCATTGACAGCTCTCGTGGCAAAGAGCCTTGGTTTGGCAGTATAGCGCACACAGTGGTAAACAATTTAATGTTGTGCCCAAAATTGTCCGTACTCGAATGTCCAGGCATTGCATCCGATCTGGAGTCGAGGTATTGGAGCTATCTAGGCAAGCCATGTACGGTATCTACGCTCAGACTTCCACGCAGTAATATGGGCTCGCTTGCCATCGAGCAGATGGTGCGCAACTGCCTGGCCTTGGATGTCCTGGAGATCGGACTCAGCGTATACGGAGATTCATGGAGGAGGGTTCCCCATGACCCTTTCCTTCAAACCTACGAACCAATATTTCCACCAATTCTCAAATCGGAGTTACAGTCTGCTTTAGACTCGCACCGCACCACGTTGAAACGCTTGGTCAGTAGAAAATGTCCGAGTCACCCCACCATTGACGCGTGGCTGTGCGAGCCACCTCTGACGCAGCAGTGAGGTCTCACACGCCGCACGCGGATATTGTTGATCTTGGAGTGAATGCTGACCGGCATATCCTGTCTTTAGGTTCTCACGAATATCATGGACTTGGGAAGTGCCTGGTGTCGACCAGGCACTACATCGGAAATGGGTCTCAACTTCACCCGATTCTACAAACTCAAGCATCTGGTCATTGACGAAGGACTGTTAGCTGCCAAAGATTATTCGAGAACTGTATACCTGCGCAGCACCCTCGCCCCCAATTGGAGAGCCTCACCGTTCACACCACTTCAGATTTGGACGCGCTGACCGGAATTCTTGAAGCTTGCGGATCCAACTCGCTCTGCAAATTGCAACGACTGTCGATCACTTTCCCCTATATTTCACGCAGTGGCAAGAGAGAGGTGTCGTTCGAGGAGTGGGAGGAGCCGACGGGGTTTTGGAAATTCGAACTACACGAGCAGTACGAGGACGGCCTTCGATTCGAGATCACGATCCGCGCTCATATGGTGGATGAGATCACCATCCAGACCAGTATGCTGGATGACCCAGCTTCCGTTACGAAGTTAGTCGGCAAGCTTGCAAGCGGGCTCTTGGACGATGCGCCATTTTGAAAGCGAGGGTGGAGTTGCAGTTGAAGAAGGCTTGACATAATAGGATGAAAGAACGCTCTTTCCCTCTGCGTGTTCGAAGCGACATAGCACATCCCTGGTGTCTGATTACCATTATAACTAGTAGGGGAAGTGCGATTGTAGTCATCATATGGACAGCGGCAATTGCGGAGCCTGTGAGGTGGGTTCCCTGGGTGGCCGTAATCCATTGGAGATAATACCTACATGTACTATCCCTGTCCCTATACAAAGAATACCCGGCTCCGTGACGACATACTTCCACCCTGAGTCATTTGGCAGAGTCCGGTCACGATGGCGAACATGAAGCCGCAATATTGACCTGGTGCATGGTCCTCGGTCCCATCTTCTCGACCGGGTACTCCAAGAATCCATGTTTCATTCCCTGTGATGATTCGTCAGTCCATTGGTAAATATGCAGCTCCAAGCATACTCACCCTATTGTTCCAAACAGCAATGTCACCTTCTTCATATGGCGCAATGAGCACATTCTCCGGCGTGACCATCCGCCGATCAAAAGGATATAAGAACTTCCTGACTTCGTCAACATCGTCGATCAACCGCTCCTGATCATCCGGTGAAGTCTTCAGTTGCAGCTTTTGAGCGATGATAGAATGGACCATGAAAGCTTTTTTGCCAGTGACCTCGTTATGCCAGACCATAGGAAGCTTCTTGATCTTCGCGACCTCGACTGGTGGCAACTCGTCTTCGGACAGCTCCAGTCCCTGTCCCACAGGGATCGTGATGCCTATAGTATCCTGTTTGCACTTGGAGATCCATTGATATGGGTGAGGGGCATAAGTCACATATGAGTGATCCGCGATTGCCTTCTCCTCTGGAGTCAGCATTTCGTAGAGCTGTTCACAACTGAAGTACGCCGTCTTGCCCGGCGTGCATTGCATTTCTTGTCCAGAGCCATCGTCCCAGCGGATCGTCTGCTTGGGACCTCGAGGCAGCTTGACGCATCGGAGAGCCGTGACTTTGGGAGGCTCGAGATCGTACATTGCGCAATCGATGTGCCATCGACCAAAGCGAACGACACCGGCATCGATTTCTTCCTTAGTGGGGGGATTGACTTGGGTCTTGAGGATGCTGGTGGGATCCATGGAGATGCCTTTGAGGCCGTAGTGGTCGTCGCCTTGGTAGCCTGCGCCAACCATGCGTACGCCTGGTGCTTCCGGGATATTGTAGACCGAGCCAAGTGCAAGCAGACTCCTGCCGCCACCTTTGCGTTCTTCTTTGACTTTCTCCAGTGAGCCATGGCCATGTAGAGGTTGAGCTTTGGGGTCGAAGCGATGAACGAAATCAAAGTGGTTGCTTGGAGACAAATTCTCCTGGTTCTTGATAATCACCAGAGAATGCTCGTAGACCGCTTGTCTGATCTTGGCAAATGTGGCATCGTCAAGGTCATTGAGATCGACACCTGCAACGAACGCGCCGAACTAAAGATGTTAGCGTAAGTGAGGTCTTGCCCGTTTGCCTCTTGCTCACCTTCACATTGGAATTGGGACCCGCGTCGATGGGTGTAACGACTACTTCTGGCTCGATAACATGGGGCATTGTTGCGGTTTGTTAATCAGATGTACATTTGGGCGATCGTGGAAAGCATATGAGAGTCTTATCACGATCGTTCATGATGAGCTGTAAAGGACCGGCCAGGGTGTGCTTAATTGGAGCATCGATATCGGGAGCCTCCGGGCCATCGCTTGACCTCGCGTTGTGAGATAAGTGCTTTGTGCCAAGTCAACTCGGCCGACTCATGGCCGCATTCGGTAAGTGATATGCTTGATATACTGGACTTCGATGCCCCGAAAGAGTGCTATCACTTTAGTCATGCTCATATATGTCTCTCAAACTTGTGCTGTCTCTCTAAGTCACTGTGCTTACTCGTAAGTTGGCCTCTGACAATTTGGAGCTCCATAAATCCACATAGTATCAACATTCAGGCAGAGATTACCGAGGATATCTCCAGCACAGCCAGCGCAGGCGAGGGGTGTATCTTGTAGAACACGCCATTGAGATAAAACTTTATTTCTGCCAGGAAGTGCTACCGAGGAGTGGTCCAGCTTCGGTACGTGTTCTCCGCTTGACTAGATTTAAGCACAGCACGAGCCAGAAAAGGCCTCGTTAGGAGGACTTAATCATGGTTCTGTGGCCGCAGCGCATTGATGAAGGCCAATGGAAAAAAGTGCCTTGGTGGTGATAAAGGAGCTCTGTGGCCAAGCTTATGCATCATTACTTGGGCTACAAGCTCAGTGCCTGTGTTAGAACAATTCCCGAGTCATGCCGTCCGCCGTCACCAATGAACATTTCGAGGCCTCCCTACCGATTGTGGATTTCAGCAAGTTTGATACAGATCCAGAGGGCGTGGCCAACGAGCTGCTCGCAGCAGCCAAGAGATGGGGTTTCCTCGTTCTGACTGGCCATGGAATTCCACGACATGTCGTGGACGATATGTTCGCGACATCATCAAGCTTCTTCGACCAGCCAGAACATATCAAAGCCGAGAAATGGATGAACACCAAACAGCAGGGTTATGACTATAAGGAGTCATTCATTGGAGTGGTTGAAGGAATGTGCTTTGGTTCAGTGGCAGACGCGAATTTGACGTGTGATAACATCCCAGGCTGGTGGACGACGCCGAAAAAACAGCTCGCAGAGGATTTCCGTGTGTGCTGCAACAGCTTGGCTCAGCAGCTTCTGAGCGCATTCGCGCTTGCCATGGGTCTAGATTCAGACTTCTTCTCCACGGCGCACTCGCCACGCAAAGAGCCAGGCAACGTGCTACGACTGATCCGATACCCGGCGTTGGACAGGCCTTTTGATCCGAGTTTTCCGCGTCTAGGAGAGCATACTGATTGGGGTACCATAACTTTGCTCTTCGCACCCACTCCCGGACTGGAAGTCCTTTCACCAGATAACAAGCATTGGGTACCAGCACCGGTGGTCGACGACGGCATTATCGTGAACATAGCCGATGGCCTTGCGCTGTGGACCGGGGGAGAGCTGAAGAGCACCAAGCATCGACTTTCCTGGGAAAGTCTTCCAGCTGATAAATCTCGCGAAAGCATCGCGTATTTCGTGAATGCCAACGCTGGTGGGTTTCACGCCTGGCGCTGCTCTTCGATCACCGCTGACACGAAGTATAGACGCTCCGCTCAAGTGTCTGCGCAAGCATGCAGGTAGTGGTCGTTACGTAGAAGCGTCACTGCCGTTCGATGCTACATTTGGAGACTACCAGAACGCTCGTATGCGCATCATCCATGAGAAATTCAACTCAGATGGGACCGCGGAAGAGATGACGGTGGACCCTAGATTTCTGCAGATGGTTCGAAACATCGGAGTGGCTCATGGGACTGGCATTGATTTCGAAGGCACTCATGATACTGCAAAATTGGAGAAGGCGGTCTGATGGTCTCAAATGGTCATATAGAACGGCGCGTGAAATACAGTTAAGGCTAGCTCTCTTGTCTTGGCGCCGAGGATTGTCCGAATTACGCCATTCATGTGCATACCTTCTGTTTACAGGCTCAGCTTTCTTGCTTGCCAATCCCTCAGCTCGTGTGCCATTATCACACCACGGTGCAAGTGTTCAGAATCCATGGGTCCATGTCCCTCAGTTGGCCTCATCTGGTAGCAGCAACTCTGCCCGGCTCAACCCCTTGCACTCTTCCTTCCTCGACACCAGTTCCATTTCCACCATGCATAGCCGGCAGTGCAGCCGCATCTCTATATTTGGCTTCCTCTCAGTACTTGTCGGGTTGAGTCGAGCAGACAATACCCAAATACCTTTCCAGAATGAGAAGACGCAACCGAACATAATCTTTTTCCTCACAGACGACCAGGATCTACATATGGACTCTTTGTCTTACATGCCACAGCTGAAGAAACATATCACGGATGAGGGAACGTATTTCAGCAGGCATTACTGTACAGTGGCGCTTTGCTGCCCTTCCAGAGTGAGTCTCTGGACGGGCAAAGCGGCGCACAACACAAATGTAACGGATGTCAATCCTCCCTACGGTAAGGAGGCTCCCATATCTCATCATCTCTTCACACCGGTTTTGGTACACTTGACAGCCAGCTGAGACTCTGCAGGTGGATATCCCAAGTTCATTTCTCAGGGTCTCAATTCCGCCTACTTGCCTCTCTGGCTACAAGCTCTGAACTATGGAACTTATTATGTTGGCAAGCTATTCAACGCACAAAACGTAGATAATTATGCCTCCCCTCATGCTGCAGGCTGGACTGGGTCCGAATTTCTTTTGGATCCCTACACCTACGAATATCTCAACGCGACATTTCAACGCAATCGCGAGCCACCAGTCAGCTACGAGGGCCAATACAGCACCGATGTCCTAGCCAATAAGTCTTACGAGTTCTTGGCTGATGGCTTAGATTCCTACAAAGCTAGTGGGAAGCCGTTCTTTCTCACCATCGCACCTACTGCGCCGCACTCCAATGTGCATATGAACACTGCTATCGATGGAAACTTCTCCGAAGGCTCCAATACGCAGTCTCCTCCAATCTCAGCTGAGCGACATGCGCACCTCTTCGAAGACGTGACTGTGCCTCGAACACCGCACTTTAACCCCTCAAACCCGCATGGCGTATCCTGGATTTCTCGACTTGAGCAACAAAACGAGACTAATGTAGCTTTCAACGATCATTTCTATCGCCAGAGATTACGATCCCTGCAGGCCGTGGACGAGTTGATCGATGAGGTGATTAAACGCCTAGAACATGCACGAGTTCTCGACAACACGTACATCTTCTTCTCTACAGACAATGGGTACCACATCGGCCAACATCGTCTACAACCCGGGAAACAGTGTCCGTTCGAAGAAGACATAAACATTCCGTTCATGGTACGAGGCCCGGGGGTTGCGAAAGGAGTGGCGACAGATCTCGTCACAACGCACACCGACCTGGCTCCCACGCTCCTCAGTCTGGCTGGTGGCGAGATGAGAGACGACTTCGATGGGCAGGTCATACCTTTGCACACTGCGTCTGAGCAAGACGCTGGTACGACTGAACATGTCAATGTGGAGAGCTGGGGCGTCATCATGTCTGAAGGCGATCACGGCCAAGTCTTGTATCCGAACCATACTTACAAAGCTCTTCGGATCGTCGCGAGGGAATACAGCTTCTTATATACAGTGTGGTGTAGTGGCGAGCATGAGCTGTATGACTTATTCAAGGATCCTTACGAGATGAATAATTTGCATCAAGGCTCCCAGGAGGAGACCTCAGTCTTCCTCGGAATCGATATGACCCAGCTCGAAGTGATGGAAGAAAGAGCCATGCGATATCGCTGGCAGCACGACTTATATCGAGGCGATGTCGCTGGTGTCCCTGTCACTACAGCAGTCAATGGCAGTCCAGGAAACTTACCATCTATGCTCCACAGCTCAGAGGATAATACTCGTCCCGGAACTAATGCGACAATCAAGCATCTCCTCCCTCGGCTTGATGCTCTGCTCATGGTCCTCAAGACATGCAGAGGGAGAGCTTGTACGCACCCCTGGGAAGTGCTACATCCGGCCGAGAATGTAGCGACCTTAATTGAAGCTATGAGACCAGAGTTTGATGATTTTTACTTCGAACAGCAGAAGGTTGCGTTTGAGCGGTGTGAGAAGGGCTACATACTTGAGAGCGAGGGGCCAATGGATGTCGTACCGTATGCATTTGATGCTGATTCATGATGGTTGTGAAAGTAAGAATCAGCATAATTTCATCACAATTGAAACAGTATGCCACACCACATCATCGCAACTATTCAATGACTCCATATCATAGTCTCATATCTCATCAACATATTCTGTTAGATAATTGATCATAGCTTCGCCCTCATGATGCCAGGCGCACTTGCCTCATCATTACTACCGTCGACATCCACGCTCAGACCATCACCGATCACAATTTCCTGACAATCCTCCGACCCAACTCCATTCGCATACTGCATTACCACAAACTCAATCTCTTTGCTCCCCAATACCACCATGGGCGCATGCCACGTGCCCGGTCCATACGTGACAGCCTGGTCACCTCTCACAATAAACGCCTTCAAATTGTCCAAATCTGGTGGGCCAGTCCCTTTGGGCTTCCTCCATGACGAAGCAGCACCCGAGGGGACAGATGGCGTGGTGGAGGTTGTATGATCATTGGTGAAAGGATTGGGTCGAGCACCAAGTAATCTCTCCCTCAGGCTTTTCTTCGGTCTCCTAACCTCCTGCGTGGGATAGGGTCTATTCCTCTCTCCTCTGGTTTTCTGAGCTGGCAATGTTGGTGCCACAATCACAAGGTATCTCGTGTCCGGGTCGCTTTTACTCATACCCATAGGAACAAAAGTCTGACTCGTAAACGGATGTCGCTCCAACATCCTCACATCGAACCACTTCTCCTCTCTCAACTTCCTCGGCTGACATACGAACATATTCACAACCACTTTTGCGGCTTTTCCACTTCTCGCCCTCTCATACCAGTTCTCTACATGCGTGACATCGACCCACTTCCTCGCACTCCCTTGATTCGCCTCCGCATACTCCAACCTCCATGTCCCATCATCTGCCAATTCATTCTCCGAATGCGTAGCGGGGTTCTGGATCACAGTTCCAAACTCGGCAAAGCTACTTGGAGTAATTGAACTTATAACGCGGATGATTCGGTTCGAGGAAGGTTTCTGCTCGCGAGCCGCCATTTACGTACCCGTCTCCCGGTTCACGGACGAAGGATCTCTTGAATCTTGACCAGAGGGAAGGTTTAGGCTTATTGGCTACAACGCGATTTTGGGGGTAGGCGAAGTCGTTGGTTTGCGTTATCGTAGGCTCGAGGGCTGACATGGTGAGAGTTGAATTGGGAGTGGGAGGGGAAGAGGTGGGGCAGAGCTACCATTAAGTATGTATTGAAAGAGGGGTTAAGTAAAGTATGGGCGCGAGTCGTTGAACCGATGTCATCACAAGTTTGTCAGCACTACGCGTCGGTTGTCGCGCGCGTCTCACGAGCACTCTAATCCACATCGATGTGATCAGGTATCGCACCTCACCGGGATGATGACAATTCTGGACTCCTCAGACTCCGCGCCGCTTTCCTCAACACCTTTGCGCGCCGCGTTCAGCAGCGATGGCATCCAACGCGAAGGAACACCGCCTAGCAGTCCGCCTTTGTTCCCATGGGAGGACGGAGCCAAGTCGACAGAGGACGCCATGATGGCGAGACCAGACGTGACTTTGACCCGACCACCGGTGAAAAATGCCTTCTCAATCCTTGGCAAACGAAGACCTCTGGAAGCTACGAACGATAATCCTCGACCCACGAAACACCGCAGATCCACACCCAAGTCTCATGACGATGAGACCCAAATGCAAATGAGTCTCGGCCAGACCATACAAAAGAAATGTTCTATCTGTGGAATGGAATACACGGCCTCCAGTGCCGAAGACCGTAAACTCCACGCCAAATATCACACACAAAATACCGAAGGCTACGACTTAGGCAAAGACTTCGTCGCAAAGACTCCACAATTCCAGAAACAACAAGGCTTTTTCAAAGGCGTGAAGGAGGGCGACTCTGTTGTCCTTCTCAACTGCTTCGATCATGGGAAACGTAAGAAACGTGGCCAAGCCGTGCTGGAAATCGTGCAGAGGGAACTGGGCGCTGTGCCGATTCCAGAGCAGCAGATCTGGGATGTGAGGGAAAACTGTGCTGAGAACCAGGGGGATGCGAATTACAAGGCGTTTTTGTATGTCAGGGGAACGAAATGTGTGGGATTCCTCCTGTGTCAGAGGATCATGAAGGCGTATAAGGTTGTCAGGCCGGCGGGTGTGAGGGTCAAATGTGATAGCATGCCGGTTAGGGAACATGATGGAGAAAGGGGAGGACGATCACTGGCGGCGCTTAAGGCGAGGCAAGAGAGAGAAGCTGCTGCGCGGAGAGCGATCATGCAAGAGATCGAGGACGCTGCTCAACATCCCCTTCAACTCTCAGCCACCACTCACCCTGCCGTAATGGGCATTTCGCGAATCTGGACATCATCGACAGTTCGTGGTCAAGGTATTGCCAAGCGTCTGCTTGAGGTGGCGATCAAGAGGCACAACATCATGGCTGCAGAGCATGAAAAGATAAGTAGAGACTTGCGAACAAGAAAACTTGAGACCGGACTGGATCTGAAGAATTGCCAGTACACGGCGGATAGGGAGGACGCAATTCAGAAGATTGAGCATAAAGAGCAGGTGGCTTTCTCGCAGCCAACGGATGCTGGAGCAAAACTGGCGAGAAAGTGGTATGGCAAGGCATATGGATGGAGCGTGTATATCGATTGATGGGATGATCAATAAAAGGAGACAAGAAGCATTGGCTTATAATCCATCGCGCCGCCAAGTCCTTAGCGACCCTCACGATGCTCGACGCCATTCCTGGTCGAGAACTCGCATTGCTCCTTCCTCGGTAGGACCTTAGTTCACGAATAGTGCTGGGCTTATGAGGTCACAAAGAAAGAGATAGGTGATGACAGCTTTGATGCCAGAGTGCTGTTATTCGTAGGAAACAAGATCGAAGAAAGTGAAAGAGCGTGGTAGCTGTAGATGTCACTTACCATTGTGGCGGCATGCGATGAAAGTGGCTGAGAAGGGGGAAAGATCTCAGTGAGGCAGACGACCGGCTTGGAAAAGGAGCAACGAAGGATAGGAAGACGAAGATTATGGGTTCTGTTCATTGCACGCCCAAGGTAAAAAGCATCCATGACGCTCGGTACTTCTCGTCGAGCCACGGAAAGTCGTCAAGCTTATTCGCGAGGGTTCGAGTGTGGCCCTATTGCCTCCCATCAAAGGCCCGTGCCGTGTTCGAATGTCGTACGCTTCCGGGCACAAACAGCACCAACCATGTATGCCGACCGTTTTCCATTGCCGGTTATGCTATTCTGATGTCAGGCCGGCATCTTTGGTTGCAAAAGAGCTTCGAGGCAAAAATCTGGTGTCCAGGATGCTCGGTCTGCGCCTCGACGAGCCGTTGTCCACTTCTCGCGGCTGGATCGATGTTATGTTTGGCGCACTATGAATGGCTGCTCTTCTTCCGACTTCTACGGTTTTGTGTTGCTTTCTCGACGAGATTTTCCATCTCGCTCTTGAGCGTGGACCCATAAACGGCGCGATTGTTCTTGGTGTCCATCAGGCTTACAAAGCCTCCAACACGGCAGTGAGCCCATGCCGGGTCATCAGTCAATGCAGCCCCAGGGACCGCGTAGTTCTCAGGTACAAAGTCGAGCATGTCAACTACTTGCTGAGTCTCTAGATTCTGCACCTTCTGGATCACGCTGAGAAGAGGCATGAACTTCTGGGCCAGCTTTGCCGCTGTCCAAGGAGAAGCCCACCGGATTCCTGCCATAGCGAGCGTCAGCTTGGAGAGCTTAGTAAATGTTCCAGCGAGCTTCTTGACGTGGGTGATGATTGGTGGCAGGTCCGTCACCCGATTTGGCCACGCGCCGAGGATCAGCTGCCGTACGTGCTGCCGCACTCCAGGACTGAAACCAGCTAGGTGAGAAACTCCGACAAGCGGTAGGACGAACGTATTTGCCCCATACAGCACTGGTGTGGCTTCACGATTGATCTGACGGCAGGTAGCGAGCAGCGAGCCATTCATGTAACAAGCGGCAAAGTACACGAGGTCAGGGTACGAGCTGTCGGCCTCTGGCTCCTTGCGCGCAACTGTCGCAAACTTCGTAGGACCGTTAATGATCCGGAATGGCCTGGTGGCAAGGATCGGGTCATCCTTGACCAACGCGAGGATGTAGATCTTGTTTCGCAACTCCGCTGAGAGATCGAGGAAGCCGGTTCGAGAAGTCTGGTCATCCTGTGACGGGGCTGGACGTCTGCGTTTGGCCATCACGGCGTGAGGGTAGAGTGAGAGCTTTGTCTTGGTTGTGTGGATGCTTTGCGCCAGTTTTCAAGTGGAGCAGAATTTCATTTCGAGGCAGCGGATGCGCGTTAAACGGCCATGCATGTGACTGCCTGGCACCACGTCAAGGAGGAAAGCAAGAACCTGAGTTCGTGCAGTGACCTGTTTGACGTTGACACTTGGGCTGAGCAGGGGCATTGCCTTTGCCCAGTGAACAGTGCTGAGTGAAATCAATGCTGAAAATGGGACATTCGAATTTGTATATCTCGCTTCTCCCGATTGCTGGTCTCATCGTCGGCGAAGAGAGTATCTACAAGAGCAGCTCTCGCATCATTTCTCGACCCTTATCCAACCCCTAAGATACCTCGTATTCGTTCTCGAAAACTCTCCAAGTACTGTGTCCTCTCACTCTCACTGACGAGCTCAGTGGTAGAAGTCAACGATGTGGTGGAAAGACGCTCACTTTGGAGGCAGACAATCTCCGTCACATCAACAGCACCCTCTTCTCGAAACTCCTGGATCCCTCGCAGAAAACCCTCGAAGTAGTCGGCCGCCTCTGTAGCACCGTTTGCGCCTGCCCATATACTCATCACTTGGCCGATTTCGAGCCACATCCGCTGAAGCCCCGTAGCATCTTGCAATGCAGTCAATATAAGATCGAGACATGAATCCCGCCGCAACAATGCCGGCGGCTCCAAAATATTGTCCAACATAATGTATTTCAAGTGCACGACCGATGCACCGATACACTTCAGCCATTTCTCGAAGCGCCAGAGTAAGATGCAGGAGAATGCTGGCAAGAGAATTAGCACGTGCTCGCAACGAGCCGCGACATTTGAAGGACAGGGGATGCCCAGACCATAGTGGGTGACGTGGTGGCATTGGCTGCTATCGGATCACGGAGCTTGATGTAAGGTTGCGGTTTGCGTAACACCCATTCACTTACTATTGCTGCCGTAGAGAATCTTCGTCGCTTCGAGGTTGATCTGGCGGCATGCGAGCACCAGTAGCGGGCTGAAACACGACCGGCAGCTGTCTAATGTGCCGCTCTGGATCGAAAGAAAGTGACCGTGATGATCGCTGATCATGACGGTCCCTTCGGTCCTCAAAGATAGGTCGTAGATGGCGTTACGAACTTCCGATGGAAGGTCGAGGAATGTTTTCTGAGCCATTTCTGCGCCACAACAGCCAACAAAGAATGGCTCGGAAGAGCGGGAGAGGGCAGTCCAGCGATGCTTTCTGGATAGAATCTTAGTCGAGATATGGATGTAGGCGGGGTCGGAGAGATGAGTCATCTTCGCATGTGTCCATTGGAAGGTTCCAATGCCACGTAGTACTTTATGGCTATGCAGAGGTTGGAATTCGATTTTGACATTTCCTGCGGGAGGTTCGTACCGTGTTTTGGGGCCTTCCTGGTGCAAAGTGGTTTTCGCTATGCAATCCGTCTTACATTGCCCGTTACACTGCGCACTATAGGGCACCTGACGACAAGGTTCTAGCGGCGCCCTTACAGAGCGCATAGGACCCAAGTACGTTCGTTGAGTTCTGATCGGGTCAGAGTAGAGATCAAGAGAGCCAGTGTGAACTTGGGAGAAGCTGAAGCAGAAATGGCAGTATGGAATATTTGTTCTAAGCTACGCCGAGATCCCGAATGATAGTAGCGTCCATGCGGAAAGGGCCTGACTTCGAGATTGGCCTCATCGATCTTTTGCTCGAGTCATCATCAACTCGCAAATGATGTGTGAGGAGATCTGTCAAAGCCTGCCAAAGTCGAGGTGAAGTTCAGAGTCGGCGTCGTAGTCGACCGTACTGGGTTCTGCACAGGGATTGTCATTGGCTCAGTAAGCGACAGCCGTTGTCGCTGCGGCAACCCGCATGACCCAAACATCAACGCGATTTCAAGATGGCAAGAGCCATCGTCAGAAAGGTCACGCAGACAAACGGCGGGACCCCCGAAAGCTCACCTCACCTGCAAAGGGCCGATACCGCCGATGTGAGCTTTCGCTCGAATTATCGCACAGTCATTTTACGCGCAGCCAATTCACGTCAACATGACTTCGACACGCGCATCACTTTCGACGCCTTGCCCAGCGCCGACAGGGCTGAACCCGTCGCATCGCCGGGTATCTTCTTTGGAACTCTTCGCAGACGACACGACCTCCAACATCGACTATACGCGAGCTTTGGATCAGCCACTCACGGGGATCAAGCCTAGGAGGCGGTCCATGATGGGTGTTGGCAAGGCGAAACGGGCACCAGTCACAGTGTTCGAGGACGTGCAGGAGAACGAGGAGTTGGTGTTGGGTAACAACCACCAGAAAATCATTCAAGGTAAGACGTTATTGAGTAAACCAGCCCAGAAATTGGCTACGGCAGGCGGCGGAGCGAGGGCAGCAAGCGGGCAGCAGCAGCAGAGCAGTATGGGCAGGGAGAATGATGGCATGGCTACCAGCAATAAGCATACTGGTGACAGTCTTGCTGCTACACGCAACGACAGGAGCATCCGATATGCTGCTGTTGGTTTCAAGCCGGAACGCAGTGGTACTCTGGACATTGCCAACAAGCCTCGCCGCCGTGCGACCATCTACATTCCCGAGGACACGACTGTCATGACTATTCATCCTGGCGCTAACAACACCACCCGACTGGACGACACTTTCCACGTCCCCGTTTCGCGGTCGCCACCACCAGTGGAACAGAATCAAGACATGCGCTCGATCGAGCAGGTGCCACTTCGGAGACCTAGGCAGTCTCTCGCTGCAGCGCCCAAGCGACTGCCACTACGTGAGTCGAGCAACAATGCCAACATGCCTACTTGGGACGTTGCTGGAGCGTAAGTAATTGCCATACCTTTCGCAACAGTACAGGAGTCGCTAATACGAGCAGCAACACGGGCAAGGAGAATATCCCACCCGGCGCAGTCGACCAGATCGAGAAGGGCATGAAGCATCTGGGTTTGGCCGAAAAGCTGACTGCCGTGCCTCGCTCTCGTCCGACCTTCGACCAAGCCATGGCTCATGTTCGTCGAAGGGCGTCCGTGATGCCTCGCCCATCTCATATCAATCCATCTCAAGCGCCCGTCCTGAAGACACAGGTTTACATGAATTTCAATCGCAACCGACCTGCCGGTGCTCCATACGGCAAAATCACGACTGAAGTCAGCTGGGATGCACCTAAGCGTCATTCAACTCTCCCTCTACGGCACACCGGCTCTGCTATATCGTCAGTTGTGCGCTCTCAACCATCTAAGCCACCGATGCCACCAAAGGCAAAGTCGGTCACTGTTGCTGAAGAAGCACAGCACATCCGAACTTTTGTGGCTTCCAAACGCATCGAGCAACAAGCTGCAAGAGTGAAGCACTATCCTTTTCTGACTGGCGACTTATCTCAGCCGGAACTCTACGAGGACGATTGGCTCACGCATCAGGAGATTGCGCTTACAGAGATCGCAAACGACATCTTCGCCAAGGCTACTTCGACCGACTCGTACTCTTATCAAGGCGACGCCCTGCGGGAGAAACTCATCGAAATCTACAATCAGCCCGAGACCGCGCTCCTCCACCAACGCGTTATTGCTTCTTTGGAATATGGTGCACTCTCGCCACCAAAGGACTCGTTGTTGTCTCGGAATCCAAACTTCGATATTGGTCTACGCAAGCGCCTGCTAAGCCTGTGGCTCGACACATACGATGAGAAGGCGCTTCGCATTGCGGCAGAAGTGGTTGCTGGCAGGCAGATCCCTAGAATGGCTGACTGCTCATCTTGCAGTTACAATATCGATTCTTGCACCACTGGTCCGCACGCAGACAGACGTGCGCTCACCTCCTTCCTAGAGTTGTTCTTCGTATGCGTTGGCGACGTCGGTGTCTCCAATCAGGTCGATGTCGATGCGCACCGTTGGCGCAAGATGGTCAGCCGCGGTCTAATGCTTATTCTGCTGCTTGACCAAGCAAAGTCATCAGGATCCCTGAGCGGATGCCTATTCAAGTCTACTTCTAGCAAGAAGTCATCAGAATCTGTCCTTGAGGCCTTTGCTGCGGTACTCATCCCATCGGCAGGCGACGCCACTCGCAGCCTCAGGCACATGGGTTATGAGACTAGCCAGGTACAGGATCCGCTGAACGAAGTTGTCTATCACATTGACAACCTTGCCGTCGACCTTCGCGATGGTGTGAAGCTTACTCGCCTTGTGGAGATTTTGCTATGCTCCCGGGAAGCCCGAGATCGTGGCATTAGAAGCGTAGACGACACTCTTGCGATATACATGCCCGACAAGACCGTGCTGCTCAGCTCGCTACACCCTCTCTCTGCTCATGACATGCGGTCGTCCTCGCTTTCAAAGCACCTCAGAATGCCGTGTCTCGGCGCTGCAGAGAAGAAACACAACATACAGCTGGCTCTCAGCGCCCTCGAAAGTCACAGCGTAGATGGCGTTAACGTGGTTGGTGCTATCACGGCAAAAGACATTTTGGATGGTCATCGCGAAAAGACCCTCAGCCTGCTTTGGCAGCTGATCAGCATTTTCGGCCTCGAACATCTTATCAACTGGCGTGAGTTGCACGAGGACATTGTCCAGCATGGAGGAGTTCCGGGAATGACGGTCTTTTCTAACGAAGCTGTTTCAACTACTGAGGGATATGGCTTGCTTCAAGCCTGGGCTTCTGCACATGCATTGTGTGCTGGGCTCGCGCCAGTCAGCAATATGTCGACAGCGTTTGCCGACGGTGCCGTCTATGCGGCAATTCTGAGTAACTTCGCAGCTTGCATTCCTGTTGAGAGCAACACGCCTCCGTCCTCCAATTCCGCGCTTCGTGGAGATAAAATTGGCGACCGGCTCAAGGCACTCGGCTGCAGTAAGGCCTTTGTCAACCAGATTGCTGGCTCAATCGGAACATTCCCGAGTCGCCAGACTACCATCTCGAATCTGGCATTTCTGGCTTCAAGACTTCTGCCACTTTCTAAGCAACATCGTGCTGCTGTCAAGATCCAGCGAGCCTTCCGCAAGAAGATGGAGCGAGTCGCAGTCTCTCGCCATATCAAGCACCTGCTTCAAGCTGATGCTCGCCAGCGCCAGGAGGAGAACATCAAAGCAGCTATTGCCATCCAGCGTGCTTGGCGCAAGGTTCTCGACCAGCGTGTCGAGGTTTTCCAGGCTGTTGCTCGTGGTTGGCTCGCCCGCAACAAGGGTACGAGTCGTGGTGCTCGCATTATGGGAGGCTGGTAGAGATGAAGTGTGTTGGAAATGAGGACGAACTGAAAGATTCACATGCTGGAAACGAATGCAAATACGACAGGACATGCATGCGATTGGAAGCTTGTATAGGGCTGTCGTTCATGTAATGGGGCATGTGATCCACTCCTGTATTATGAGAAGCTGTTTATACGATGCAAGAGAACGTGGAAACCCACCCACATTCCATTTTTCTGTTATTGTGCCGCGAAAGTGCATGCCTTTCCAATCTGCTTGTGGGAACGTGCTAATAGGCTCTAAGCTCCCTCTTTGCGCCATGTCTTCCAGTGCATATATTCGGAGCCCAGTTATCTAGAGCGTGTTGAGATCATCCAATGCTATCTTACTCCCTTGCGCCAGCAACCGGACCATTTCTTAGCTGGTCGCTCGCATCACGGCCTTGGGCTCACTGGACATAATCTCACGCAAGAATGTCGATACCAATGGACAATCGGTGCACTCCTCAGTACTTCGCTGCTCTTTTGAGAGAGCTTGTTAGCTATGGAGTCAGAACAGTATGTTGGCGGTGGACAGGCAGGTTGATGTCGGTCGCGTGAGCTTATTTAGCACGTGCCTGTACTGTCAAGCTCGTTCTGTCAACATCTTTGGGGCAGCGTGGGCTACTCAGCAGGAGCGAGTTCATAACGTCAAAGTGCATCTGGTGCAACCTTCCGGACCCATTGTGAACAGCCTGGGGCTGAATCGAAAGCAGACATCTATGGCAGCAGACACCAAAAACATCATTCGTTGTAAAATGAAGTGGCGTCCACTCCACAAGGTTGGAGCGGGCCTTACTTCGGGGGTCGATTATGAGGGTATCATATGCAGTCTTGGCATCACTACGTAAGTGACTCGCGTTCAGATCTAGATGTTAGTACAGTTGGTTCGAGGTTCCTGCTCGCTTGGATCGTGACGATATGTTGTACATTCACGAACCAACATCATAACTCGAAGCCAGAGCATCATCATTGATCAAGAATTTGGTAAGGACTTCGATCATAACAAAAGTCGACTGATGCGAAACCACAGACTAGGCACCAGAGAGCATGGCGCCAGCGATGACATCTATTACCGATTCTTCAACGGGGGTTCTCGATCTTTCAGCAGAGCTCCGAAACGAAATCTACCATCTTGCCCTCGTGGACGACGAGACCAAAATCATTTGCTTATATAAGAAAACTCACCTCGAGAATCACACTGTCCCAAGAAATCGTTGGAGATGGACGGCCCTCAATCCCACCAACACGGCACTCCTCAGGACTTGCAAGACAATCAACCAAGAAGCGACCCCGGTCTTTTATGGCAGCAATGTCTTCTCTCTCGGCCTATCGAGCTTTCCCGTAGCAGCAGGCAGCTCACAAATCCCAATCAGACTGATGCGGAGTCTGCGGTTCAACTGCACCTACGGCCTCCAGCCGTTGGCCGTGGTCGACTTCCACGCCGCCTTGGGAGTCCTGGAATGTACGACTCTTGCTAAAGACCTACGAGAGCTAAACTTTTGCTCTCATCATCTCCTGTCAGTTTACAGACCGGCACAGATGGCACGCAAGCTCATGGTCATCCTCCGTCGTTTGCGCGATGCTTCCGAGACGGGTCAAGACCTTGCGAGCATTGTGAGATTCTCTTCCATGAATGAGCGGATGTCGACTCAGGCAGAGGAGTATACCCAGAAGGTGAGGGCAGTGATCCGGAAGCTTTTGGCGTACGATGATGAGAAGAAGCAAGCGAGGGAGCGAGGCGTAGAAGACTCTGCGAGAATTGAGCAGGGCTGAATGGAGCTGCGAGAGCAGCAACTTAGTACGCGTGAGGTGGACCACGTCCACGCTACGTGGACCGTCTGGTGTTAAGGGCCAGAAGATCTGCCAAGGGTAGAGAACGAAGTAAAAGCATTTGCATCTGGTTTATTCTCTGACGAGGCTGGCAATGCATCCAAGGACAGATGCGGCGTTTTACGGATACCATTCCTCTTCATGGCTGGGTCGGCGGGATTCAGCTGGTAGCTTTCGAGATACACAACTGCTCAGGCTCGTCCAGAGTATACTTTGCGAGGTTGCGAAGTTTTATCTTGTAGCACGCAGCGAGCTATATCTCAACACTGAAGTTGCAAGCTCGCGGCATATGCACAATTTGTGAGACGTGCGGTGGCCGTTTTTATTCCTGCTTTAGACGCCAGTCTCTGCTGTTAAACATCTCCAGATCTGAGCTCAAGGAGTCCCATGGTTGCCCCAGAGAATCGCTATCGGACATAGGTTGTTCTTGACGTGCGGCTTCCAAATTTCGAGCTTTGGAGTGAAAGCATGGACGGAAGATCGCGTTAACACGTGACCTTGACCAAGGCTATCTTCGACATATATACAGTGTATCGCACATTCACCTAACCCGTACTCAGCCACGGATGTTGCAACTCACTTCGATGGCAAAAACGCGGTCGCTTGACAGAATAATGCAACGTACAGGTTCGCAGAGTCGGAGGACGGGCGCAGATTGGATAAACTATCGGGGATTGACCGCCGACCAGATGGAGTACAGTACGTCCTACACGAAACACATCACATCTATCGCAATGCTACTACAATGTCATGATCAAATTCTGGGTTAACCCAGCTCGGCTTCCCATTCTTCGCTCGAATCGAACCACCGAACTTGTGCAACAGCACAAACATCGGAATGCAGAAGAACACCGTGATGATCGCATGTCCGGCGAACGTCCACGTATACCCAACGCCATCGACCCAATATGCGATGAAGAACGGGTCCACGAAAGCGGAGAGGTTCAGCGATACCGCGTAGAAAACGACCATAGACATGCTCTGCAGAGGATACGCGTCGACGATGTAGGCACAGACCGCCGTGTTACCCATTTGGATGCCGGCTCCCACTGGTTAAGAATTAGCATGGGTGCGAAAAGAGTAGTCAATATGAGAACGTAAGAACTCACGTAAAGCGAAAGCGACTTGGCCGACCATCCAGTGATAGTTGCGATCTATCGATATGCCCCAGACGATAAGGCCAACGGCGGTGAAAAGGGCTGCAGGATACACAAGCCAAATCCTCATTTCAGGGTTTCTGGTCGCGCCCGGGCGAGCGGAGAGCTTGACGATTAGCCAGTCGCTCAGGCTGCCGGAGCAGAAGACCTCAGAGAACAGAGTTCCCACAATGAGGCCTATGAAGAAAAGACTACAGCATTCGTCAGTCTCGGGACTGGGAGTCTTACTGCAAAAGAACATACCCTTGAGTTTGCGGCGAGTACGTCGCATATGCCACTGGGATCATGGTGATCACAGATAGAATCCACCAATACCAGCCGAAGGAATAGGATATGACTGCCATTGGTACGACTCCGTACTTGAACGTCTTGCCAAAACGAACCAAAGTGTCGTAAACTTTGGGATGTTTCATACCAGGCAATGGCGCCACATTGACATATCCCAGGCTCCTCGTCCGTTTCACTTCTTCTGGCGCGACCGCACTGCCACTCAACTTCTCGGATGCAGCTGCCGAAGCACTCCGCCTCGAGAGCATCAAATCGCGAGGGTACAGAGTCTCCGGCAAGAATAGCACCTCTGCTACAAGAATGACGCCCAGGAAAATGACGGTCACCCATTGTATCCATATTGCCCCAGCCAGATCGACGAATCCTCCTATCAGCGGTCCCAAGAGCAGACCTAAGTCGATCGCTAACACCCAAAGACCAACCTTTTGACCTCTCTCGTGCTCAAAGAACAAGTCGTTAATGATCGCCAGACCAACTGTAGAAGCAGGCGACAATCCCAGACCTTGGAAGAATCGCGCAGCCATGTACCCGGAGTACCCGTCGGCCAACGCTGCTCCAATTGTGGCGGCGACTGCCATGATTGTGCCGATGATAAAGATTGGTCGTCGTCCGATAATGTCGGCGGGAGAAGACCAGATGAGAGGGCCGACGGAGAGACCTAGTGCTGGTATTGCCACTGTCCAGTTGATCTCGCCCAAGGAAGCATTGTATCGGGTCTGTAACTCGGGAAAGGATGGGACGGTGGTGGTTGTTATGTATGTGAACATGAAATACCTGTCACGCCATATCAGTATCCTACGGATCGCGGCTCTGATCGTAGAGTCGGGAGGAAGGAACGAACAGTGCCATAACTATTCCGAGGATAGCATGCTTCTGGAGCGATGTCCAATTCAGAGGATCCAGTGCATCACCCTGAACAGGCTGCGGGAAGAGCTTGAAGCCATTCTTGTCGACGAGAGCTTCCGCTATGATGAAGCCAGGCTCGATCTCAGAGTCGCTTTTTGGCTCGATCTCGGCGACTTTCTTCTCGTTCTCAGAGTTGGGATCAGCCATTGCGGCTGCCGCCCAGCAAGAGACGGGGAGGAGGAGGAGGAGGAAACAGAAGCGAAATGCGAAACAGTAAAATCAAGCAGCATCAAATCCTCCCTTCCCATACAGTATATGCTCCGACGGACAGCAAGAAATCTTCACGAAATGAAATACATGACGCGCTATAGTCGATAGCGATATCGCTTAGAGTACGATCGTGCAGGTGTACTGCAGGCTCTTCCCTTTCATCCCAGCAGCCACCTGCAGACTTTCCCTCTCGTCGATCCTCCGTCTGACAGACAAGAAGCCAAGATTGGCCCCTATAGCGCGAGCTGCGCGTGGCTGTGGAGCCAAGGTCCGATCTTATCTGGCGTTGTCGTGGGAGCTTACACATAGATTGCGAAGCGCAGATAAGGAAGCTGGAGAAGGCGTTCGGGAGTGGCCGACGAGGGACCACATCTGATGATTCTGGTCGTTGTAGTATGCGTTCGTGTGCTCGGTTCGCTCGCTAGTAGACATGATCTTGCCACGTGCATGCGTGTTTGACATGTGCGGTGGGATCTCGGGTGGAGTCTTTGCAGGCGTTTACAAAGCTCAAGGTTGAGTTCCGTGCAGGATTGCGACACATTCGTGCAGCGTCCTGGGCATCGGGATAGCCACGTGAATGCCTGAGCATGTTCCTCCTTCGTTTGCCATTCACGAGCAAGTGGCAACAAGTGGATGCGTATTCGGCCTGACTTCTATCGAATAATCAAAGTGTCTCCTGCGAAACTGAATCTGACAGTTCCAAGTGCCGATGCTGAGCGGAGCGGAAGCTCGTGAAAAGGTGTCCTATGGTCAATCGCTGCACCTCCCCTCGCTATCACTGTGAGCAAGTTGTCTAGCTGTTGTCTCCTCAGCTGAGCAATTCTGTCTGAAGCTACAGTGATGAATGGTGTGCCGCACCCAGGAGCACCTCTCACGGCGGCTGTCATCGAGATGGGAGATGAGCCTCGGGACCTCGGTGACCGAAGCCATATTTTTCTATATATCAGCAGAAACCGCGATTTCCTTCAGATTGAACCCGTTGGCGCAGGTGCTTGCACTTCTTGCCTGCTCACGGGTTGGTCCAGAACCAGCGACAACGTGGAATGAGTTCCGCTTCGTCTATGCATAACCGGAATACATTGTGTCGCCTCGATGCTCTAGCGATCTCACTCATTGGAGCATCTGTATCGACCACCTCGACCACCTACTGCCCAGTGGACTTGTGGTGACCAGTTGCACCTTGGTCGGCGATCCTAATCCTGTCAAGTCCAGCAGAACGACCATGGCGACAAAAAGCGCTGTCGTTCCAGCGAGCAGTGCGACTGCTGCGGGTAATTCGCGAGATGGGTGAAAAGATGTTGCTTGAATACAAGTTGGCACTCGCATCGAAGGAAGGCTTAAAGAAGGTCTTGGCAAACTGTCTGGAGGGAGGTCGGGCGAAACTCGTGCCTCGCCTTCGTTTCCTCGAAGGGTCGGTGTGCTTACGGAATCATCACCATGTCAGAGCTGTTTGTGGCAATCCATTTGGCCAGATCCGGGGTGCATGTCACGCGTGCGCTTTTCATTGCCGGAATCGTTCAGATTCGGCCCATGGCCAAGGGCATTTGTAAAGTCTGACGTTTAGGCCCATGACGCCTTCCATATAAACACCACGCCGGCCATGCGAAGACGTAGGTGGGTTATCCATTGACACTCGGCCTGATCTGCTGAACTCTCTACTTTATGAGCGCGAGAGGACTCTTGACCACTTCCCTCACTCTATCCAAAGCACTTTCGACAGCCAGAATCGGTACAATCCCGATATTACGAATACGAGCCGCAAACATGACGACCGCAACGTTCAGACACATTGACACCAGCTCGTACACAGGCAAGCCGTGGGGCAAGGTGGACGGCGATGGCAAGTCATTCAAGATGGAGTGGGTAGAGCGAGAAGTTCACAACATTCGAGGTCGAGAGAGCGATTTCGATACGAACAATTCAGGTTTCGCGGTATACAACTACCCGGCACAGGAGAAGGCTTTTACCGACGACCAAGCAGTACGAGATGGCTACTACAAGGAAGTCGAGCAGCTTCTCCGCGAAAAGCTGCCGGGAATCAAAAAAGTGCACATCTTCGACCATACGATTCGCAGACGTGATAAGACCTCGCCCCGCCAGCCGGTGCAGCAAGTACACGTCGATCAGACACCGGGCGCTGCAGATGCGCGCGTGAGGCGACATCTTCCCGACGAGGCTGAGGAGCTCCTCAAAGGTCGCTACCAGATCATCAACGTCTGGAGACCCATCTCGCACCCCGCATCAGACTTCCCACTCGCGGTCGTGGACTGGCGCAGCACCGACCCCGCAGACTTCATTCCTGTAGATCTGATGTACCCCAAGCGCGCAGACAGCGTTCACGATGACGACGATCGCGGCAAGGAGATTCTCCCGAATGCCAACTCGATGGACAGCACCGTCGGATACGAGGTCAAGGGCGAGACCCTAGGCGTCGCCGCCAACACGAAGCACAAGTTCTATTACCAGAAGGACATGACTCCGGATGAGGTTATGTTGCTCAAGTGCTACGATTCGTACGGGGATGATGAGCCAATGGGCAAGAAGGGCATTGCGGTGAGAACACCACACACAGGTGAGCATAAACATCAACCCATTATATCGGTGATGCATTCGTTGACTTTTTGTGCTAGCTTTCATCGACCCGAACACGCCGAAGAGTGCGCCTGGCCGGCAAAGCATCGAGGTGCGATGTTTGATCTTCTACGAATAGATGCGTTGCGAACATACCTTAGAGAGTTGATGTTGTCTGCCGGATTAGCGGCTTTTGCATGCAGCCTACGAGAACACGAAGTAATATTATGATGTCCCATTGTGCCCTCCTCCATCATGTGGCTCACACGTATCTCATTCCTATCTGTCCCACGGTTCGAGCTTGAAAAGTAAGGCCTGAGCTGGTGTCCAAATCCTCAAGGCGACGGAGGAGTCCGCAGCAATGCGAAACGAGAAAGAGTGAGATGCTAAGAAACATGAAATGGTATTAGTGCATTTGTTTGTCCACCCCAGGTCTAAATATGGTATCATAAAAGCATCATTCATCGCAATTTGAGAGTCCGGATTTCTCCAGCTCATATCGAAACATTTGCACAGCTGAAAGCTGGGCTGACCGTGGCGGAGTAGTCTGCGATGATAGCTTCAATGGCAGCATAAAGGCCGGGACCAAGCAAGAACAGCCCGATGATCATGACGAAAACGTGGATGACCGTCATGATGGAGCGTCCGAAGCCGGAAAAGAACCTGCCCTTGTACAGCTGATAGTACGCGACGGCGAAGAAGATGAAGCCGAAGAAAGAGTCGAAGGCGGCGCCGAGCAGCGACAGAAAGTCGCCCATGGATGGAATGACTTCGGCGAAAACGAAGGCGATCAGCCAAACAACGACCATGACTGCGCCCCAGACTCCCCAGCCGATGAAGGTGTTTCTGTGTTGGTGGGTGGACTTGCCCATGATGAGCTTGTGGTAAATGAACTTGGCGGAGACATTGGCATAGATGACTCCGATGACCAGAGTGGGGACAATGACGAACGCGAACGAGCCCTTCTTGTAAGCGGTGACACCCAAGCTGCCGAAAGCCGGAGCCGTGGAGTACTGGCCCAGATAGTGGAAGCCGATTGCCGGGGGCACAATGAAGAGGAATGCGGAAATTCCAGTGATTACAGCCAGAGCCTTTGGGAAATCCTGAGGCTTCTCCATCTCTGCAATGAAGGATGGGAAGAGGATCTGAGGGACCCACAGGAACGTAATGTTCAACACGGCGTTCATGCAGGCCACCCATGTGACGCCCTTCTCTGGGAATACATAGGTATAGACCTCGCCCAGCTCTGGGTAGTTGCCGTTGTAGCCGTAGTATGGGGCTGGTTCGATACCGGCGAAGATGAGAAAGAGCAGGATTGCGATCGCCATGCATGCCGCGCTGAACATGGACATGAAGGAGACATGCTTCAGGGTTCTCGGCATGCTCATCACGATTCCCATGATCGTGACAATGACGGAGAAGATCACAGTGCACATGGAGTGGTCAGAAAGCGTGTTGAGGATCTTCGCGCCAGTGAGAACGTGAAATCCGATGAGCATGATGTTGTTGCAGAGTAACATCACGGCTGTGAACCAGTAGGCAGCCTTGCTCTTTCCAAAGACGTAGTATCCGAAGTCGCAGATGTCTCGAATTTGAGGATCTGCAAAGGGTATTAGCACTACCATAAACCTCTTGGCACTGGGGGTAGAAATACGCTTCATTATGAATTTGTGCATTGTCAAACTGGTAATGTAAAAGAGGATACCAGCGAGCGCCATTGTGATGAGTCCAGGAACCCAGCCAAGAACACTGAGCGACCAAGTCTGCGCCATGATCGCGAGACACACTTGATCGCCCGCGAGCAGCCAGGCAGCCTTTTGCCATGACATTGTTCGTAGTGAAATCTCATGTTGATGATCCTCTTCGACAAGGGCGGTGATGGCGTTGACAGAACTGTCTGCATCGTAGGCTGGAGCTTCGAAATCTTGAGTGGCGATGCGCGTCGTCTTTTCTTCATCGTACTTGACATCCTCCCAAGTAGTGTTCGCCATGGTCGAGTGTCGGCGTTGCACCCGAGGAAGTCAAGGGCAGTCGACGGAGTGAGATTTTGACAGGTGTGATTGATGGGCCTGGTCGGCGCCCCATGCTGACCTCTTTATAACGCTCGACACCGGGTTGCCGGTATGGAGTAGTGGCAGATTTTTGCGTGAGACGCGGTTGGTGTCACATGGCGTGCTTCCGATAAGCTGCAGGCTATCGCGTTTGGACCCATGGCCTGGAGTTCGGACAGGCCGGCGGGTGGAAACCTTGAAGCTAGAAGTCTATCTTTTCCTTCACGTGGTCGTCACGCCGATGATAAGCCAGGCCAAGCCTCCGCGAAACGCTCATTAATCGGAGCTTCGCTCTCAGCTGGGCGAGCTTGACGGGCCTGGGCGCGCCTTTCTCGCCTCACTACCGCCTACTACTCCGGTTGAGGAGAGCACAAGCGACGGCCAGTGCAGAAGGTGCAGAATTCACATGTGTTGCTTCGCAGCAGCTACAGCCACCAGTTTACGCCGATTGTACTGCAGAACGGTTGGAGAGTCAGGATTCTTTCGTGCTCACAGGATCCGCCAGGGAGAGTCAATTTTGTAGGGACGTGAGAGTCTCACGGTGTAGAGGCGCCATCTAGGGCTGCGAGCCAGCCTCCATTCGAGCCAGCCTCCACTCGCACGCCTTCGTCGATGACCAGTAGGTGGTGGTAGTAATCTGTCCGATGCTCTGGATCGCCTCCGAATGCTTCGAAGTGTGTTGCGAGAGTCAAGGTTGCATTCGTGGTCTCAAGAGGCACGCAATCGAGTCGTCCCATCTGTCGTAGTCCTTTTGCGAGCTGTGACCTTGTATGCTGTAGTTTGACGATAGTTCGGCTGCATGGAACGGACGAGACGAACTGCAAAGCCAGAAGGCGTGCGTAAGAGCAAACAAAATGCGCAAAGAAGAACGGGAAAGAGACTGTGCTCATTTAGAAGAAAGTCATCAGGCCACCGAGTGACGGAGCTGTTTATGTACCATACTGCCAACAACTCGAACTTCCGAAACTCCAAAAGTCTAAGAATCCCAACCTCCACGATCTAGATAGATTTCGGGAACAGTGCTAGCAGTACTGCAGTACTCAGCAACGCAACTAGTGTCTAGCAGTACCGAATACATACTACAAGTACACTATGAACAAGTAAACGCCGAGGCTTGAAGATCTCGAGACTCCGGATTTAGAGAAGGTCGGGGTATCAGCAGTATGGTACCTGTGGAGCTCTGCTGTGCCTTAAGGGCCCCATACCTGAGCCTGGGTCAGGAGGCTTCGCGGAGCTGGCACCATGTCCGTCCGGCAGTAGAAGGCGTGTGGGGCATAGATTGCTGCTTCAATGTCCACGGCAGATGCAGCCGCGTCCCACTCGACTGCGGTGACATTGTTCTCCCCTCTGTCGTCCCCCGAGCTGCATCTCTCTGCTCTGCTACGGGACGATCTGCCGTGGCCTTCTCCATCGCAAGATGGCGACGTTGCTGGAGAATCACAAGGTGATGATGTGCACCGTTCTCGTCTGATGATGGCATGTCTTGTGTCTCGGGAGCGCAAAAACTGGAATCCTTCCGCATCCCATGCAGAGCAGCGTCGGCCCTCGGGCGAGGCGCCGCGCGGCTAATGGCCAATCAATACCCTCTACGACCGATAGTTGATGGAGAATCGCCGATGAATGTCGAGGCAACCCCATTGAACGGCTGATCTCGAGACGACCGAGTTCAGCAGAGAGAGTGCGAGGGTTAGGGATGAGGGAGCTCAACGTCCAAGTCGCCAAGTTTGTTAGTATAACAAAACATATCAACCTGTTGACCTATTTCGGGATTGGGAGCACCAGATTCGCAGGAGGACGCGGCTTGATCGCGTAGCCACATGGCCGAGAGCAGCAGTAGTGGCGGCACTCACAGTAGGAGCAGGCAGAAGGTTGTGCTGGTAGCCTGTCAGAGCTGTAGAGGTAAAAAGATTAGGGTAATTATCGAGTGTATCAGACCCAGTGCGCCGACGATGCTGAGAAATGATGGCTTGACAGTGCGATGGAAGACGTCCACAGTGTACCAAATGTATGGCGCGCAACATCGCCTGCGTCTACGACACCAAGAATGAAGAAGAAACCCGGGGGGCGGCGCTGAAGAGAGAGAACGAATCCCTGCGGCAGAGGCTCGCGCAACTCGAGCGTGCCTACTCGCCCGCTGACCAACACGGCGGCTCGGCGGATACTAATATACAGACGTCGTGGTCGGTCGGAGTGAGCTCCAGCGCACTTGCGGCATCCAGCGTGGAATCGGCATCAGTGCCCGACAATGCCCTATATTCCATTTCCAGGTCCCTACACCCCGATGTCCCGAACGGCTCGCAGTCTCCTCAGGACTGGCATCTCAGCACCCATTACCCGATCTCGTATCCGCCCTCCATACCACTGCGCTACGCCACCATCCGGACCAATTTCACTCGCGTGTCCGAGGTCTTCTTTGCACGCAACCGGGATGCCGGGGGGCCGGCCACAGCGTCCATCCCATCGCCGGTCCATGCTCTCCAGCCATATAGACCGCTCTGCGATGAGCGGCTCCAGCATGTGAATATCGCACGCTGGACACATGTCCCTCTGCCAGATGCACTCGCTGCCCAGCTGATATCGTGGTATCTCGAGACCGATCACCCCATCTTCGCTTTCTTCTGTCCTCGTTTGTTCGTGAGCGACCTTGTCTTCCCGCGGGACAAATACTGCTCTTCTCTGCTCGTCAACGCCGTGCTTCTCTGGGCCTGTGTACGTATCCCTGGCGGGCCGTACATCACCTATCACATCGGGCTTACGTCTCCTTAGCACTCGTACGCTGGCGTGGATCGCTCCGTGTTGTCCTACAAGCCCGCCTTTCTCGAAGAGGCTCTCCATCATTGGCACCGACCACGCAATGTCCCCGCAGTCACCACTGCCGCCGCTGGTCTCCTCCTGTGTGCCTCCCTGACCGGGCATCCCGAGCTGGGCCACAGCATATTCCAGACCTGCCGAGACATATCTGAGCAGATGGGCCTCTACGGAGCACCACACAGTCCAAGGCACGCACAAGAAGAAGAAGCCCTGGAAGAAATGCAGATGAGATCTTGCCTTTCTTGGGCCTTGTTCAATTGGGTGACGTACGGATTGCGCGACCAGCACGAGTGACTGCAGGCGCTGACATTCGCAGCTTTAACGGCTTCGTCTTCCGCCATGATCATATCATGGGACTCATACCAAACCTGCCGATGCCGGGTAGCGAAGGAGTACTCGGGTACAATACGGCAGGCGATGCTGTATTCCATCGCCTGCCCCACTTCATGGGTCGGACAATATATCATCTCTGCAACGTCTGGAGCATAGTGAACGAGATTGCGATACACTACCATGCCAACGCATCGGCTTCTCTGGAAAACCACCCTTCTTTGCACCTCGTGGAAACAACATATCGGAAGCTGTTAGACTGGGTCGAACAGAATGCTTCTCTCATGTGGGAGAGTAGCGTAGAGCTACATCATCGCTCGGTGTTCTGGTACGAAGACCCTCCTAAGCAAAGGCGTCTTGAAAAGACTTGTGTGCGCTGATCATCGGCAGGATGTATTTCCACTGCTGCGTCCTCCACTTATTCTATCCTTTCCTTTACGATAACGAACAACGTCTCACAACCTTCCCACAGCCTGGCGGCACCGCACGGGACATATACATGGCCTCCCTCCGGCAACTTCACCGAATCGTTCTCGAATATCCCGAACGCTTCCCACTTCAGGCTGCATCGCCTCTCTGGGCATTTGCCCTCCTGCACGTCGCGAATGCCGCACTCGAGGATCTCAGCAGCATGGAGAACTGGTTCCTCTTCTGCCTCTGCCTCCGCCATTTCCAAGATTTCTCGCAACGGTTCGACTTTATGGTCTCCATGGTTCCGGCCTTGTTGGGCATGGCAATTTCCCGAGGCGCGATGACTGCCGGCGAAGCTCGAGATCTCATGGTCCGGATCAGTGGGGGCGAAGGAGGCCGATCGCAGGACACGCAGGGGTCTACACTTCTCTTCACTACCGACTTTCGAGTCGCTTTGCTCGATCGACACAAGGCTACGGCAGCGTCGTTGGCAGAGTTCTACTTTGCCCAGACTGACGCCAGTTGAGCCATTTTCAATGCGTTAGCTGACGACAGTCGTTGCACGGGCTGGGGATTAGGACAGCACATCGAGGTTCGTGAATCACGATGTGGCATACGAAAGGGGCGCGAGGAGAGCTAGTGGCAGGAGAGGTGCTTCAGCACTTGAGCTCGGCCATTGCATACATGTGGCAGCGATCCGAGTACTTCGGTCAAGCGGATGACGGAGAAGGAAGAAACAGCTCTTCGAAAGCTATGCTTGGAATCATGAGCTCGTGAATGGTGAGGCAAGACCCGGATTCCATGGCTCCCGATGACACACGCCGCCCCGAAGGAAAGGGAATGGGAGTGAGGGTGCCGCTTGCGTCGTACAGCACTGCATCATCTTGCTATACGTGGTCCGTCGGCTGAGCCATATGCGGCGTGGAGGAGTTTTGCATGATGGAGCATATTCCGACTCCAATGGAAGATGCTCCGGTCTTATGATTCGGAGCTCGAATTGAGATTCTGTCGAACGCGACGGCAGACCTAATAGAAGAACACATGCAGAGTCTCCACGGCTCTCAGGAGCATACAAGTGCAATGCACGTTCCCATCATCGAATTGAGACTCTACATACAACCAGAACATATCCTCCTGCTCGAACGCTATCACAAAGGCACTGTAGAACCCGCACGCTTGACCGCGCCCCATATCATCGCCATTCGTTCTACCCACCGTGACAACCTCTGCCTTACAGTCCCAGCACGTCACCCCAAACTCCCATAATCCCTCGCTCGCACCACATAACGCCGCTCGAAAAATCCCTCCGTTTCCCCCATGCCCCTTTTCCGCTGCTTCACGGCGGCATCATCATGTCTGTAGTCGGCGGATGCGTCGTCGTCGTCGTCGTCACGCTCAACCCTTGCGCCATCTCCATGGCTCTCCTCTGATTGTACAAGTGGATGTCGGCGCAGTGACAGCGGGTCGAAGGATCGTGCGCCAGGGCATCGAAGCGCAAGGAGCTCAGGGCGTCGCGTAACGTGCGTTCTTCCTGCTTGAGCTGTTCGTTCCGCACGAATACCTCCTGGGCGAGCTGCTCGAGCTCTTTGGCGCTGGATTTCTTCTTCCGTCGGGTTTTGGCGGCCGCGATCCGGTTGCGTTCGCGATAGATGCGGAGCTTTTCTCGGTCTTCTTCGTCGTCTTGGTGTGGCTGTTGAAGGTGGTTCTCGTCGCTCTCGTCGTCGTCTTGTTGGGATGGTGTGGCGCTGAGGGATTTGTTCCGGCGAGCCTTGGTGGTGGTGGTGGAGGAGGAGCGCCGGGGTCGAGAGTGGGCGACGGTGCCTTCGTTGGTGATGGCAGAGGCTCGACTTCGTTTGGTGGGTGGTTGTGAGTCTGAGGTTCCTTGTGAGATGGCGGAATAACCGTTGTTCTCTGATCTTCGCGGTAGCCCTGACGTGATTGACTGATGAGGCGATATTGTGGTTTGGCTGAGGTGCGTAGACTGAGACACACTCCTGGCGGCTCCTTGTGCGTACATCGGCGGCGGTGGTCCAACGGTGGTGACGGATGTGCTAGCGACATTGGCTAGCATGTGTGGCCATGGATAAGTGCCGGCCACAGCTGGGTCCAACAAAGGTGTCTGGAGGGCGATCGGCCCACCCCAGGGCTGCTGCGGCGGGTATGTTTGGAATGATTCTGGTGGGAAGGCTATTTGGCATGGCAATGGCAATGGATGTACAAGGCTCGCCAGCGCGCCGTCGATCCTGTTGCTATAGAGTGAACGTCAGACTCGCATCACATGTTCGCAGCGCCTCTCCCGTTCGAGACATGATAGACGCTTACCTTGTAGAGCGGCTTGTCTCTTCAGGACTGCGTGATGTGCCGAAGTGGGATTGAAGGTCGTCCATCCCGTTACCACTTGCATTCTTGTTTTATGTTGGCGTACAGGTGTGTGAGATGCAGCCCGATGGAGTCAGAAAGTCCGATATTATCTCATCATGGTAGAGTGACGGAGCTCGAGAATGATGAACCCGAAGGACAGCCGAACATACAGCAAGAGCGGTACCGGGATCTGGGTGGGCAGTGACCCTTGCCGGATCGTTCTACTCGGCTCCAAGATGAAGGCTTCCGCCTCTGTGCGACAGTGCGGAGTGGACCAGGCCTGCGTCGGCTACGCTATCATGTCAAGTGTGCAGTCCTAGACCGGCCCACGCGTCTGGAGGGAAAGAGGTTGGGTAGAAGGGTCGATGCGGCGACGGAAGTCTCCTCCATTGTTGACCATTCACATAGCTTTCGACGATGAGGGTGATGGATGTGCCTTGCATGGGCCTCGAGTTATGTCGTTGGCCACACTTCCATAGACTCCAATCAAGCGCAATGCATAACACCAATGTATCGCCCCATCATCGTCAATGCACGCCAGGCGATGGAAGGCAGGTTCGAGTGGTGAACTCGGCAGATGCCTGTTCGTCAGTGCTGGGGAAGATGCATCAGAAAAGGCAAATACAACCAGATGTGAAGCGCACCTGCAGAGGTGGCATGGGGTGTGCGACGAAGATCGTTGGGGTGGAGACGTGCCCTCCGGCGCGTGGACTAATCTCAGTGAAGAAAGCGTCGCGGGCAGGCCAACAGGGCGATGGGGAAAACTGGAGCCATGTCAGTCGCAGGGTACGTGACGAAGGTCTCTGGGCACTACTCCGAACCCTCCACTGCACCTCGAGCCTGAGACCACAACAGGCTGAGAAGGCTGACGGCGACGGCCACGGCCACGGCCACGGCCACGGCGACGGGGTGTAGGCCGAAATTGTTTGGAACCCCTCGATGGACTGCCCGATGCACGCTTTAGGCAGTTCGCGGTGTCTTCTCCGAACCTGGAAGTTTCGTCCTTCTACCACCTGTAGTGCAACATGTCATGGGGACATCAGCCTTTTCGCCCACTTCGAAATTCCGCTCATGCCTTTGCCTCCGTTATCTCTGCGCGCCAGTCGATAAGGCAGAACCGCACCAAGAACATTCCATTCATCGCCCAAGTCGACACCAATACGAGTGGACCAGGACGAGTTTTTGCCCTAGCTCCATGCGTCTGCGCGATCTTCGGCACACCCAGGCTTCAGCATGAGTACCGAGACCTTCAGCATCCCCAGACATTTCGCATTGAATAGTGCTGTCACGGGCAAACACGCGCGGTAACGGAGCATCCGGGACACCGTCCCCTTGGCGATCAAGACTGTAAAAGTACGCGAGTCGAGAGAGCTCGCTGCGTGGCTGGAATGCATGGAATGCATGTGCACGGCTTCGTCGTATACTAGACGCCTTCGACACCTCGTTAGACCACCGGTCGTGTCCATGCCCTTCTCAGTGGCGAGACTGCGAGCATGCCTGCTCTATGCACGTCCTCCTCCCGACCACGTCAATTGCACCTCCAGGTACCGTGACGGTGCTTTGCTACGCTATAACTTTCGTGTGCAGCCCCGAGATGCTATCGAGACATTGCCTGGCTAGCGATGGCCGATATCGATTGACCCGTTACCCGGTCGGCATGGTCTCGGGGAGAGGATTTGCCTGGTGGTTAGCGACCAACAGAGGAATCACACGCGCCGATATGCCCATGCTCGCACAGACGTTTGGGTGCGGAGTACTGAGCTGCAGCTGATTTGAAAAAGGGTCCATTCGAAAGCGGCCTCACGTGCAGCGAAATGTTGCAAGACACCCTGGTGTCCTGCCGAGAGTTCAGGCGACTAAAAGCTCTCAGCTCGAGCCTGTGATGATGTAGTCATCTACACGGCCAAGTGCCTAGCGTTCTACCTCCAGGGCGGAGGACAGCGTTGTCCCTATGTGACGGAATAGGTAATCCGCCGCTCTATAACCCTGTTCGGAGGAGGGTTGTAATACGCGTCGCTCTCACGGGCACGCTAAATACATGCCTAATACCATGCTTGTGGACTTGCGGGGTGTAGACACCGTTTCCGCTCGGGCCTTCGAGACCTGGTAAAATTTCAAGAAGGGGGCTCTTGCCACGCTGACGTTTGCATCTCTAGTACTGCACTCACGGTCGTAACCTGGAACAGAAACGGAGCCCCTTCGATGGCAAGGATGAAGGGTGTGAAGTTCGGCTTACGCACCCCTGCAAAACTGCCATTCGCAACCAATCCAGAGCCCAAGCGATCGTCCGCGGCGTCGGTACTGGAGCTTTGGTTGAGAATGTTCTCGACCTCTTCCACAACGATCCGTGACTACAGGATGCAGGGGAGGAGATGTCATCCTTTGAGCTGCCTAGATTGCTTGATGGTCGCTTCGCTCATACCTGCTACACAGTGTGAGAAGGCCGCCGGACAGAAGCCAAAGATCAGCGAAATGTTTTAACAGACTAGTCAGTGCAAAGAATATTGGGGCTCGGAGGTGGTGATACATTATGTTCCTCAGGCGACAGGATACGGCATGGAGTTGCCATTGTGAAGCATGCGGTTGGCGGAGCTCACTCCGCCTGGGGTCAGTGCTTGAGCACGGCAGAAGTTCGTGGTGGAGGTGAAGGTAGACAGAGGAGGATCGGTGCCTCGATCCTTTCTCAACCATACACAGATACCAGTGTCTCTAGCAGTGGTGCCAACACGTTCTGCACTACCCGTACGGGCTGAGTCTAGAACCACCTCCACGCAGTTCGTGTCCGCCCGCCGCGTCCAGTTCTCCGACGTGCAGCCTCCTGAACGGCGAGCCGCGACTACCCTTGGGCCTCGGTCACCATCACCTCTCGTACTATTCCTGCAACCTGCGAAGAAACGATCACGAGCACTTGACACCAGACGTCGATGCCGCTTGCCGCCTGAAAACATCTCAATCCCACGTGCCCGCGCGCCATAGCAGTGCCATCGAGCGAATCGTGGCGTCGGTGGTGATGAAAGAGGATCCTTAAGTTCAAGCAAGAGCAGACGTGGACCGGTGGCTTCACCATGTTCACATGCACAGGGCAGTCCAGAGCCTTCATACGGCGCCGGCCGCATTCTCTTCACACCTGTCCTTCTCTTCTCAGCCTAGGAGCTCCATTCCTGACGCTGGAACGTAGCCATGGAATGATGTAATGATGCTCCAGAAAACCTGGTCTCGACACCAATGACGCAGCTGCGAGCTCGCCTTTGTCCTCCTGACCGTGAGGCGTCGCCTGAGAAGTTTTGCGTGTGGCGCGCCTGCCCTTTGGTGTCTGTGCGACTGCCCACATTCCTCGTCACGTGTCAGAAGTGACAGCATGCCAACGTCATACCTTCACAAGCCGCAAACGGTCAGTGCCTCAAGTCCAGGTATAAGAACTCTTCAGCTTCCTTCTACACACAACCATCCACGAACCACACACACAGCATCCAGAACAACCATCCAACCCAATCCAAACCTAACCTCCAAACAACAATCAGCAACATGTCTGCACCAAACGCCGATAAGCCAAATGAGGGCATCGTTGGCCAGATCGGCAACAGCATCTCCAACGCCGCCAACTACGTCTCTGAGACCGTTCAGGGCAAGTCCAAGGAGGCCAGCAAGGAGGCCAACAAGGAGCAGGCCAAGGGCAACACACCAAACTCTTCCATCACCGACCGCCTCTCTGGCGCCTCCGGCGCTGTGCAGGACAAGCTGGACCAGACCAAGCACGAGACATCTGCTAAGGCCAACAAGGAATCCATCTAAGCAAGTGCGCGAAGGTCCGAATTGAGCACTTGACTTGATGCTCCCTGAGCACTTGGCTTGTACGAGTACGTTGGTCGAAAGTATCGTATTAAACACATTCTGACGTTCAATGCCAGATGTTATGTGGGCACTATGAGTTTTACGGCAGACTTTTTCCGTCCCAGTCGACGACGATGAGTTGTACCTATACCCAGAATTAAATTACCTTCTGTGATCTGATACATTGTTCCACTTTCGTTTCCACTTTTGTTGTGTCCGTCGTTCGTTGCTGGTGATCTATCCCCTACATCTCCGACGTGTCTACCCCTCCATCGTGCCCGCCGATCATCACAACATCGCACCCCACCTGCACGTCATTTGCAATGTTTGGTGCGATCCAAACATGTTCCCCTGACCAATACCCCACTGCGCGTCATATCGAACGCTGAAGCCACACCTCGCCCGTTCCAGCCTCCCAGAACGTTTGCATCGACGATCAAATGCACTAGTTGGTTCAGCTACCCTCTTCGTGATCGATTCAAAGCTTTCTCACCTACGCGAAGAAGCATAGATCGAGCATTATTAGAAATTGGCTATACCATCTCATGGATGAAATTTTACAATTTTGTTGTCAGGCATTGTCTGTGCTATGCAGTGCGGCAGATATGCTGGATTACCTACCATTCGTCTCCGTGCACTCGCGAAATGGCTATCCTTTTTGTTATACATTTGCGCCTGTTCGCGGGTGAACATGGCGTTGAAACAATCTAGTTGTCCTCAACGTGCGCTTCTGCAAAAGCCTGTGTTGACTGCTCACCCGCATCTGGTCTATTGCGTACATTCCAGTTCCCTCGACGTCCTCTCTTCCTGCCGCATTGACCCCTTGCTGAGCGTAGATGATTCCTAGATTGCGGCTGTTTTGCGATCGAGTGCCAGGACGAAACCAACCCTCGTCAAGAATGGGCATGTCTTCTCCCATGATTCTAGCCGGCCAATTGACGGTACCGGGGTTCTTCGCGGCCTCCTCCAGTGAAGTCATACCATACAACAACTTGCCTTTGGGGATCACTTCGTAAAAGGCATTCGGTGACTGGATGTGGACTGAAAGCATCCTTCGTTAGGCATCAGAATGGCGCAATCCATGGCATTCGATTGAGCGGCGACCTTGGCACAGCGCATCCCCCCTCATGCACAGTATTAGACTCGAGAGTCTTCGTCAAGCCTTGTCCCGCAGAATGTCTTTTGAGCTTCTTGACGCCGCCCAATGGCCTCAATGGACAATCAGCACGGAATCTGGAATTTGGCACAGCGTTTCCACGCCGCCTCACCGAGCCATTCTCGGTTGTGAAGCCGTCTCCCATGTAGTCTCGCACGACTGTTTGGCATACAGCATACGTTCCTCCAATGGCCTGACCTTCGATATTGCATACTGCCAGGGTATGCATCTCGAAGGCTGGAACCAGATTCGGTGGCTGAGGACGTGGCTGAGAAAGAGCGACCAAATAGAGTTCAACTTCGCCATGGATCGCGACGTCAGGCTTCAAGAAGTGAACATCTCTCGCTCTGCCTGACGCCCTATAAGTCCCAGACATGCTCATCAGAAGCGCACGAAAGAGACCACCAGCTAGTCTTAATGGCTCCCAAAGGGATCGATCACCGACGACGCATTATGTCGCGTCAACGAACGTCGCGATGGCGGTTGTACACACCGAGGCATCTGGAGACAGCAAACTATTACGCCACATGATACTAGCGGATCCCGATAGTAATGTCTTTGCTAGCTGAGGTCATTGTTAAGGCAAGAGGCGACCAGTTGGTGGGAAGGCTCACTGAGATCCACCATCCACTTCGCGATTTGGCCATCTGCCTACGTCCTTGCATATCATTCAGCATGCAAACCCTTCACATCTGGGCTCTGGAACACTTTTATCGTTGATCGAGAATGATCTTCGAAGGCTTTGTACCACAATCCCGTAGACTGGTCGCTCTGGTGCTCTCCAGAGCAATATACTCGAACCCAGGAAGCCTTCAGGCATGAGTCACTCCACAGAGAAAGTTGAGAGGGAGACCTACAGGACACCTGCGAGACGATGATGGAATGGAGGCGGCGGCGTCTAAGAACACCGCGTGGCTGTGGTCGTGCAGGACTTCGGACACTGTGGACGCGGGCCACGGAGAGGGTGCGGAGAGGGCTCCGACTCAATAACTTTGCGGCTCGGGCGCAATCTTGGGGGATCTTTCTCAGATGGGGTCGACTGTTTCTTTTGGGGGACAGCTTGATGCACAGGCCAGTGTCGGCTGGGCCACGTCCTGGTTGCACACGACATACGTGAGCATCATGTCCATATCCACATGCCTTCGACCAGAGCTTTCCCCTCGTTTGGGAAGTCACACAGCCAGGAGAGTGGAATTTTTTATTCCCTTATAGCACTTCCTTTGCACTCTCGAGATGAGTGGTCTGGTCGCATCTGCTGCCGAGTGATACCATGGGCAATACCTCCCTGTCTCGACATTTCCGTCGCATGGCACGCCCCGTGTGCTTTGAGAGGGCAGAGAACTGTGACGAAAGGCTCTAAACAGGCCACGCAGGGACTAGCATTGAAGAGCCTCCACAAGGTCTGACCGTCTGCAACGGCATTCTGTGACGGTAAAGCACGTCCTCCCAGTGATTATTTCATTCTCCTAGCTCAGGCTGCTTTTACGAACCCCTATTCTATACGTTTACACGGCTGTAAGTAGACTTTTTTCACGCGGCAGACCGCGTGAGCTCCTGCGCTCAATGAGTTAATTTTGAGACTGCCATGTGCTCAAGACAACACGTCGAGCAGATGACTGACCTTTTCGCGATGACGACTTACTACCTTAGTAGATTATGCAGTATACTGTCGGCTCATTACGAAGGTCGTTGCACGCCAAAATGTCATCTAGGCGACGCTGCACACTTTCCGAGATGATTCACGAGCCCCTGGCGTCTTTCCAAGGTAGGTGTGTGTGCTGCCCATTCCTGATTTGCCTTGTGACACTTGCCGTCGGAGGAAAAAAAGCCCATGCGGCTACCTTGTAGCTGTACTGTTGTTGCCTTGTATAATGTGCCCCCAAGTCATCAGCTTTCCCAAGCTGGCCAGGATGTGAGCAGAAAACGGCACGGGAATGGCTCGAGTATCTCTCTAGTAAGCTCAGTCAACGTTCGTGCGGTACCTGCTCTGCGCGCACGTCTTGAATTTGTTCATGGCACGCTATGACTGGATTCTCTATGTTGGTCATGGATTGACTACACAATGTCCTGATTCCCACCAGTGATGATAGCAATGGCAATGAGCATCGCCATGTCAATATAGATGTGTTCAAACACCCATCTATCCACCCACTGAAATACTTGTTCCGACGTGGACAACCGCAATTCCACCCACAAAGGTTAATTGTTCACTCTATGGTCCAAGCGCAGTTTTACTCAAATCCCTGCTCTCGACTGCTGTCCCTTCCTCGTCTCTCAGCTCTACGTCAGAGTCGGTCCACAACATCTTCGATGATTGCGTTGATCATGTGTTCAAACTTCAGCAAGCATGCCTTTTCATCTATGAGTCCCACAATTGTCCCAATTTTTGCTGCTGGATCCCACTGTTTATGTCGGCTGGATGTCCGAAGCCGCAAGGATGGAGGACAGCACCAACAGCCGGTGTTGATAGCTCTGCTGTAGCTCAACAGCACTAATGCTCCGATGTGGCTCGAAGGTGCCGGGGGTGCGAGAGGTCGGACCTGGATGAACGATGTTGGCGAGCAAGATATTGCAAGCTCTCCCGCGAACCATATTCGGGGGCTTCGGCAGGAAGAGCGCACACCAGGAGCATGCAAGAGACATAGCCAGTCGGCAGACAATCGCCATGGTCGTACACGGGCATAATCTCAGGCCTGCGGCTGTTGAGGGCAGGGAACTTGTTTGTGCCAGCTGGAGCTGACTGGAGGAGCCCACGCATGCGCTATTGAAGCTCTCTCTCCGCTCTCAAGGCACGAAGTATGAGGTCGGGTGCGCAGATCCTAGGCATTCGTTGGGGTGCCTAGCTACAAGAGTTGGTCTGAACAAGAAAGACCCGAGTCCAGGAGGCACAGCATTACACCAGTAGAAGATAGGCTGGCTGCCCTAGGTGAATGCCGAAGAAGCTACCACCCGATTTAGTATCACATCAACGGATAATGGTCCTCGCCTACTGGCATACCTCAAAGCCTCGCAGCTCGCATTGCTACTCGATCGGTCCTGGCCACATCCGCGGACTCCAATGGCGCAAAATATGTGCAGCGATAGCATCCTGAGACCTCTATCCATGCGCCAGAGAAGACAAGAACTCAGGCTGAGCAGCTGTTGCGGACTCAGCCTAGAACAATAAGAGGAGAAAGTGGCCGATTGCAGCGACGAAGTGTGTTGATCCCACTGAGCAACCGGGGCGCTCACGTGATCAGATTCAAAGGGCATGACACCTTTCACACAAAGAGCAGTCGCCACTCTGCGAGAAGAGGGAAGGGTATAGTGCCATATCGTTCTCTTCGCGATATCTGTAACCGCTCATATGTGCCCGCCCATATGTGCCCCGACAGCAACTGCTCTGCTATCACTTGTGTTCTTGGAAACTCAAGCCACACAGAGCGACAACGTACTATTGAGCGATGCTCCAATCTAGCATTATGAGACCACAGGATCCGCCTCTTCCATTGCACTGCCGAGACCAAGTCCACAGCTCAGTGTACTCGCATCGTTTGCCCCTTGCGGGGATCGAGGATCCGCAGCGCAGGAGACCCAGCTCTTGGTCAATATGCTTCGAAGTTTGGGGAGCCAGTAGCCGCTGTATATCCTCATGGGACAACAAGTGGCATTTTAACAGGATAGAAGCTGCCCAGAAAGTCCGTCGTGAGGAGGCTGGGAGAAAGGTTGCATGATCTCGTCGGGAGTGAATGCTCAGGCTTTTGGCACAGACCTGTGAGCCACTCCTGAACTCATCAGCTCATCAAGGAGCTCAATGGTGAGCTTCAATTGGACACAATCTCTGAATTGCTTGTACAGCTGGCGACTGGTTGCGGTCTAGGTATGGAAGGCTGCCAACCCAGCTAGCAGCCGCGGGCGACGCATTTGAAGAACAGTGATGAACGGATTATTGGGAAGCATGGTCGGCCATCGTCCGGTCGTGTTCCAAAAGTTCGGGGCTACGGAAGCGAATAAATATACACATATATCGCAGAATGGGCATGAGATGTACGAAGGCGGGAATACTTTTCCAAACGTCACAGCGCACTGACCCGCCGACGAGCTTGACTTCACTTCATCCCAAGCCATAGGCCCCACCCACGCACTGTCTACATTACTTGGTATCCCTGCATGAGCGGTGTTAATGCGCGCCAGAGTTCGAGTATTCTGCACCAAATTCGAGCCACCCAAAAAGATCCTCTTTTTCCGGCCACCACCTTTGCTGAACGTTCACATGGTACTCCCTATGCCCCTACAGGGCCTACCCACGTTGTTGCTGCGGTCGCTCGTCTTTTCTTTTCTGGTATCCGATTGTGCTCCTCACCTTCATATCATAGAAGATGATGGTAGAGAACAAGATCTTGCCGAGAGTCTCGGAAAATTCCTGGGGAACCTCGTTGCTATCAAGGAAGAGCAGGGGATGATGAACGTGCCGTTGCGGTACACTCGCCCGACATTCCAAATCTTCTGGTAATCGTCAAAGCAGGCTTGCTCCTGTCAAAGAAGTCTAAGCTACTGCCTCATCCGAGTCGACCGTCTCAGAAGAATGCAGGCAAACTGCTTGTCATCATTCGGTGCTTCCGGCTGAGCTAGGTCATATGGGTACTCATTCCCACGATGGTGCTGAAGTGATCGCTGGCCCAACGCGCGCGATCAATGCTCAGAGACGGCGAGTCGCGGAAAAGAAGGCTGGTCAAATATGACAATCTTAGCGACTCCGTGGAGCTTTCGTGTGCCATGGTACGCGTACCCCATCCCCTCACCCTGTTCAGTTGTTTCTTTCCGTCTTCTTTTGCCATGTTCGGACCACCGAGACGCATCTCTCGTGACTCAACTTGTTCTGCCAACTTCTCTGGAGGCAGAGGCATGTTCTGGCTTCTGCTCGCACCCAGTCCTCGGCGCGACAACGATGGGTCTTGCACTGGTTATGTTGCTCGCGAAAGATCGAGCAAGTCCACTTCGTCTGGATCATGGCCCGCTTTCCAGCATCCTTCCTCTTCTTCCCATGCTTGCCCTGAGGCCATCGCTCGGCGGTATAGCTCTCAGAATGGTCAATGCCAGTATAGAGTCTTAGGTGTCCGCTCCCTGCGCTTCGGAACTCGGGTCTCGCATCTTTCTCACCTTGTTGTGCTGTCGGCGATTCCGGGTACTCGTGTTCTGACATGGACGTTAGAGAATACTCGCCTCAATGCTAGAGGTTGACTCGTTCGTCCGCCCACTGCACCACTCGTTTCGAGCCGTTGAGACGCTGTTCGGCGGTGCCGTTCTACCAAAGCTTCAAACGCAAAATACCTCAGCCTGCTGTCACAACCAGAATCAGACTTCGCTGCTTGCTTTCACCCAAAGCATCGTTGTGTTCCGCCAACGTGACGGTTGTAATTGTCTTTGCTGCTTGCTTGACCACAGCATGTCCCGAAGAAGAATCGCTACGGGATTGAGCCTCAAACCTGATGTGCCTCGGGCATTCCTTCCTGCGCACAGTGCGCTTGACAGCCGCGCTGCAAACAGCCGCGGAATCTGGAGGAGCTCAACATTAGGTTGTTCCTTTGCTTTGGTGAAGTCAATGGTTGCGGTGAACGGGGTCGAAAGACAGGAAATTTCCGGCATGTGTTTGGCTTCTAGCCGTCAATGAGAGCGCATTGACCAGCCACGCAGGCCTCTGTCGAAACCATCATAGTATAGTGTTTACAGATCAAGGTTGACAACCTCGTATGACTGCACACAGGGCATGTTTGAGCCAGACCACCTGCTGGCAACTCGATCATCATCGCCGGCAAAACCTGCAAGTGCATACTCCAAGGCAAGATGATGACCTGCGTGCCCTGGTCATCACTCGCGCAATGAAGTCCAAGCACATGCAAATACATGTCTACTACAAACCATTCTGCGTCATTAAGTTCGGCCCCGCTATCGAGTGAACTACACTGATCAAAGCGCTTGATGGCTAGGCCAGCCTTACGTGACGATCCTGGCACCATGCAAGACCACACCCGAGATACTATGGACTACTTTGCCGAAAAGCAGCACCATCACCGCCGTCGTCTCCAGTATCTTCGCCCGCTGCATATATCCTACCAGATCGTTATTCTTCGACCATCGCGTCCTCTCGAGATCTTCCTTTCTCCCCTGACGCCTACCGCACAGAACGCACCGCTTTGAGAACACCACCCGAGTCAACGCAAGGATTCCAAAACCCCTCCCAGCGCCGAGATAGAAACAGGGGGAATCATGCCTCAAGCTACAATTACTTCTTTGTGACGGGCTTTGGCACATTGTGAAGGAGCGTCGAGATGTCATTGTAATACCTGAACCATTCCGATAGGGTCAGCTCAGTATGCGGTGCCGTGAACTCATGAGTCTCCGACGACTCGTCGCCCAGGCGTGTATAACCAGGGATAATTGTCGTCGTAGGATCGTGGGTTGATTTCGATGCTGGCGGAGCAGTGTCGTCGGAGTTCTGCCATGCCGGTGAGCCCGCGTGAGAACGGCTGAGATTTCCTCCGGTGGGATAAAGTAGCCCACCCCATTGCGTAACGCCGTCGGCACTACTCAGTGATGTAGAGGAGTTGGCGGCTGCGCCATTCATGATGTAGTCAAGCGCTAGTCGACCAGTCTTCGGAGTTCGAGATGCGGGCGTCGCCTGTGATCCTGCTGGACATTCCGAACCAGCTCTCGAGCTGGTGCTGGCGCCAGCTTCAGACCACTCTGACCTCACAGAACTCATGCAATGAAGCGGCTCTGGAGAAGGGCGCGAGTTAGAAGTCTGCGCGCTTTCGTACACCTCTCGGAGGGCTTCGATAGCGCTAGGGTTTAGTGACATGTCCGATGACAGTATCGAGCTCAGACTCTCGTCCGACCGTATGCGCTGCAAGGCGTTGAGCGCTTGCTCATCAGTGCCTGATCGAAGCAGATTGATGATTTCCGATAACGTGGTGATTTGTTCTTCTCGCGCGAGCCAGACCCGGTGTAGTGCTTCATTGCGACTCTCCTCCGGCTCGGTATTGTATAGGCATGACTTCTGTCTCCTCTGACATCTGGTACATGTCGGTCTGGCACCATCACACTGAAGCAAAGTAAGCTGTCTATTCGGAATGCCTTGTGATTTTGATCACTCAAACCTTCGTCTTGCGATACCTGCATTCTTCGCAGGCGGCTTTCACTGTTACCCGCTTGCTATGCGGCTTACTCCCCAAGGACATGATGGAACTTGACGGGCGAATGTGCGCGGTTTCGTATGTTCCCGATCGTTCAAGGGCGATCTGATAGTCTAATATGGATAACGACTTGCTGACACTCCCGCACGTAAGCGTCTCGTCAAGTGAGTCGCCGGAGTGGTCCCCGTTGAACAAGGTGGCACCTATATAGCACTCGAGCAAGCCCGCAGAGCTGTCCCGCATTTCCTACGGTCAGACAAGCGAACGCTCCGGAGGGCTGAAGCAATTTCAGTCTAGGGGCTGATCGGGATCTCCAACTCCAAGCATGTGCGACGCTCTTGTCCGTCTATCGTCCTTGTTTGCGTCACCGGTACGCACATGGCGAAGGCCAAAGCAATCGATTTTGCGGGTAGCTCGAATAAAGACAGCCTACTCCAGCATGCCGAACGAACATGCCCTTTGTACCACACAAGGCCACCAGGTGCATATGCGGGAGACCCTTATCAAGGGCGCCAGCGGTGGTGACTCCCGTGAAACAGGTGTGTGTCTGCCGTCTTGCCGCTTTTCAGAAAACAGGCTGCTGGCCAGACGAGCCGGAAGCGGATGTAGGAGGTATATGTTTGGCAGGATTTGTTCCAGATCCCCGTGAAAAGGCGGGCTCGGGTCAAACTCCGGCAACACAGGTCTGCGGAAATCGTTCTGGTCTTGATCTCTCTACGTTCTGTGCAGAAGGCTCCAGGGATCCAACTCAAGGCAGCGTCTAAGGGCTCTCGATGCGCATGGTGTCACCAAAGGGATGCCGCCGCATCTACTCGAACCCAGCGTCGGCAGAAATGCCCGCCGCCGCCAGAACCTAGTGCAGACGAGGATTCTAATTCTAATTTCCGTTGCAAGATATTCCGCATGAAATATCTCGATGGGAAATGCACTTCCAGGGCCGACTGAGATGGTTGCACGGCCCGAGACAGCAGAGTGATCCGAGGGACAGTCGGACATTAGTTGCCGTGTTTTCGTGTACCCTCCAGCTTTCCAAGCGATATCTTTCGTGGAGGAGACTTGGGGACGATACTAGAACCTGTTGTGAAGATCAAAGTAACTATACTTCATAGGCTAGTGTATGCGGTATATAGCTCAATTGATGCCTTTACTGCTCGGGTCTGTAGTATGTTGGCATGAATTTGTTGAATCAATATTAACCAATTAATAGGCTGATATCGAGCACCCACACATCAATATCAACCCTCCAAAGTTGTTGCTGAATGGAGGACATTGGCGATAAGAGATCGTCCGCGAGAATGCCTTCGATCGCAGGCGTGTGGGGCGCCACAATGCATAGGTCGCGAGACACGAGGCTGATAAGAGAGCAAGGAAACGTCGTTGTGACAACATGTGAGGCACAGCAAGGAGTTTTTGCCAATTCCGTCGGCGCATTGACCGTGTTCCAAGGTCATCGATCATGATGGGTGCATCCCTTCCCCTCGCGGACTCCTCAATCATCGGGGTATTCATCCCTGATGTTCGAAACGAAGATATTCTGTTTCGCATCCCAACGCTTGAAATACCTGCCTGCCAGTCTCAACAGCTCCTCGCTCGGCTCCTCTCCCTGCTCACAGATCTCGATGTTCTCCTCTGCGACGTAACGCGTGCTTTTGTCATCGGCACTAGCGGGATGGTCAGCACGATGGCCACATAGGACTTTGTAAAAAATCTTGAGAAGATGTGAAAATGGGGAGTCGCACATGACGTTGTAGAACGGCTGTTCCCTCCCTCTTGGCAGGTCATCGACACGCATCTGCTCTATCCATCTCTGTTCCGCCGTGCAGCGCATGTTCCATCCGATGATGATGCCTCTGTATCCGTACCGCTTATGTTTGAAGTGATGGCCGATTTTGTAGGTAACATTGACTGCGGCTTTGGTTCGAGGAGTCGGCGCTTTCCTGTTTTGATCTGCAGTGCGTGCTGTGGTGATGAGATGCATGAGCATATGGTGCTCACGCTCGCCGTCGAACATGGGCGGCAAGTATTTCTCGATCAAAGGCAGGTCTTCCGGGTAGTGTTTCTGGAACTGCTCGACGAGATATGGCAAACACTGCCGTCTGCGATGGAGGTCGGAAGCGAGATTAGAACCAGCCAGAACAAGCATGGACCAAAGCATGCTATACCATGCTGCTTCGATATCAGGGCCCTGATAGCGTGAGCCACGACCGCGTTGTCGCTCCCGCGAGTCTTGCACCGAGGTCATGATATTCCGGCCTGTGCGTAATGCCATCTCTATAGTGGAACAAGCTCCCAAATGATGCATATGCTGAGTACTTGGTGCGCCCATCTGAAGGAGCCGCAGCCGCAGCTGGTCTTGGGAGACTTCGTCTTCTGACCTCCACGGATCCATGTGCATCAGCTCTGGTTCGGCGCCCTGGATGAACAGCTTGTGCTTTCCATCAAGTGTGAGGTTCTGGGGCGCCTCAATGACCGCGTGAACGTGCTGTGGATAATTAGACGGTTTGGCGTTGATTCCCAATCGTCGTGCCACAGCGCAGTAGATAGCTACTGACTGCAGAGGCAAAGAAGTATGCGGTTTTACGAACAGCGCCATTGATATGAAATTGTTCCGTAGAGCATGGTATTCCTCTTGATTGTCGTTCCCTAGGAGATCCTGGGATCTCAAATACCTTGCAACTCGCAACGCCTTCATCCGAATCGATAAGTCATCGAACTCTGGGTCCTCATCTCGGATACACTGCGCCAGGCGATCCAGCTCTTTGTCGATGTCGCTGAGGTCGCCTTGCTGTCCACTGAGTACAAACAGGTCGTATGCGCCCAGAACTTCCTCCAACCGCACCATTTGCCGATTTTGTAACCTCATCCATTTCTCCAGCGCCGTGGTGCGGTGGATCTGGCCCAGCACTGCCTCCGCCCAGAAGCGTCTGCACAACACATCTTCCGCGTCGTTTGGGGTACGATCGCGCTGCTTCACCATGAGATCTTTGACGTCGTAGCCATGCTTAGAAATATTCTCAATGCGCTCAAAGCGATACTGTTGGGTGTTGAGCATTTCGTTGAATGCTTCCAATGTCTCGTGGTCGATTCGCGATCTCTCGTAATACAATTGCTGCCATTTTGTCCGCGCTGGCGGCGACTCCAGCCGTTCGGCCAAGTCATGATGGGCTTCCCAGTACTTCCATCTTTCTAAACAGTGTCGTCGCCACACAAGCGGTTCATACGTAATTTTATTACTGCGCTTTGAAGTTTTGCCGAAGGACACGGTAGCGGCGGGCGGTAGGTTGGAGACGATCAGCTGGAGAAGCTCATCCGGAAGTCTGAAGATCTGCGGAGTGTCCATGACAGGTGTATTGTCGACCATGTCGTGGATTGTCTGAAGTGGAAGCCATAGGTATGCACGAGATGGTGATATGGTATATCGTCATAGGTTGCCGCATCGGAATCCATGGCTACGCTTTTGCCGATCGGCGAGCCGAAGCGGAGTTCCGCAAGGAACCTTTTGCACGACGCGTCCACTTTGCTCATATCGTTCTAAAATTTGTCTACTTTTGCTACCTGAATATTCTGATAAGGCTGGCACCGTGCAGCCAGTGTCTGCTACAGACAAGTGTGTTCGCGCGAAGTGAAGGCCTCCCAGATTGCAGCAGATATGGACGGCTAACACAGCTTGCTGCCCACTGACGCGTTTCTGCTACCTATTTCTTTTCTCGTAACTCAGTCCGACAGGTCAAGCTCGAGAAGAAATTGTACCACAACTCGGATGCCATGCGCAGTGCACTCGACGTATCTTACGCTATGGATATTGAAAATGGCCAGAAATGGATGGGCTATTTGCAAATAATCATAATATGTGTGGAAGCTGATCAGTTTCAGCTTTGCTCCTGAAGCAACGTCAAGAGCAGAGTCCGAGATTGAGTCATTCCATTGGCCGAACCTGCCTTGAATATTGGCAAGATGTCGGTGCTGTCAAGATCTTTGCTTTCAGTTCAGGTGGATCAGAATGAGTATAAATTTTGTATGCTCATGTGGCGAGAGACAATGCGTCCCCCAACAGCACGCCATTAAGTCGGCATCATCCTGACCGAGCCTGCGCCGAAGCCGCCGCCACTACCACCCCCACCACTGCCTTGACGTGAAGAAGCACTTGGGAAGCCACCAGAAGCAGCATTGCCCCTGCCAGACGCGGCGGTCTTCTTCTTTCTGACGGGCCCAGATGCAGACCCAGGTCCAGAGCGTGCGCTCTGATAGCCGCCAGAAGCTTTGCGGAAACCACCCCCACCTTTAGATTTGTTTGCTCGGATGCTGTAGTTCTTGCTCCGTCTGGATGTCCCTTTTTGCGCAGGTTGCGACTCTGCTCTCGCCTTGTTGGCCGACTGCGACAGCCCTGCAAGTCTCGAGTTGAACTGCTGCACGTCGAGAGGCACGCTCTGGCCACCAGCAAAGTACTGGCTCTCCTCACCCTCGCCTTCGTCATCGTCAACAAAGTCTCCATAGTCCTGGTCGTCTTCCTCGTCTTCGCTGACGAGATCGATGACGTTCTGCTGGTGCTGGTAGTCATCGGTATTGTCGTCAGCAGGTCTCATCATCTCCCTGTATTTGTCATGATAGTCCCTAACAAGTTTGCAGAAGATCTTGCCCCAGCGCTCAACCCGTTCTGGCTCTATGCCTGGAATTCGCAACATTTCCTCCTCCGTCTCAGTCCAACGACTGGCCATCTGCCGCAAGATGGTATTGCTGAAAGGCTGACTCTTGAGGAAGTGCTTGTCCATGATTGCCTTGCATTTCTTGACCGCGGCTTGCTCAAAGCCTGCGACCACGTCCCGGTGAATGTCGCTCAAACCAACCATGGTATCGTCAATCGTCAATGGGGTCCTTGATTGCTCGGGCACATTTCTGGGTCGTTTCGGCTTCATTGGTGCTGGGACGGGCTCGTAATATTCATCCTCGGTCTCGTCATCTTCGCCAGAGTTGTCTTCCGTTGGGTCGTCGATGACGAAGCCGTCACGCTCGTAGCCATTCGCATGCTGTCCGCGCCTCACTGTGGGTTGCATTGCGGCTTTTCTTCGCTTGGACACACCTTGTATCGGTGACGAGACATTGGTTGACATCGGTAGCTCCTTTGTTGCTTTGGGATCGAGCTTCCTTGTGGCTTTCTTGACAGTCTTGATGGCCTGGGGCGACGCCCGAATCTGCATCTTCAACCGCTGTCTCCCTCCCTCGTCGAACGCATGCTCCCGCTTGCCGAGAGCAACATACTGCTGCGCGAACTTCTTTTTGTTGATGTGAGTCTCTTCCTCGATCACTCTCTCATTCAACAAACGATAAAACAGCCGCTCCACATCGCCACGATCAAGATCAGATCCGGCCCCGAATCCTTTCACATTCTCGTGGCCCAGTTCCCGGCCTTTCTTGGTATTTGCGCCACGAAACATGTCGATGCAGTGCAGGATGGTGACTTTATCGCTCACGATTTCTCTCACAAGGTCGACGGCCTCGCGAGCGTAATGTGTGAAATCGACATCGTGGAACGTGGCTCCAGAATTGCAATTGTCACAACGCGCTAGACAGTCCTCGGCATCGAAACGCTCGCCAAAGTAACTCAATACCTGGACCCGACGGCAATCGCTCTTGTTCTCACAATATTGTACCATCTTTGATAGCATCTGATGCTGTCTGTCCTTTTGCTCGCGGCTGCCTTCGTTCTTTGGGTCGTCGATCATCTTCCGCAACTTGCCAGCATCTGCGTAGCCATAGAAGAGATAGCAGTCAGAGTCCTGTCCATCTCGCCCAGCTCTTCCAGTCTCCTGGTAGTATCCTTCCAAAGATTTAGGTATGCTGTGATGGATGACAAATCGAACGTTGCTTTTGTCGATACCCATGCCGAAGGCAATGGTTGCGACAATTACATGAACCTGACCAGCTTGCCACTCTTTTTGCACTCCTGCTCTTTCAACAGAGTCCATGCCTGCATGATAATGCTTAGCCTGGATGCGGTGTTCCTTCAAGAGAGCAGCAGCGATGTCCTCGCAATTCTTTCTTGATAAGCAATAGATGATGCCGGTATGTTTTGAGTGCTTTTTGATAATGTCGGCCATGGCGTCTATGTCCTGCTTGCCTTTCGGCTTTGGCATGACGTTGTACGAAAGATTCGCACGATTGAAACTGCGCGCAAAGACCTCGCAGCCGTCCATGCCAAGATTATGTATGGTATCCATCTTCACATTCGCAGTTGCTGTGGCGGTCAAAGCCATGACGGGGACTCCAGGAAAACGCCGTCGTACCTCGCCGAGATTCTTGTAGTCGGGGCGAAAGTCATGGCCCCATTGACTGACGCAGTGTGCTTCGTCAATGACGATTCTAGCCAATTTATTCTTCCTATGCAGTCCGTCGAACGCTCGCAACATCTTCTCGCTCTTTCCCAGCATTTCTGGAGTAACGTAAAGAAGCTGAACAAATTTCTCAGGCTCTTTGGTCCAAAGAGCGTCCATGATGACGTTCCTCTCGTCCAGGCTGGTTTCAGAGTTGATCAGGGTCGCCTGAATACCGAGCTTGCGCAGATGCTCGACTTGATCCTGCATTAAACTCATGAGAGGCGAAATAACAATTGTCACACCACTTGTCTTGCCACCAGGCACGAGCGCAGGTAATTGATATGTCAATGACTTGCCGCCACCCGTCGGCATGAGCACAAAAGCGTCCTTGCCCGCCAGCGTAGCATTGATAGCATCCAGCTGGTGCTCGCGAAAGCCTTTGAGCTTGAACACATACTTCATCACCCTCCCAACCTCCCGCGACCATGGATAGCTCATTTTCTGGCGTTGAAGCTCATCCTCGTCCTTCTGGGACTTCTTCTTGGCTTTCATGGCGGAGGGCGGTCGCATCTGACTGTTACCTGACGTTTCAACACACGGTATGAGAGTGACAGGTGCCTTTGCCATCGATGTCTGCTCGAAGCCTTCAGTCCAGTCAAGCACTTCATTGTAATCGTCGTCGTCCAAACCATAGTCTTCGTCGTGCTGATACTGGGCAGGTGGAGTACCCATGCGATTACCGAAATGGCTGGTGTCGGCACCAATCATGTCATCATCGTTAAGGTCATCATCGTACATAGTTTCGTGTCGCGTCGTGTCGTTATAGCCCGTTCGAGATGGTGCTGGCACCAAGTTCTGAATCTGAGTCTGCACAATACGGCTCGAGCTTGGAACAGCTGGAGAATGGGCGGAAAGCTGTCGTGAAGGCAGTTGCGTAGATTTGATCGCGATCTTCTGACTCCTCTCCGCCTGAGAACGTGCATCTTGGCGGCTCAGCATCGGCTTGACAACATCGCTGCATGTTCGAAGGAGCAATATGCACTCGTTCTCGAAGCGAGAAAGCCGCTCCTTGCCTTCTTTATTGGCGATATTGGCTGCAGCGTAGTCTTTACGCTGCCTCACTGCGGCACTCAAAGCTTCTTTGAGCCTCTCTTTCTCCTCCAGGAGTTGGCGGTGCGTAGTACGCTTAGCTTGGAGCGCAGCGATGGCTTCTTTCTTAGCGTCTATGTCGACGACTTGTTCATCGAGATAAGAGATGTCCTCGATGCCAGAATCCAAAGCATCAACTATGTCGTTGCAGATGGCATCGCGTTGAATTTCAATGCTTTGCAGAGCTTCTAGGAATGCCACGTCTGGCAAGTTGAGGACCCTTTGAAGCTGCGCTTGTGATTCAGCGATTTCTGGCGGCACTGCTGGAGTTGCTACACTCGGAGGCGGAATTGGCGTGGCAGTGTTCACCATCGGCGTGGCAGTCAGATCTGGATGCCGAACGAGTGGCTGTGATGGAGGGTTGGCTTCAGGTCCTGCAATAATGGAGGCGTCTGAGATGGAGATCTCTTTGTTGAACCTGAGTCTCATTGGCGAGCGCTTCCTGCTAGGAGTGCCTTCGACATTTGATGCAGGATTCAGCTTCTTGCCGGACAAATTCAGCTTCTTTCCTGAGAAATTGAGGAGTTCGTCATCGTCTTCAGAATCATCCACAGAGGCGTCCATTTGCGAGATGTCCTGGACAGTCGAAGCCTTCGAATGGGGAGGTATGGCTGGTGTCATTGGCTTTGAGGGCGGTATGGTTGAGTACGGAGGCGGAGGGTCATTTCGTGCAGCACCAGCCCTGGCGGGTCCGTCCATAATGATGTCGTCGATTGCTGTAAACTCTTGTGAGAGCCGAGGTGCTTTCCGAGCCTTGTCAATGGAACGCTTCGAGGATCCAGATTGGCTATGCATAGCGAGCTCGAATTCGTCGCTTTTTCTCTTCTGGCCAGCCATGTTAGGAATTCGTTGCGTGGCTGGAGGGCTGCACAGTGAGGCAAAATCCTCGGTCAGATCCATCTCCTCGATATCGGCAAAGCACTCAAACTTCTTCTGCTGCACAGGCGTCGGCCGACTCATCTTGTTCCGCGACGTAGTGGCAGCTCCTAGATCCCAGGGAGACGGCCGATTCTTCGAGGGCGTATCATCGAGCAAACGCGGGCCCCGTGGGAGACTGGAAGTGCGCTGCTTGCTGGCCGAGTTCGGCGTTGTCCTCATTCTCACCATCTCGTCCGCAATGCCATTCACAGCTGCCCCAGTCGCATCCAGGGCGCTTGGAGGCTGCGGCTGCCTGTCACTGCGCACCGCTTCCTGAACGTTCGACCGCACGCTGTCTATTTCAGTAGCGTTGTATGTTGGCGCTGCAGTATTTAGCCCGGGCTCACTCTGCGCCGGCACTTCAATTGACGATGTGAATGAACTGGAAGGCGGCGGAAGGTCGATATTGGGCGGCACAGATGGCTTCTCGAGCGACAACCACAGCAAGTGCTCGCGGAGATTGTTTCTCGTCATCTGCGGCCAGCATCACTACGATCGGGGTCGGTATTAGCGGCGGGCATTGAGGTGTTGTTGGAACTTCTGATGTCGTTCCCCGCTCGCGAAGTCTGGTTGCTTGCTTCGCGCGTTTGCCTGCGACGCGATGCTTGTCCGTGAGCACGTGACTGTCCCCAGGGCCTGAGCTCTGACCATCGCAAATTTCTGGGGGCCCGTAGCAAAGGTTCAGACTTCAACATATCGACTCACAATTTGACCTTTTGCACCGCTGTCACCATGGAGTCGGAAGAGCGACCCCGGAAAATGCGAAAACTATCGCAAGATATCTCTCACAATGGGATCGAGCAGCTTGCCGCTTCCAATGAAGACACTACGGAGCAAGATGAAAACATAACGATGACCACCCAGGGAGATGATGGGAACGGAGATGCTCAAATGCATGATGCTATGCAAGATCATGGTGCATCTGAAGCGTCTGCCGAGAGCGAGGGTGGCTTTGGGGAGAAGAACCCCCTCAATGGCAACGAGGACTCCGAACTACCAGCACCAAGCGAAGTAGTTTCAGTAGATGCAGGCAAGGTGGACGAGCGCGAAGTTCCTTTATCCAAAAACCAGCAGAAGAAACTCCGCAGGAAAGCCGAATGGGAAGCTGGACGCGAAGAACGCAAAGTCATCCGCAAGGAGAAAATTCAAGCCAAGCGCGAGCGCAAACGTGAAGCCAAAGAGCAGGCCAGGGCCGAAGGTCTCCTCACCAACCAGCCCAAACCGCAGCAGCACCACAAAGCATCACAACTTCCCGTCACATTCTTACTCGATTGTGATTTTGATGACCTGATGCGAGACGGTGAGCGCATTTCTCTTGCTTCACAAGTCACGCGCTGCTATTCTGATAACAAGAATGCACGCTTTCGTGGTCATCTGACTCTCTGTTCCTTTACTGGGAAGCTGAGGGAGCGCTTCGATAATGTGCTCAATAAGAACTACGAATCTTGGAGAGGCGTGAGGACTTTTGATATGGATTTCCTTAAAGTCGCTGAGAAGGCAAAGGAATGGATGACCGACGACCAACACAACCATCTCGCTGGTGTCTTCGAGAAATACGCTGACCTAGACGAGGATGCGAAGCGGAAGCTCAAGGATGAAGGCGAAATTGTCTACCTCACCTCTGAGGCCGACGAGGATCTCATGGAGCTTAAACCGTATAGCACGTATATCATTGGAGGGCTGGTGGATAAGAATCGTGAAAAGGGCATTTGCTACAAGCGCGCAAGAAAGGCTGGTGTCAAGACTGCCAAGCTTCCCATTGGAGAGTTCATGGAGATGCAAAGTCGCAAAGTTCTGGCCACGAATCATGTCAATGAGATTATGATACGTTGGTTGGAGTGTGGTGAGTGGGGAGAAGCATTCATGAAGGTCATACCGAAGCGCAAGGGAGGAAGACTGAAGGGCGAGTCAAAAGATGACGGACCGTCGCAGGCTGGGGATTGTGCTGAGCAGGGCGGTGAGGCTAAGCAGGACATCGTAGAAGCGGACGGCGATTGAGCCGGGGCTTCCGTGAAAGTACCTCGATCCGTCCCAAATTGACTCAGATCCACAGACGACTCCAGTCTTGAGAAGTATGAGTCGGAACCTATTTCCACAGTCCCACAGAGGAGCTGAAAACAAGTACACACAAGACTTGCCCACCATGGCATAGCTTCTTTATTGAGGATATCTCACCGCGAACATGCGCAAAATGTCGCCCACAAGCCAGGCAACACGAGACCTGAGAGTGGATATACGGGACCGAGATCCACACATGTCACTATACATCTCAGACCCATGCGGGTATGCTGCTCCCGACGTTGTCCTCACTGATAGTACCATACAGCCGAAAAAAATCACCGTAAATGTCCGCTAGACACCACTAAGAGTCGCTTGCTTTTCCAATCCAGATGCTGCTGCACGCCAACCGGATCTGTGTATCGTGCCTTAGCCAACGTGATGCAACAGAGTCAAGGCAGGGCTGGCTGCATGTGAAATGCCATCACCCCCAAAAGCCTGCCAAAATGCGTCGCCAACCAGCTCGCCATCTCAATCTTTTGCAGCTCCTCGTTCCGGAACTGGTGGAGATAGAAGGCTCGGCGCCCCAGAAAAATACGTCAGCTAATTGCGTCCTCGATGGCTTTGTTCCAGGGCATGGTTTTTTCACGACAGATTGCCTTTCCACGGCCGGGAGCTGGACTAAACTGACTCCTTGACTACGATAGCAGCCACGCGGGTTGGCACCCGGCGATGGTGGGATATGGCACTATTCGGCGCATTCGAAGGTACCTCACCTCAGTCATGGTTCCTGAACCGCAAGGGCTTCGACAGCAATCAAGTTTTCACCTAAATTTTCACCTGCCAGACGAGACTCGATTTCGTGCTTGACCTAAGAAATGATTGTTCCCCATTGCTGGATCCGAATGGTGTAACAGACGCTGTGCTATGCTCATTTAGGAGCCGATCAGCCTTTTCGTGCTGTTGAACCCTCGGCAGCCATGAATAAAATTCGAAGTAAGACTCGTGAAACCAAATAGCTCGCTCAGACCTTCGGTGCTGCTGAAACCTCCGTCCTTGCGACAATCTCCCTCTCAATTCTTTCCCTCCTCCGCTCTTCAGCTTCTGAACTGATGTCTTTAAATACCCTGTCCATATCCTCAAGGCTCTTACCGTTCGTCTCAGGTACGAAGAAGAAGGTCCAAATCCCGCTCAACAAACAGAAGACCGCAAAGAAAACATACGCTCCGTAGCCGGTGTCCTGCACCAACGGCGGCGTGATGAGCCCAATGATGAAGTTATTTAACCAGTTCGAGCACGTCGAAAGCGCAACACCTTTGGCCCGCAAGCTCGACGGGAAGATCTCTGCTGGCATCGCCCACGGAACGGGGCCCCAGGAAGCGCCGAACGCGACCATGTACAGGAAGAGCATCGCGACACTTGCCCAGCCTTCTGCGCGATGGGCCGGCCAGTTGTCGGAGTACTTGCCAACTAGAACGGAAATGATGAGATGAGCACCAAACATCGCAGCACTGCCCGCCATAAGGAGTGGTCGTCGGCCAAAGCGATCCATGGTCCAGAGTGAGGAAGTGACACCGACGAGTTGTAAGCAGTTTAGGACGCCGGACATGATGAGTCGCATGTTGTAATCCAGGCCCATGGTTTGGAACAAAGTTGGACTGTAATAGATCAGCGCGTTGATGCCGACGAACTGCTGGAAGAACTATGGAAGACTATGATCAGTATGTGCCAAGTCATGCCCAGTAACAGTCATGGTCACTCACCATGATTCCCACACCGACATGGGTGCGTCTGTAGCAGCCGCGTCTGAAGCAGTCCATCCAGGAAGCGATTTCGAGTTTAAAGCGGCTCATGGCCGATCGATCTTGGAGGTGAGGATGTCTCTCAGCGCTAATCTCCTTGTGCAAAGCTACCTCTGCACGGATGTCAAACCATTCCAGCTGGACGCGGCGATCTCCAGGAGGCAGCTGGCGTAGTTTGGCAAGGTTGACCAGAGCTTCCTCGTCCCGGCCTTTCGATGCAAGCCATCTGGGTGAGAATGGAAGGAACAAAATACCGATCCCCAGAACGAAGCCTGGCACGAGCTGGAGAAGGAACGGGAGCCTCCAAGCCCATTCGCCAGACATGTAATATGTGCCATAAGTGATCCAGAATGCAATCACTATACCGGTGACAATCGAGAACTCCTCCAGCACCAGTAGAGAACCTCTGATCTCTGGTGGACTGATCTCGCTGATGTATAGAGGCGCGACCATGGAGAGCATACCTGTTGCACTGGTTAACGGAAATTCAAGGGCGATACATTGTCTCCGAATGCTTCCTACCAATTCCCAACCCTCCAATAAACCTCGCCACAACCAGCATCGCATAATCCATCGCCGCAGTCTGCAGCACACTCCCGATCGTGAACACAACCACAGCAATCACAATCGAATACTTGCGGGAGAACTTGTCGGCGATCCAGCCCTGATTCAGCGCACCAATGAGAGCTCCCAACTCGATCATAGCAGTCAACAAGCCCTTCCAGAATCCCGCTGAAGAAGCACCTGCTGCGATCCGGGTGAAGCGTTGCAGGAACTGGTCTTCCACAAGAATTACCGAGACAACGCCCTGGTCGTAGCCGAAGAGCAGGCCACCAATGGCCGAAAAGGCGGCACAGAGCGCGACGTAGTAGCTTGCGAAAAGCCCTTTGAAGCCTGGTTGGCAATAAGTTTCCCTGGGCTCGAGGTCAGGTAGACCCGCCGTGGTGATTTCCTTGAGACTCGCGTCTTGGCTGTCATGTCGCTCGGGCTTTTTGGGTTCTGCTTCTCGAATCGAGGTCGCCATGGTGAAATCAGTCGTTTGTGATGACGATGTTTTGAAGCAGAAAGATTACTGATGGTGCGTGTCCAACTGACTAAAAATTGAGTCGCGAGGGCTACGATGAATTTTACTCGAGTGATAGAGACTCGGAATCGGAGGATCTTTGATCAATTTGTACAGCGTTGTGGATCCGTTCCCAATCCTCAGATGTGATCGCAAAACTTGCTTTCCCGTCCTGGTGTCACGCGATGAGGAAGCTCCCAATGATTTTCTCGAAGCTTCTCGCCGAAAGGACTCATATATGTCTCGAGGTCAATGCATCAAGATCTCGTTATCAGTCGCAGTCGCCGAAGGTGTCGGGTCGCTACGGCATATCTTCGTGGAAAGTGACACTGGCTCCATAGAATGTGACGAAAAGAAAAATAGCTTGCATTCAGGAGCAACGTTTCTCCTCATCGCCTCCGCCCGGGGAAAAAGTTACATTCTCCATACCCACTTCATGCCGTCTTCGTCCAGTTAAATTACAGGAATTATCGGCCTCTGCTCACGCGACCAGCATTGAGCGACGTCAGAGGATGGTTTCACACGCCGAAGGGTTGCACAGCTGCGGTAAGAGTACAGTGCAAGAAGCCTCTACTTTTCTCCGCAGCGACTGATACATTGAGAATATGTGCATGGTGCTCGGGGTTCCCGTTGTGGCATGCCGTCGGTGGTGCTCGGAGAAACATCTTTTCCTAGCGCTCCGAAGCAAACGGATGCTGCTCCTCACAGTCGTCAGTACGGTGGAGTGAGGTCCTGGACATACGGTCTAGCATCCTCACTCCGTTCCTCCAGCCTAGAGTCTTGTCCTGGCCGTGAACACACTTCGAGAGTGGCAGTGCAGCTGGACGCTCTTCGTGCCGGACAGCACCCTCCGTCACCGCCATGCTAATGCCGACACGAATCGTAGTTGGACACGTTCCAGGTCTGAATGTGCTGCGGTCACAAGTATATCGATACGGCCTTGTATGCAATAGTATCCACTGCCAACCCCACACCCCATCATCTTCATGCGCAGCTAACTGCAGTCGACCTTGTCGTAGCCAGACGGGTTTGACTCCAATATGTAATAACAGGTGCTTGAAGTACCATCGCACTGCCGGTGGTCAGCCCACGATTCAAAGCCTTGATCCATGGCGCACGAGCGAGATCGGGACTACGTACGAAATGATCGCAGGCGCAATTAAAGCCCAGAAAAACGTCTGCCTCAGTGTAACAAAACCCGCAATTGGCTTTGGCGCTGGCGCTCTCGCATGTGTTGAAGTTCTGATGTGGTCGATGTTCTAAAGTCAAGGAATACACCGTTTCCGGTGATTGATCTGCCCCATGTGCAATTGCCGCAAGAACTGCCCAGATGAGCGCAGAAATAGGAAGCATAGCGAGTAACGTTTCTCGACGCTATGTAGTTGTGGCAGCTGAAGACCGTCGAGAACGTCCGCTCTCTAGTGGCTAGGGACTCTGGAACGTTTGGAGAGCATGGAATGGGGGAAAAAGAAGCAGGAGACTTCTTCCAGATGAAACAGTGAGAGGGTAGCTGGATATACTCACTTACGACAAGTGTTATGCGTCGCGCCACGAGGCCAACAGTGTATAGGCGCTTGGCGTGGAGTGGCAGTGCTATGTGTAGGATATTGGATCACCCTTGGGTAATCTGAAGGCCAAAGCCAAGATTTTATAGTATCTCGAACGGCTCTTCCGACTTGCTAGACTGTAGCATAAGCCTGCAGGACACATCATGTCTGCACCTCGCGCTGCTCTTGGTCCAAGGTGGCGCCGGTCCAACGCGTGTCGGAGTATGAGGATTACGTGTACCTGGGGAAAAGGCAGATACTGCCGAAGATGCTGCGAACGGGACATGGCAGCGGGGATTGATCTGGAGAGAAGCAGTATTGGCTGCGTTTGGCTGCGATGTGCGTGATGCCATCGATGCCAGACGATTTCGTGCAGTGAATTGCTCAGGGCCGCGTTATCGAACGCGAATGGCCTCCGGTCCGGCGAAACGCTAGGCCTTTGAACTGGGGTTTGCCATGATGGGTGAAGTTGCCGGTCGTACGGCGCGACCTTGATAGGGGATTTATCCTCTTGAGCAAGATGCAGCAGGCACTCTTCGAACGTGCGCCATATGTGGAAGAGGCGGCACAAGGAAGGGAGGCGGCGTTGAAGTCGGAGGTCGCGATGGCGATATGATCCTGGCTCTTGGCGTTTTGTGGTGTTTCGTCAGCTTCTGAATGACTTCATGTTCTCTTCCATTCCTCCATCTTTCATCACCTTCACCAACAGGCTCACTCACTCATCAACCATCTCCTCGCCGGCTGGAGAGCCACCAACTTGAAGGTGTGGCCGGCAGGTTCGAGATTCGCCGGCAACAAAATGAAGATCTCCACAGGAATCGTATCCAGAAACTCTCCAGACTCCCGTTTCGGCGACCTCTCCTTTCACGCGGCTACGTGCCAGCGCTAGGGACGGAGGTCACTGCAGCTGCCGAAGCCACCAAACGCCAATACCGGCCGGACTTATCACCAGTCAGCAACATTCATTTGATGACATTATTATTTGTGCAGGTCTCGGTCGGTACACGCACCTTCAAAGCCCGATGCCTGCGTTCTGTACGACGCCTCCCGGCGGCTCGCAACTATGTACGCATGTGTAGAGCCGTTTCCAGCTCCTACAGGACCTCAGACGGGACTCCAATGAGAAGACACGGCGCGAAATGGTTGAGTATTATTAGCAGGAAGCATCAAGTCGGATGTCTGGTTGTTGTTTGATTGTTGATCGAGCACTATCGCGTGGCTTGCGTATGGACTGCTGAGCTACGCGCGCAATTCCATGGACACCGCAACGTGTTTGTTGACGGACCACAGAATGGACAGACTGCCTCTTGAATCCAGTCGTTGCCAGGCCAAAGTGAGACTTGGCGATGAAGAAAGGTTCCCTTGCAACTTAGACAAAGAACATCGCCCTCATCCATCCGCAAATGCTTTTGATGCCAGCAAATGTGCCCCTCACCGCGACCTGGACACTCCATTCGGCTCACTCGGCAAGCTAATGCACAGTCTCCGAGAGAACGATCGCCGCCACATGCCAGATATGGGCAGGATCAGTCCTGCGCCAAGCCAGACGGACCTGTACTACAAAAGTATGTACCTGAATCCTGATGAACATAGCGAATGCCTTAACACCATGTCTTCCTCCTTTGGGGGAGGTTCGCGAGAGGACGGTCTTCGTATTTGTTCCTTCGCGTCTGACAAAATGGGACTCCTCTTCGAAAGTCCTTGACTAAGCAGACTGAGGAGACAACCTGCTTCGTGCCTCTGTCTGCCGCTCATGCTGAGATCGTGAGGTACAGAACCACGCCTGCAGCGCTCAGCCGTACCCATCACGATATGCAATCGCAGCAGCTCAATTGACCCAACGCGACCGCTCATTCGTCCAACTCGAACTTCACTCTCTATGGCTTCGAACGTTTTCAAACACAGGTCTACGCCGTCGCTGGCTGGGAACAGCGATGCTCCAGCACTACTCAACTCTTCGGCCACTTCCTTCGTCGAACAGAATACACCACGATCTTTCAGTATTCGTACAGACTCGTCATTTGAACTTGGCAACAAAGATGCAATCTACAACCACTCACGTTCCACAAGCATAACACACACTGTCTACCACCCCAGTTTTCGAGATGGAAGCGAGAAGCATGCAGACTACCGCCCAAACCCCTCGGAAAAGGTCATTGCCATGAGTCTATTCCCAAGCATTGGGTACCCGAGCTTGGATTCAGATCGCAAGCAGTCTGGACATGTTGGCCAAAGCATGTCCGATGTAATTCTGTCCGCGCAAATGCTGCCTGCGGCAACAAATTTCACGCCGATATCGAAACAAGACAGCGGAATGTCACCATGGCATGAAAGGGCTTTTATTTTCGTCATATGCCTTGCGCAGCTCTTTTCCCTGGCAGCTCTAGCGCAGTCGTTCGCGCCTCTGCTCATCATAGCTAAAGACTTCAACATTACCAATCCCGGCGAAATGGCCTGGTTCACAGCGTCGTACAGCATGACATTGGGATCCTTTATTCTTCCAGCCGGCAGATTGGTATGCTACCTTAACGAGCGCGGTTGGTGGTCGCGAATACTAACCAGTCTCCAGGGCGACATGTACGGACACAAGAAGGTGTTTCTCATCGGCTGGCTCTGGTTCGCATTTTGGTCATTCTTCGCAGGTCTTTCTGGAGGTATCGGCGGACATATCATGCTGAGTACATGCCGTGGACTCCAAGGCATTGGTCCTGCGCTGCTCGTCCCTAATGGCATTGCTCTAATCGGACGAACCTTCCCGATGGGCCCGAAGCGCGCTTTCGCAATCGCTGTGTTTGGTGGCTGTGGCCCGGTGGGAATGACCTTGGGAGTGGTGTTTTCCTCGCTCATAGCACAGGTCTCAAGTTGGCCAGGATGTTTCTGGGGTATGGCCATTGCGTGCATTCTTGCTCTTGGCTTGTCGTGGTTGGTCATTCCATCGGGAGCGGGCCAGTACAAGGACTCCTCATCCGGTTCATTTGATCTCTGGGGATCTCTGACCGGGGTCAGCGGTTTGATGTTGATCAACTTCGTTCTCAACCAGGCTCCCATCGATGGCTGGAACACACCCTATATTCCCGTTGTTCTGGTGCTCGGGATCGCACTCATGGGGGCCTTTGCGTACATCGAGCTGAAAGTTGCTCAGACACCCATCATACCTTTGGGCGTCTTAGACCGCAGAGCAGCTCTCACTATGGCTTGTATTGGGTTCGGGTGGGCCTCGCACGGGATCTGGGCCTACTATCTATATCTCTTCATCATGGTGGTTCAGGGCTACTCACCATTGAATTGCGCGTCAAAAACATGGCCCGTCGCACCAATCGGTTTCTGCGCAGCTGTCGCAGTGCCATATCTACTGCGCAAGCTGCGAGTCCCTTGGGTAGGTGAACCCTGCCTTTGAAAACGATCATCGCTAATTCAATCTAGCTTATGACAATCGCGATGCTAGTGTTTGTCATAAGTCCGCTGCTTCTCATCTACGCCGACCCCGCAGATCCTTTTCCGATACCAATGCTGATATCAATTCTTATTGCACCACTCGCCATGAACTGGAGCTTTCCATCAGGGACCATCTTGATGTCGAATGCGCTACCGAAAGAACATCAAGGCATTGGCGCCTCTTTAATCAGCACTGTAGGTCTTCGCCACGAAACCTTTCGGCCACTTTACTGACATCCTATAGATGGTGAATTACTCCATTGCCACAGGCTTGGGCATCGGCGGCACGATCGATCGTTACACAGGCCATGTGCATAGTGATGGCAACATCTTATATGGCTATCACAATGTCTGGTGGCTCGGTGTGGCCTTTGGAGCTGCGGGCGTCGTTGTCAGCCTTTATTTTGTCTGGCAATCCAGGGCTACCAAGTAGAATGAGCGAGCAAAAATTATTCTTGCACCCCACCCATAGAGATAGAAGAACGAGACACGTTGACACGATCACAGAACTGCAGAGCCTCGCGGGACTTCGCTTGGAATACAGCACAATTTGAGCTGGTGTCAGTGCTAACAGAAAGCCATGACAGCTTTTTCCGTATTCCAACAGTCCGCGACCAGTCCCCCAGAGCATAGAGCCCGCCATCCAGGTCCACATTCCACCACACACCCAAACCTATCTAAGCCGCCCCACTGCCCCGACCGAATCAATATGAACTCTGACACGATTACCGGGAGGGTCATTCCATGGTATGCACGATTGCACCTTGGTCTATACGTCACGAGCCACCATTAGCCCCTCTGCCAAGCCCTTGTTCAAGTGATCAGACTGGTTGGACGGTGCTGTCAGGCTTGAGTGAATGATGCTTGCCAGTCGGGATGTGGTCGAGAGTCAAGGTCAGCAATTGCGTCCAGAGCTTTCTTGCGCCTGAGAGCGAAGACCGGGCACGTGCACATCGTCTTGAGTCTGGTCTATGACCACTCACTTGTCAATACGGAGACAGCAGGCTTCGCGGGATGGGCGTGCGCCGCCTTTGACTGTAGTGTTGGTATATGTGCAGATGGGCATGCTCAGTGGGGGTTGATAGTGTACAAGGCTGTTGAGAACTACCGATCGCTATGCACATTCATGCTGTGGTATATCTTCAAACTGGGACTGTATACGCGAAAAGTTACTACATTACTGCGTCCCCGTTTGCGATATGAGGCTCAAGGGAGGACGTTGGCTGGCCTATTTCCGCATGATCAAAGCTGCGAGGCTGGAAAGCCATGCCTTTCGAAAGCGTCAGGTAGTGCAACTGTATACTGATACTAATCTTGGTATGGTATTATTTGAGTCAGCTTTCTGGCCTTGAATCCGTGGAAAACGTGTTGCACTTCGTAAGACAATATCTTGCTCCTCCCGAGCTCGGTAGAGCTTAGACACTCCTCAATGTCACGTTCGTGCTCGTATCTGCGAACATGCCACCGTTCTCCAAGAGAGCGAATGTATAATCGCCCTTCTCGAGTTCCCACTCATACTTCCTGTTCAAGACTTTCAGATACCGATCAACCTCAAGCTCCATCGTCACGACTTCCTCCTCACCAGGATCCAGATATACTCTCTTGAAAGCCATCAATTGCTTGAGAGACCGCGAGATCTGACTCACTCGTTGCAAAAGGTATACCTGCGGCACGTAGGAACCAGCCATGGCACCGGTATTCTTGATCGTAACGTGAAACTTGATCCAAGATCCCGATCCGAACGTCCCTTCCTCGGTGGCATGCGTTGCCTCAGCCTGGAAGTGGGATATAGTGAAGTTGGTGTAACTCAATCCGTACCCGAAAGGATAAGCTGGCATGGGACTCATGTCCAGGTATGCAATCTTGTGCGTGGTCGCCTTGTAATTGTAGAAGAACGGTGTTTGAGCCACATCTTGAGGGACGGTCAGAGGCATTCTTCCACCAGGGTTGTAGTCTCCGAACAGCACATTTGCGATCGCAAGCCCTCCCGCCTGGCCAGGGAAACCTGCGCTCAGGACTGCTGCGCTACGATTGTAGATCTCAGGAATGGCGAAGGGCCTACCGCCTTCGAGGACTAAAATGCAGGGTTTTCCGGTATCAAGAACTGCTTCGACGAGGCGGGTTTGGTTCGGAGATAGGCCCATTGTTGCCCTGTCGCCGCTTTCACCGTCTGAGTTCCAATTAGCACCCACAGCGAGAACGACAGCATCAGAGTCTTGGGCAAGGGAGACCGCCTGGGACACAGCGGAAGTCGGATCAACGAGATTCCAAAATAGAATGACCTCCGCGTTGAGAGAATTCATATTTGCGACTTTTTGATAGAGGTTCCAAGATTGGAATTCAAGACGGATCTTGTGTTTGGCGCCAGGCGCAAAGGTGAAAGGGTTTGATCCTGGTGGAGGAGCTGTGCTGTTCTGAAGAGCGTACGCCCTGTTTGGAATGTTCGAGAGCAAGTTGCCGGTTTTCGTCAGTGGAATGTCCACGTGTAGTCTTCCATCGACGTACAGCTTGGCTGTAGCGTTCCATGATATTCCAACACCGAGCCAGCCTTGGGTTGAGGAAGAAACTGGAACATCAAGAATTCCTTCCCACACAGCGCTGAAGTTGTTACTGGGCAGGCCTGGAGGGGGATAAAGTCCCCAATCACGGACTGGAGTCTCTTGCTTGATCACAAGTGGTTGCGAAAAGTTGACGTCCGCATAGTATGTTGCTCGGAGACCACCATTTATCCCGTTTGGAGTCGAAAGGTGGTATCGAGGGATAGGGACTTGGTCATTCTGCACCCAGGTATTGGTTCCCCAAGCAGTGTTCAGCTCAACTGACTCGTTGTGATTTTTCAGCGTTTGCAGTATACCTTGGCGCAGGGTCCACGAGTTGTCCACAGGATATTGCCCGAATTGTCCAGCGTAATCACCATAGTTGAGACTGTCGGAGAATGGTCCAATCAAAGCCAGCTTCTTGATGGCAGTCGGGTCGAGGGGCAGGGTCGAATTTTTGTTCTCTAGCAGCACAATGGCCTTCAGCGCTGACTCCAATGCCAATGGAACATGTTCCTTGGTTAGCGTTGCAGCGTCAACGTCCTCAGGAATGTACGGAGTGTCGAATAACCCAAGATCATATTTCACACCGAGGACGCGACGCATCTTCTTACGCAAAGTCTCAAGTGCAACAGTTCCGTTCGCTACCAGCTCGACTGTTGAATTGAGGTAGGTCTCCAATGGATAGTCATAGAATGAGATCATGCCGCCAGCATTGAACCACTGCCCGATCGCGTCGGCCGCACTTCCAGCTACCTTGTGTATCTTCTCAAGTTCTGACATACCGGTATCGTCAGCGAGGACGAACCCGCTGTAACCCCAGTCGTCTAAAGCTTTGTAGAACATGGGGTGGACATGCGACGGGATGTCGTCAAACTCGCTGTACGCCATCATTACACCTCCCACACCTCCAAGATCGACGGCAGCTTTGAAAGTGGTCAGCAAATTTTGGAGTACCTCCCGGTTTCCATGGCCCATATAGGGAGCCGCATTCAAGCCGTTTTGTGGGGCTCCATGAGCGGCAAAATGCTTCATGACAGGCACTACAGCATCTTGCGCATTCCAAGATCCATTCTTCGACAGTCCGGAAGCATAGGCTGTGCCAAGGTGGCTGGTCAAGATATAGTCCTCACCCCAGTCCTCTATGCTTCAGTCAGCTTGATGCATGCACCTTTCTGTGCTGGTTGCTGACCTTGGCATCGACCCCATCGTTGCTCCTGACATATGTCGAGCACAGGCGAAAAGCAGGCGTGTACACCAATCGCGCGGGCTTCCGTACCTATGGCACGAGCCACCCGGTATATCATGTCGGTGTCCCAAGATGCCGCCATTGTGAGGGCTTGCGGAAACATTGATTGCGCGAATGAGCCAACGCCATGCAGACATTCGCCGGTATGAAGGAAAGGGATCTTGAGCCGGGATTTCTCCAGATTGAGAGCTTGAAGACTGTTGATTTGTGTTTTATTGAGAGTATAGACATCGTGGAGAATGCCAATGCCTGCATCTGGTGCTAGCCTGAGAGCGTGATCTGGTCTTGATTAGCTGCCGGGATGTATCCGTGTGGTTGTGCATACCATAGAGCTCGTTTCGTGACTGTGGGCCAATCGCGTCGTCGCCGAAGAAGAGATAAAGCTGCATGACTGCGCTCAAGTCAGATTGCCATCTCTAATGGAACAAAAATCGTGGACTTGCCCATCTCTGGTACTGTCATCTGTGACACCAGATTCTCAATGAACGCAGTTCTCGAAAGTCCAGCGGCCGCTGAGGTTCCCACGCCAGAAGAAGCCTGACGAGGGCTCAGTGCACCCACTAGACCCCAGCAGAGAAGCCATATCGCTATTGATGACGGGAAGAAATGCATGTCTCGATCAGCAGCCGCGCATAATTTGCAACGAGGGCGAATCGCAAGAAAGATACGCCCAAAATGTACTTGACCATAGTGACGATAATCCTACCATGCGATACTAGCGAGCAGTGAACATTGCAGTGCAACAGTAGCAGTCGTGCGTGTCTGATGAGCGGGGGACTGTGGAGAAATGTCGATGAACCTTGACTGCGCTGGCTTTTATCCGGACAGCGGTGTTCATACTCAGGGAGATAGGCCAAGGAGCGCGTCACCGCCAGGCCTGCTCTGATCCGCTCTGCTCTGCTCTTCTGCAATGCGTCCGGGTACGACGTCGCGTCCTACGGGGCCGGAGGGAGGCCAGTAGTGTAGAATGGCAGCGCTGTATTGTTTGCGGAGACGAAAAGAAGTGACCGGGGGAAAGATCCATTGGATATCGAGTATCCCAGTGCTCAGACGCCCCCAGAACGGAAAGACGGCCGCCTGGAAACTGAGACTGGGGGCATCATCCATAATACTTCGTCTACAGCTTCGTTGTCGGCGACATGCCAACCGACTCCACGGGATACCTTTTCGCGTATCTGCCTGGTATCGAGATTGGACAAGATTGGCAGCGTGTGCCTGAAACTCCAGCAATCGAGGGAGCAGACAGCCTGGGAATCAATTGGACCACGGAGCACCGGTGACACATTATGCAAGCCAAAGGTTTCTTCTAAGCCGCAGCGGCGCCAGCACACAACTGGTGATGTCGCGGCCTCATTTGCGTCTTGTATCAAACCTTTCGCAGCGGTGGACACTCTTACCCGCGATTCGACATTGATGCACGCGCAGCATCAGAAATGACATCCACTGTCCCGACAAGCACACCGCTTCCTGATACAACGTGGATTCCCAGTGGGAGTGCCGAAGTCTTCGAGCACAGTATGTGAGCCAGTGCCCATGTTGACCGGCACTATTGACCATCGATGCTCAGAGAACGGGACTTGGCAGCCGCAACGGAGCTGCACTGTAGAATCTCTAGCCGCCTTTTCCAATGGCCCAGCAATAGTGTAGGTTCCCAAATACAGCCTGTTCAGACGCCTCTCATTAAGCCTCTTCAGCTTCATCTCTACCGCTCAAGCACAAATTACCCCCGAGACAGAGCGACTGCACACTCTCTTCGCTACCCAGCATGGCATTCCGCGGTGGTTCTGGAAGGCAAAGCCCCAGAATGCCAGCGGATACTTCTGTGCCTTCCATTGCGGCACACCACCCTTCACTTACATGACAGTGAGCCACTTCCTCATCAAGTACGCCACAGGGGCGAGCAGAGAGCAAGGTCTCGACAAAGCTTATGGCTGGCATAAACAGAGCTTCATTACTTCTTGGAACGGCGAAAAGGAAGCCATCCTGCTGTGCTTTGACATCGCGCCACACCTGCGAGTGGGATTGCGTCAGCTCGTGCAAGATCTGCCCGTAGTCCAACTCATTGCACACCCATTCGCCTTCCATGGAAGTATCTTGGAGCACATCGTTTCCCTGTATGACACGGCAATATGGGCCTTCCGAGACTTCGTGCGAGCACAGGAAAAGCAGAGGCCGACGGTTGAGCGGCCAGAACCCGATTATGTCGGCATGCACGAGTTAGCAAGACACGTAATGCACTCTTCAGAAGTTTCAGAGACCGCCCTGGACGTCATCGACAGCATGCTGGCTGAGCTCGAACGCTGCCACAACAAGAACACGCGTGCAGTCTCCAGCCAAGACCCAGCTTCTGCCATCCGACTCCAGCGCAGTCTTCTGAAGGGAATGCACCTCCGCTCTCGCGCACTGGAAGAACGTCTTCGCAATGAAATCAACCTTGCCTTCCACATCTCCGCTCAAGCCGACTCGCTCGTGCAAGCCAGGATCGCGGCCGCATCACAACGAGACAGCAATGCCACTCGCACCATCTCCATCCTCGGCCTCGTCTTCCTCCCCGGCACATTCATCTCCGCCATTTTCAGCATGTCATTCTTCAACTACACCCAAGCCACCGACAACAGTCCCGCGTCCTGGGGCATGTCATCGCAATTCTGGATCTACTGGATCGTCGCCCTCCCCGTCACCGCCCTCACGATCGGGGTCTGGTGGTATTGGCAGCAGAAAACCGAGCCATTCGTCCCGAAGCCGCCCAACAACAACCACAAGCTCCCAAGCCACACCATAGAAATCCACCCTCTCCGCCCCACGGATCCCAAATCCTTCACATACTGATTGCAACGGACCCATTACTCGCACGCACACGCCCGTTGCAGACCTTATGCCGCCGTGGACAAATGGCAGTGGGTTCGCGCTAAGGGCTGTTCTTCGGGAAGGATCGCGGCGAGGTTCACTTCGAAGCTTGAGCGGAGCCGTGGGCTTGACGACCACGGATGCTGGACAGCCACGAAACACGAGCGTCTCCCAGACGATTTGCACGAAAATAGAAGCGGATTGAGTTGTAATTGCGTGGAAGAAAGCCGAAAGTGTGACTGGGAGAGCAAAAGCACTCTGCAAAATTGCAACTGCATATTACACTGCAGATTCGACACTCGCCCAAAAATGTAGCTGGCAGTAAGGTCAATAAATAGGGGGAAATTACAAGGCTCGTCAGAAGCCGAAAACATCGTAGGAACAACGACTCGCGTATCTCTTGTCCGTCCCTTTCAAAGCAGACATTCATTAGACAGATCATCATCAAAAACATTATCCATTGCTCGTCGATAGCTCCAAGCCGTCGTGCCAGGTATATGTATGAATGTAACGTATAGATGTATGCCAGAGACTGTTCGACATGCACAGCAGCTTCACACGAAACGTCGATAGATCGCCTCGAGCGTCTCGTGACTCCAAATCCTCACGACCTCACCTGTTCCGGATGACTCTGGCTCTGCGCCCTCATGAACTCTTCAATCTGGTGCGGCTCCATGCCATCGATCCTCGGATCTTCCACTTTCGTCTTCTCCGTAGCCTTCTTCTCCTCCTCCTCCTTGCCTCCCAAGCCCACCGCACTCGCCACGGTCGCGACGCCGCTCGTCACCACGTCCTTGGCTTGCGCCGCGTACACCTGCGCCTGCTCCACGAGCCCCGGGGCCGGCTCTTCCTCGCGATGCAAGGGCGTTTCTTTCGGTGCTTGTCCGACGGTACGAGGTTCCATGACACTGACATCGTTGCCTTGCCCGTCGGGACGGATATGGGGCGTGCCTTCTTCGAGTTGGCCCGAAGCGTGGGTGAGGTCTTGTTGGGTGTATTTGGTGGCGGACGTGCCCTGGCGATTGGCGGTTTCTGGGGGTGATTGGATCGCGTTGACGGGGTCGCGGTAGGGTACGGTGTAGGTGCCTGCTCGCGAGGTGTCGGGCGAGTGCGCGATGGAACTTTTGCTTGGCTCGTTGGCAGGGTCGCGAGGAGAGGAAGGTGTTTGAGATGCCATTGCGGGTGGGTGCGCGGTGCCGTTTGTTTGAGGCAGGGTGGGATCGTTCTCGGGGGCTTTTGTCGTGGATTGCTGTATTGTTTCGGCGCCTGTGCGGGATGCCGTTGCGAAGAGGGCTTGGTGTTGAGTTGCTTGTCGGCCAGGACTAAGAGCTAACCGCGCGACTCCAGCTTCCGGGTGCCTACAATCAGGGTCAGCCAATGTTGTCTTCGGGGTTCGGGCATTGTGTTGCATACAGCCCCGCCAAGACTCGATTCCGTGGCGCTCCCTTCTCGCTTCCAATGGCAATCGCTTCCAGGTCTCCATGGTCGTCATATTGCCATTTAATAGGGCCGATGGGCAACGTTCGGTTCCCGGCAGTATCTCTGATATCTTCCTTCCATCGTAATGAGTCGGCGAGATCTGGCTCAAGAATGGGCATGTCGCCAAATTTCCAGTTCAAATTGCCTCCATACTTTGTCGGAATGTTGTCTCGATGCACATACATTTCCAATTCACTGAGCATGTTCTTATCTGACAAGATGGTGATCTTCGACACAGTGATGGGATCAAACCAGGCTTTCGCCCAATTCCACACGGTAGGGAAGAAGGACGGCGCACCGACCACGAATATGTGATCGAGCGTCTCGGGATAGTGGGCTGTCGCCAGCGCCGAGCTGTCCTGCAGATGTGCCCGCAGGTTCCAGAACGTTTTGATGCCGACTTTGGACAGGTCTACGATGTTCGAGCTTTGGCTGACGGGTGTCTCGGGGGAAGGTCGACCCGGAGCAGCAGAGCACAGAGGCAAAACGAATCTGCAGAGATTCTCATAGAGGGCGAAGAGCCGGAGCATCTTGCGCGGGACTTTCGACTTCACGTTGACCTTTGCATTCTTCTCTTTCTTCCGATCTGAGTCGTCTTGATAAGCTACAACATCTTTGTAGTTTACCTGGCCGACTTCGAAGACGTAGAACGGGATACCTCGCTTATCCCGTCTGCCAGTCCACTGAGGGTACAGGCGTCTGGTCGCCTCGTACTCATCAATGTCTATGGTCTCGTAGAGAGTGTCCAGCTGGTTCTCCTGCCTCCAATCTTCGGTATCTTTGAACTGTTTGAAGGCATCTTGCGGCACGAATTTTCGCGCGCGCAGGTATCGAAGGAGGGTCTCGTCGTCGTGGGAAGCTGCAGTCTTCTCGTCGCCGGGCTCGTAGTATCCTTTCGTCTGACATAAGTCCTTGAACTTCTGTAGAGCCGCTTGCTGCCCTTCACCCAAATGGCCGACATGCCCGGACGGCCACTACACCTTGGTCAGACGCATGCCGATCTCGAGTATGTGGTGGATATGTGTCTTAGGACCAGATCCCTGCCAAGCGTACCTGGTATGAATTGACTCGCTGGAGCGATGCGCCATTCGGACCTCTCTCACTCATCTTGTAACCGATGCACGCAGCTCTCTCACGCAAGCGTCCCGGTGGCAGGCGACACGAGAGGTGATGGCTATACAATAAAAATGCTTCCGCAGGGCCCAGGGCATGAAAGGGCCTCAGGTGAGCAAGACACGGCTGTTCATTTTATCAATCCCCGGGTGACGACATGGGACATCCTCCCGCCGAGGATCCCGTTGTGCATCGTTCAGCTGATGATGAAAGCGGAACCTCTGTATGTCCGGCCTACCGACCGCCCGGGCAAGGTCTGGGCAATTTCTTTGACCAGTTTTTGCAATGCGCGAACCCTTCGAGTTCTCCGCACATGGACCGCGAGAGACTGGGTCCGACGTCACAGTATCACACTGACGGCAGAACCATGGCTTTAATCGGGTGCGAGAGCCTCGTCTGACGTAGTACGACGCTGCAGGACGGACATTTGCACGTGATAGTGCTTAGTCACGCTACATCTATCCATCACCGGGCACGGTGGGCGGGTGGTTGTTCCCGATACCAGCGCCTCCATTAACCACCTGCTATCTGGATAAAGATATGCACGATCGGTATCCTTGTTCTTCCTTAACTCCATACCTGTAACCTGTGGAGACAGACTCGGCATACGTGCAGCATCTTGTCACCGGCTGTTGAGCAAGCACATAGCCGTTGTCATCAGTGCCTTTTCACCTCACCCAATATTCCATTACGAAAGAACGGCTCTCCAACTTCTTCAAATGGTATCTATGCGCGACTTCCTTAACAAGGTACTTTGGGATACCTCGACCCTGCATACATATTCTACCGTCGAACCCGTGCAACATAGGTTGCGATTGCTTTCCGGCATCCCCCCAGCTATTTTCATGCAGGATGCTAGGTACTTCTCGATATCTTCGCCTTACTGGCACCGGAATCGCTGCAAATCATGAAATCTATCGAAGCTGTGAAAGAGCGAGTCCAGTGCCTCGCAAATCAGAAAATGTATTGCTAAACGCAGGCTCGGTCCCACTGCCCGATTGCGAGTGTTGTGCCGCAGTACAAGATCGTCTCTGGCCTTCTGTACGATGCCATGAAGCTCTCTGGTGTGTTGGGAATTCCTTTTCTCTGTAAGTCTCTCAAGAGCTGAGTCTGTTAGTAAGAAGAGCATTAGCGTCTACTGGCCATGAGGCTGTCGTGTGGATAACAGATGTGAATGTTTGAATTCAAGGGAATGTATAGGGCTCCTACACCCGAATAGCACCGATGCTTTGGGAACGGAATGTGGAAAAGGAGAAGTAATACCAAGACCGAGCAGCAACGATGTGGTGATTAGCTCACCTCACCTGAGGGCGTCACCATTGTGTCTTTGTTGTAGGACGCCCATCCTCTGGGAGATGACCTCCGCAACCCTACAAAGAAGTTCGAGCTCAGAATAGAAAGGGACACAAAGAATACCACCACCCCCTTCGAACACTCGAGCGAGGTCATACTCATGGCTCACAGCACATTGGACAGTAGATTGTTCCTTCTAGCACGGCGCCGCCAAATATCACGACTTTCCCCAAACCTCTTCTCCTTTCACTCACACGTTAACGGATCTGGTATCCCATCTATCCCTCCAACCAACAGGCAGGTCCTAACCGTTCCTTATTCCTTATATCCTCCACCAGCATGGCCGGACCCACTGCTGAGTACGCCAAAACAATGTCCATCGACTCCTTCTACGCCCAAACACATTTCATGAAGCCCGAGACCTACGGTCCCCACGACCTGCACATCCCCAACCTCACCAACCCTCTGCACCCCTTGTTGCACAAATTCCACACGCACATGCCCTCCAATTTCCGCCCGTCGATGGCTCCATCCCTGCATTTGGCAAGTCACATCCTCCACAGCGGCGCGTTACATTCCTTCTTCTACACCTTCCAAACCCCTCCGCAAAAATGGTGGTGGAGCACTAACGAGACGCACAGGTTCGGGTACGAATTCCCCGCCGACGCGTGCGATCCCCACCGCGAGCTGCGGCCGTGGGAGCGCAGTCTGGTGCAGCAGCGGCTGATCGATCTCGCGGAACACGTTGCGTTCGAGGTCGCGGACCAATGGAGGCACGGCGGCGTGACGAGGGAGATGGGTGAAGATTTCCGCGTGTGCATCGCTGGGGAGATTAATAACACGTATCCTGCCATGTGGGGTGAGAAGAGTCTCATTTTGATCGCTCGGCAGCAGCTCGAGGAGCTGCGAAGCGCCTTTGGGGACGGGGCAGAGGGGATCCCCGATCTGCCTGCCCTGCTGGTCTATCACTTCGACCTCGCTATCCTCCTCGTCCATGAGATCTCGCACGCGTATCGGAATTTCATGCACGGACTGATGGAGGCCGAGGGACATGAACCATATTTCGGACCGGATGCGGTGATCGCCGAAGTTGGGTTTGAGTCGGAGAAGCGACTCTTCGGAGGCCTGATCGATCGTCTGTATCCGGAGAAGGATGTTGATGAGTCGGGGCGCGATCACAGTCTGTATTGTGTGAGGTGGGGTGCTTGGGGAAAGAAGAGTCAGTTGGTAGGGCGGCTGGTGATGTGGGAGTTTCCAAGCCGGCAGGTATTGAAAACGTACGACAAGAAGGCCGAGGAAATACACCCGGCGGACGGCGATGGTCGGCTTCTCAAAGGCGGAGGAGATATTGACGTCCGCAACCAAGCATCCTTGAAGGAATTGGATGTGGCGTGGAGACTTCCGGTAAGTTTTCTCGAGCAATTTTTTCACGATGACTTCTGGTCGACGCGGTACGTCGCAGCGGGTCCTGCGGCACTGAAGCCGGAGAAGAATTGTGGATTCTGTTTCATGGCTGACGATAATGGTAATATGTTGCCTACTCGAGGACCGAAGGTCAAGTCTGAGGATTGGAAATTCGTCCCAATTGGCTATAGAAGGGAGAAGTATGCGGATATCAAGCCTGATCTGAGTAAGGTCAGCACTGGGAGGGTTGACAAGAGGGGCCTGCAGTTCAGACCGAAGAAAGGAGCGACGGTCGCGACGGAGCAGAAGCTATGGACTTCTGAGAAGAGAAGTCCTCTTGAGTGCTTACCTATGGAGACTGATCAGAGCTGGTAAGGTCAGAATCGAACTCGCCGTTCTTCATTTCTGACTATAGTGTTACAATTACAGACTCTCTTTATCTTGCTGATCAAGCCGTTTGCCGGACAACACTGGTGAGTGCATTTCAGCCAGTGATTCAACAGACCTGGTCGTCCAACTTGTCGTGGAGCAAAGCTGCACAATCTGTAGCCCGAGGACATGAATGCCAGTGGAGATAATTGCTTTGGTTAGTGAGGCGTCTGCTGTCCCCGGCACGATGCATTGCCCATTATAGACCTGCATCACTAGACTGGGATGAGCCGTTGCCCTCGCAGCCTGGTGGGTCTGGATTCCGTGCATAAGCTTTGACCACTAGAAGGCGGCCCGGCGCCTGCTATTCGATCCTTCTTCAGCTATGCCCTAGCATAACCTGGTAGTTGGCCATTTCGGATGACGACCCATTATACTCCAGCTCCATCAAGCTTCAGCGTCCAGCCGAGGCATTGCTTGATCGCTGAACTTTTCGTTGGCTGTGCAAAGCCGAAGCATCTTGAAGAGCATATAAAGTGACAGCTGGTCCACCGCAGAGGCATGTAAAACACTGACAGCACCGCTTGTCCCTCATTCCTGGATACTCTTTAATCTTTCCTAACCACCAAATACGGCAACTTTGCCCAATAATATCCATCATGCCGATTACCATCACTGATGAAAGGATAGCGCAGGTTGAAGGAGCCGTACGGCGGTGGACCAACAGCCTCGTGCCTTTCGACGAAAACAATACTGCTGAAGGCCTGCTGTCATGCCTCGATCCCCAGGTCGAATGGTACGATCACGGCTTCCATGTCTTGAGGAAAGGTCACATGGCTATCCTGGGACTGCACAAGTCGTTCTTGTACTGCAACCAGCCATTCCAGGCAAAGATCAAGGTACGTCCGTATGCCTCGCAAAGGGATGCACATCGCTCAGGATATTATCTCAGAGCCTCGCGGTCACAGCAGAAGGGGCTGCTGTCGAGCAGCTATGGGTCGGGACATGCCAGAACGACATCGTTCGCCCAAATGGTCAGCTTGCCATGAAGGGTAGCGGGAAAGCCTTTGAGTGCCACGTAGGATTCTTCCTCAAGATCGACCAGCAGGGCAAGATTATCCGCATTGACGAGTATGACCATCGCTATTGGGACGAAGGGAAGCATGAATCGCAGTACGCGCGCGTAGGCTTGGAGATGAAGTCCGAGTTATAGTTTCGTGTTTGCTCGGAGCACCCTCATAGTTTGGTATTTTATTGGCCTCTCACTGGCCAGCGAAGACCTGATATCCTGGTCGTAGCACATTCTTGTAGGCGACGAGGGTCTCAAAAGGTCGAAGGAGCTCTTATTGAGCGCCAGGAGAGTGTAACAGATGATGTGCCGCCGCTTACGTTTTATACTCTCTCGCCTCCTGTTCCAGATACCGTGGAGCTCCGGCGATCCGGCTCAGGGTGGCATCGAAGAAAATGAGTAGATGAGCAAGGAAGCCTCTCATACCAAGGTTTTGCAGTCCATTGCGTAGACGGATCATCCGCGCAAGACCTTGCATGTGAACGGCATAGGCTTCCAGGCCTTGTCCGAACTTGGCCTCAAAATGAGCCAATCTCAACACGATCAGAATGGTCTCGTCCGTGATCTGGTTCTTATCACTGTTGATGGCAGCCTGAATCAGCTTGTATGCAGTCGCTCGAAGTTGTAACATCGCTGGAGTCATGGTCGGCAGACCAAACTCCTGTCGGATGCAGCATCCAGTATAAAGAACAGTGATGGCCAGCATCGCTTGATTTGCCCGTACGAGATCGCCAAAGTCACCCTGACACGCCTTGAACTGTTCATATTGCGCCATGAAGAGGTTGCCGAGTCGATTCTGTTGTTCGACATACTTGTCCCATATTATGGGACCGTGAGATCCGATTTGACGGGAGTACCTCCCAAGAATATCCGTGGGATCCTCCAGAAGTGCAAAGGCGCGGGATGGCGAGAGTGTGGTCATCGGGGGGCCAGCGGACATGGGATCAATTTGGACGCGGGCCATTTCAGTGCTCGAGGCGGCATGAAGTCGATGGGGAGGCCGTCGAATCATCAGCTGCGTGTCGCATTCGGCGTGGGCTTCTTGTTTGGCGCGACTGTTCCGTGCGGCGGGCTTGCGATGAGATGGCCGCGAAGAAGGTTCCGGGTGGGAGGGTGTGGCCACGTTCGCCTTCGGTTCGGCGGCAGCACACGTACTCTGCGGATGAGAGGTTGAGCCATCGTCTGGCGATTCCGGGGGAGAGGGATAGGATGGCTTGGAGTGCTGCAAGGCCTCGAGCTGCTCGCGTTTGCGGTTCTTTTCGCGGAGGCGGGCGTAGTGTTCCTTTTTGACCCATGACTTCACCACACTCTTGTGCGTGGCCTTGGGCGCGACGATGTCACTGAGCTCGGTGACATTGAGGAACAGAAGAGGCCGGTCGGGTTCCTGAGGCATCCTGGGGAGCGGTGCAGGTGGAGGTGGTGGTGGTGGTGGTGCAGCGCGGGAGGGTCTGCGCGCGTCCGCTCACATACTTGAGGGAGTGGAGTCGAGGTCAAGTGGTGGTTGATGGCCACTTACTCCGCACCGCGTCGTCCTTCGTCTCGCTCGTCAATTAGACTTCGCAGATCGCTTCTAGAGTTCATATTGGCTTTCTGGTCAGTGCTCCGCCTTGGCGGGCTGGCTGCTGACGGCACGGGGGGCTTCTCCAGTACCATGGCACTCTCCAGACCTGCACGCTGGACCACTCCGAAGTACGGTTGTGGTAGCGGGCAATATAGCCAGCGGCGTGTTCCTGTACGTGCTTCTCAGCGTCACCGCAATCCCTGCTTTCACCAACAATTGGATGTGCTATCATCATGGACCGTGCCCACTGCATGGTGGTGCTGTAGCATGACCGACCTATTCAATACTATTCTGATGCATCATCGTTGACGTCTGAGAAGATTTCTCCTGATTACACAAATTCCATCCGCTATGCTAACACATTGCCACACGCACAGTCCCAATCCTTCCGTCCGCTTGCTCATTTGTCATGGTGTTGAAGGGAACGCCTCGCTCTCAAATGCCAAAAAGGGATTACCAGTGTCAAGGAACGAGTTCGTGTTGAAGAAAGAAAGGCACTCGCACTAAGTTCACATGATAACCTATGCGAGCTGTCAGTGAAAATGTTTTCGTTGTCGCCCTGACCACATGACTTACACATTCCTTGTCCTGCGGCTGAGCAGGAACGCCCATCTCATCGAATGTCTTTGGCCCTTTACCAGGGGGTTTGGCTGGGGCAGGTTGTGTCTTTGCAGGAGGCACTTGCGTCGGGTTTTGCTTTTGCGGCGGCGTGGGTGCACCGACTGCTGGCCGCGCTGTCGCTGTCGCTGGCCGCTGGCTGGACAGTGGCTGAGGTGTTGGATTTGGTCGTGGATCGCGCCTTCGTGGTTTCTGTTCGCTCCACGTCGGATCGACATTCGGCTTGCGCTCTTCGAACGGCGCCGAGAAGCCGATGTCTGTCGTCGGTCCTGCAGGTGCAGTGGGGTTGTGGTGGATGTTTCCAGGCGCAAGTGGCAAGGCGCTGCCGGGTGGCGGTCGTTGTGCTTGCAAATCAGGAGGACCAGACGCTATACGGGTGCCCAAGCCGGGTCTCGCGCGTGGGTCGTTTGGATGCATTGGTGGGTGTCCATTGAAACCTGATGTGCCAGGAGCTGAAGAATGACGCTGGTCATATGGTACTGGTTGCGCAGTCTGGGGTCGGAGAGTTCCTGGTGCGAGGCCGGTAGCGTATGGTCTCTGTCCAGCAGGCGGCTGCAGGGGTAGAGATTGGGTGGGAGCTGCACGGAGCTCGGGATTCACATGGAACGCGGAGCTTGGGCGGTCATACGGCTGGTTGAGTGTGGTCGATGGCCGTCCAGACTGCTGGACATTGAAGAAGCCGCCTGGTGGTCCTGATCCGCCACCTATCCTCGAGGACGCCACATGTGCGGGGGGACCATCTCCTACGGGGTAAGGAGCAACAGATGACGGTCTCGGATCGATCCGTGGTGGCCCGTTGTCTTCTGGGTAGGGCGTCGTTCCTCTAGCTGGCGGTTGCACTGCATTGTAGCCATTGTGGTAAGGAGCATATGGGGCAGCTTCGCTCACGGTTCCAAGGCCCGGCTCCTGCTTTTGCTGTAGCCTCTCCGGTCTCTGCCCTCTCATTGACCCATGAGTGGATCGTATCCTATTAATAGCGACGTTCTCATGGTCTTGCTTTGAAAGCACCTGCTTCTTCTCCAGTCCTTCTATCCGCCCCTTGGCATCGGTGTTGCCGTGCTTCGCGGCCTTGTTATACCACTCCAAAGCCTTGTCCAGGTCAACCGGCACGTGCATGCCAATCTCGTTGAAGTAGCCAAGAGCGAACTCGGCAGTGGGAAGACCAGTCTGCGCAGCACGTTCCGCATAGGAGTAGGCAAGCTCCTCGTTTTTCGGAAACAAGCCTTCATGGCCGACCAAGAACCACTTACTGAGAGACATGTCTGCATCAGCTTCGCCTTGCTTGGAAGCCAAGGCGTTGTAATGGATGGAGAGTGCCGGATTGAACTCGCAGCCAAGCGAACCAAGCTCGTATGCTGATCCCATCTTTGCTTGGGCTTTGGCGAATTTCATGTATGCAGCCTTCTCAATATTGGCCTTCGCTTGTCGCTCGTCATATGGCAGATAGCCTTCTGGAATATCGACTTGCGGTAGCTGGCGCGCGAGGAGCATACCGTAGACATAGGCTCCTTGCGCTGCATTCTCGTCGGCACCGTCTGCCGACTGCTTAATGAGGGCCACACCTTTCTGCCAATCTTGCTGCTGGCCATGCTGTCCCCGCAAAGTCATCATACCAAGACGGTAGCAAGCCGCCGCATCGCCCGCATCCACGCCCTTGTGGTAATGCTTGAGCGCCTTGATAGGATCATTGTAGGACTCGTACAACATGCCTATCCTGTATTCGGCACGCACATAGCCTTTGTCCGCTGCTCGCGAGTAGCATCGAAACGCCTCTTTCTTGTCTTCCCGCTGGCCAAATCTGCCCCACTCCAACCACATTCCGCGCAAGAACTCCGCTCGTGGGTGTTGCTGGTCTGCCAAGAAAGTGACGATGTTCATGGCATCCACCTTCAGTTGGTGTTCTATTCTCGGGGTCGACGACCGCGCCTGCTGTGGTTTCGAGGCGGCAGTGCGCTCCGCATCATCGGCGCAGACCCCGCAGTATATCAAGGCATCCGCGGCCCATGCCAACTGCATCTCGGGGTCATTCGAATTGAGCACCGGTAAGCGTGCATTCTCCAGGCGCGCCTCCAGCTCATCGTCGGTGGGCGGGACGTTGGGAGGGGGATTGACCAGCTTGGGGAAGGGCGACAGGTGCGGGACAACGCTGTTGCGGCTGTTGAGATCCATGCTGCTAATCCCTTCGGCGATCTGGTTCGACATTTCCGGGTTGATTCTGTTTCCCACACACGTACATCAGCCACCAGCTTCCCTTGCTGTATATATGACCTTTGCCATGCCACGCTATGCCGTGACTGCGGCCTTACCTCTGCGGCTCTGGCTGGACCAGCGGCGGGCTGGCGTTGGGCATGTAGAAATCGTCGAAGCCTCCCGGGACGAAGGTGGCCGACATGGTGTTATGATATTGGTAGGCCATCTTGGCGGCGCTCCTCGTTCTCTTCTCTTTCCTTCGCGGGCGGGTGCGCTCAGCAGTGCTTATGGCGTTGCGCGCATCGGGTGTGTGCCGTATTCCGTGTTCGTTCGTCTCTGCGTGGGCCCAGCCCTTCTGGTTTGCTTTCTGTTGCGCTTTCTGTCGCTCGGTATGCTAAATGGCGGCTGGCCCTGTCAACCGTAGTCCAAGAGAATGACACTGCTTGGCAGATGGGGTGGTCTTTGCGGCATGGGCGGGAGACGCGACAACAATAATAATAAGTCGGCTATCCTGGTCGAGTTCCACCGCCCGCAGCAAGAGATGCACATTGCGGCGGAGCTGGCACGGGCCCGCCCATGACGACGCTTTCAGAGGTGGTAGCTGAATCGGGCTTACCTGGGAATGATGGATCCTGCCGACTCCGCCTCCTATGCCAGACGCTGCTTCTCAGTGGTTGTCAGTCGATGGGCATTCGGTTGTTCGGAGGCATAGGCGGGTACGCGATTCTATATGAAGGCCAGTGACGGCTGGATTCGCTGGAGGCGCATCCATGAATACAAAGGCTCGTGGCGCTCACGCACTGCCACCGAGTGCACAGAAACAGAAACATACACACGTAGCCTTACACGCACAGGCACAGGCACACGCGCACCGGCCCTTCCATTTTCCTCCCGGCCATCTTCAAGTTGCTGCCAGCCCTCCGAACCACTTCCCATTGCGCAAGCACTCTGCTGTGGTGGCTTGGCTGTGCAACCTCGAAGCAAGCCGCAGCTGAAAACGCAGTGTCAATTGTGGTTTGAGTCAGTGTCTGATGAAAAGTAATCTGCCAAAGCATGGGCATCTGGCCTGGATACCTCTGCCTATTACACCCTGTAACGAGATGCGGCGAACAGTGACCGCCTAATTCGCATTGTCCCACAACCTTGATCCTCTCCACCTGAGGCTGTCAGCTCGCCTATGCGTGTTGATGTCTAGGCGGTGGTCTCTAGCAGGATCAGGCTGCTTAGCACGTGTCGGCGATGAAAGTGCCTGTTTCAGCCACCGTGGTCGAGCTTTTTTGATCGCAGGCCATCGGGACTCGGACACATCGAAAGACTTCAAGAATCACATAAGACCTCATCCCGGCGCGCCAAGACCAGGAGAGAAGAACTTGTGAGTCGCCCAAAGGCTAGATATGTAGGGTTGGTGAGACAGCTCAGTGCGAAACTTGTACATCCTGGGCGTAGCCATGTGAAAGGTATTGGACACCGCTCGCAGGAAGTGAGCAGCGGGCCCCTAACAAGCCACAGAGTGTTCCAACCTGATCCTGACCGAGAGTATCTCGAAGAAGAGCCACGCTGTAAGACATGGGCGATTTCCCTGCATCGACTTTTGCGCATATTTTCCAGGGCTCTCGGCAGTTCACCAGCGAAGGATGTTTTAGACCGCCACCAGCATTCACAAGTCTGATCGGGCGTTGTGCGCCGAGCGTGCATTTGTGATGGAGGGACGGCGGAGATGGACGAGGTGCGCAAAGCGCCGAATCTGAGTAGCTGCTACAGTACGAGCGCTCTTTGGATGCCTACGACTTCAACTTTGTCCTCGTCGACTTTCTCCACGATACCGCATTGCTACAGGCATCTATATGCCTAGTATTCACATCAATGGTCCGTGCACAGTGCACATGCAGTCGCGCTGTGGGTACGAAGCTGAAAGCTTCGAGCTGCCCGAACCATGGACAAAGGCATGGCAATATAGCGCTCACGTGGGTTTGATGTACCAGAAAAAAAAAAGCCCACCACGCCAAGTGCATTTCCGCTGTTGCCGTGACTGCACAACAACAGCTTCCAGAAAGAAGCCGTGCTTCATCCGCAACTGCTACATCGAACGCAACGAGAGGTCTTCGGCACGCCCTAGACGCCGTCGCGTCCGCCGCCCTCACTCCTGTGTATCTGAGCTCCACACTACACCGAAGCAGATATAAAAGTTTTGGAGGCGGTGATGGTCAAACAGACTGGCTGGACCGAAGCGGCGCGAGAACCCTCCTACGTCGTTGTCGACGGAGTCGCGAACCAGTTTGTGACACCAGAAGGCAAGCAGAGGCTGCGGGAAAGCATGAACCTGATTCTCGCTGAACCGGAGGCTCGTCAGTGCCTCGTGCAAATGGGGTCACAATTGCGATTCCATCCTGACACGGTTGCCGGAATATGCCATGGTTAGTCACAATACACCATATTGGAGCACAGAAGCACCACAGAACTTGGAGACTAATGATTGATATGAAGGACATCGCGCTGAACTAATGCCCAATAAAGGCGCCGCCTTCGAGCACTCGATTCTCAAAGACCGCGCGCTTATGCCAATGTGTAAGGCTTGCATCCACAATCGCATGAACAAGATCTCTGGAATCGCCGCTGGGCATGTGCCTGCAACATACGACTGGCCAGACGTCGATACGTGTGTCTGTGCCGCGACTATTCTTGCCACCGGCGGATGCTGTTGGTGTAAAGTCGAACTGATGAATGCCGTTCGCAGCGGTTACATCGCTGAACACACGGTTCCTCTTCGCATGGGTGATACACCAGATTTACAAGATGCAGGGTTTAGTCTCACCTGCAAATGTGGCAGACCACCGATATTGTCACCGGAAAAGCTTCGGGTTTGCGCTCTCTGCGACGGCCTGGTTCGAGTGCCACTACATGCTATCGACCGCAGTACGCATCTCGCGGCTCCCATGTGGCAGCCAAGTCAGCATGTGGGAGACCTATCTGGCAACCCGCAGGCCAACTATATCATGAATACCGACAGACCTTGCACACGACAGCATCCGGTCCGGCTACCGGGGGTGAGCCTCCCCAGAGGCTCTCAGTTGGGTGGACTGCCCGCAAGACACGCCTCTTCTCACGTGAATGGCCAACTTCCCTTCACAACAGTAACGCAACAACCGATGTCCGTGGATATGGCCCGGATGCTGCAGCCGCCCCCAGCATTCGGCGCGCCTACTCACATGCCTCATCCGCACATGTCTCCGCCGCAGCCAATCCCACCACAATTACTCGACCAGGCTCGCAACGTCTTCATGCCCGTCCCTCAGTCGCACATGGGAGCTGCGAATGACTGGCCTCTCCGAACACCTTCATCGTCGAACGGGAGCAATCAGTTCTCTACACCATTGCCGGCGCAACGGCCTTCGAGGTAGTCTCTGGAGTCGTCACAGCAGCCGACTGTTGAATACGACGCTGATGAGCCCACCCCGCCACTTTTAGATTGACAATATTCTGGTGTGCTACAAGACTGGACATCTAGCTGCGTTCGATGTAGCGGGTGGTACGACAACGTCCCGTGTCACGGGATAGGGCTGGAAAGGCGCATCTTTCGTCTCTCATGTGGATGAAGGTCATGGTATTCCATGAGTGCCGCGATCGATGAGAGCGCGGCGCGAGGACTAGAGCATCGGCCACTGGAGAGTCGAGAAGTATAAGCTAATGGACAACCAACGTGGCTATCTTCGAGTCTTGGATACAATGCCGCGCCATTATTCAATACTGCGTTCGATGGGTAATGGCTAGAGGTCTTCAGGGTAGAATGAGTCCTCAAAAGAGCATGCAATGTCTAGCAGCACCCATATCTTAAAGACTCTCATTTACATACACCATTATTACTTTCTCCATAATCCTCCGATCTACTTGTGAACGAGAGATGTATTCCTTGTCTATTCACAATTCTTCCCAGAACATGTCTATGTTGCGGCTTTTTTTCGGTACTGAATGGTCATTGCTGGCTAGGACTTGTTTGTGGACGCGAGACCGAGAGTTAGATTGGAGTTGACGTCCGTTCACTTGAGACAATTGTCAACATGAACTGCCATTTCAGTCGAATGTCCTCCGTCATGCAATGCAGCTTGCGGAGGATCTGCCAAGCTTGGCTCCCGTGCGCCTTGCGGCGAAGACCTCGCAACATGCCTAGCCGCCTCCGAGGGAGGCATACCTGTCGCTGCTGTTCTGCCACTGGGTTTCCTGAACCATCCGCGCTGGCTGCGTCGATCTCATGTCAGCATGAATTGGCAACCTCAAGGCCTCGCGCCAGAGGTTTCGCCTTCGGCCGGCAACCAGTACTCGGATATCACAGTCACTGGCAATGGCCGCCTCCACGCTGGAGATAATTACAATATCCACCAGCGATTCAACTTGAGTCAACCAAGTGGAGATGATGTTCTGACGGCCTTCGGCCCTCACGCGAGATTCATAGAGGTGATAGGGTTTGCAATCCATGTCGCTGACGTGGCTAGAGATATCTTACAGTTCCACGAGTACCGAGCTCTGAACGACGATTGGCAATTCAATGAGGGCGCAGGCGCCGCTCACTCGTCTTCCTTCTCTCCTGAACCGCAGATAAAGGCCTTGATGGACAGCTACGAGTGGCTCGAAAGCCAGAGCAACACAAAACATGGCGCCGGTCTTGACGACCATAAGTCTCACTTAGTCAGAGTTGACCAATGTCGAGAGGCTGCAAATCTATTGTTCCGTCGGCTGGTGGAGATGAGGAAAGAGACATGGTTGCAGGTATCACCATTTAAAGCTTCACAACATCCGCTGCAAGAGACGAATATGATCACAGGCTGTTCACCTGTTGTTCCTGGACAGAGTACTGTGCACTCCCAGGCTATGAACTTCTTAAACCACCAGACTCGCGGTTTGGATATCCTGATTCGAGAGCTTTCTAGAAGCCTATTGGACACGTACTGGAGACGGCATACTCAGCAGAACGAATCCCAAAACTATCTTGTGAATGATAAGCAGTGCGTGAGTACAGTGCGGACGCTAGCACAGTCATTGCATAAGACGTTCATGGAGCGAATTGACGCGGTCCTGGATGATCTGTCTTTCGAGCACATGAATCGCCGCTCTCGGGCTATTGAAGAAGCTTATCCAGACACCTATCGTTGGGCTCTTACCAATGACGAACTTGGTCTAAAGAAGTGGCTAATGACTGGTCAGGGAATTTATTGGATCACAGGGAAGGCTGGCTCGGGCAAATCGACATTGACGAAGTTCTTATACGAAGACCCCAGCACGAGCAGGCTGCTACGAATCTGGAGTCAGGACCATGATCTTGTTATGCTCAATTTCTTCTTCTGGTTTGCGGGATCACCACTACAGAAGTCTACAGAAGGACTCATCCGCAGTGTTCTGCATCAAATCTTCCGCCAGCGACCAGCTTTAGCAAGGGTGGGCTTTCCTGGGTTGTGCGAACACGATGTATCCCCTCGACTGGTACAACAGCGGGACTGGACGGATAGGGAATTATTCGCTATTTTCAGAGCAATCGCAAAATACAAGTCGGAGCTAAAGCCAAAGAAATTCTGTCTCTTTGTTGATGGCCTTGACGAGTATCATGGCAATCATGCCGAACTGGTGAAATTGCTCTCTGTGTTAGCACAAAGTTGGGATTTCAAGCTCTGTGTGTCATCGCGACCTTGGAATGCCTTCCTGAAGGCGTATGCGCATAATGTCCCAAACTTAAGATTGGAAGATTTGTCAAAAGCTGATATAATACATTTCGTGACCCAGAAGATCACCTCTTTCTCCAGCGATTCCACGCGTTGTGGTATTGATGAATGGGAGGTGACACAAGCGCCACATTCGTCCGAACCTGAGTCAGGCCCACAAGCACTCAACACCGACACGAGAGAGCTAGTCGAACTCATTGCAAACAATGCCGAGGGTGTCTTTTTGTGGGTATACCTTGTCGTAAAGGATGTTCTCGCGGGTCTGGCAGAGGGTGACTCGATTAAAATACTGCGAAGGCGTGTCGAGAGGTTCCCGCCGGACTTGGTAAGCATATGAAAGACACATGCGAAAGTTGGACTGATGCAAACCTCTTCGCTTAGAACGAGTTCTTTCGAACCATACTCCAGCGTGTTGACGGTGTCTACGCTAATCAGACGCATCAGCACTTGAAACTGGCGTTGATGTACATGCAAGACAACGAAGCTGAAAGCGTCTCGTGCTGGCTCGATTTTTGGCTGATTAGTAGTGACGATAAGGGCATCAGGCGACATACGGCGTACGAAGTGATTGCAACCGAACTTCAGCTTGAGTTCATGCAGGCGCAGCTTCGACAATCGCTCAGTTCTTCATGCAAAGACCTTCTCCTGCTACCACCAAGATCATCGAACCATGATATCATGCAGAAAGTCACATGGCTGCACCGAACCGTCTACGAATTCCTCATTACTCAAGGCATGCAAAGTGAAATCGATGCGAGCGTACCGGCTTCTTTCAAGAAAGGTGAAGTGCTGCATAGCATTTGGCTCGCGCGATGGGCTTTCCTGCACTGGGACAAAGGATCCGGGGCGGAATGGAAGCACTTGGAGAGAGTTGCAGCACTTTCGATGTCAAGACAAGCAGCGTGGCCACGATGGTGGCTTCTGCCGCACAGCTTGAACGATGCACGGGATGCTTCTATCTGCAATCGCCATCTTTACCACCTTTTCTTCGGTCATAAGGTCCGTGCCATGGCGCTGAAACGGAACGCTGAGATGTCCTTTTGCAACTCACTTAGTTTGGGCAACGCTGCCCAGGAAGCTTCGCCTGACAGCCTCTCGTCTGCTCGGGAAGAGAATCCACCACAATTTCGCCTGGCTGACGTCGACCCAAGTCTTTTAGAGAGCATATTGAAGATAGACGGAATATTAGTCGAGCCCTTGGCAGGAAGTGGGTGTAATCGGACGTTATGGCAGCAATTCTGGTACACCTGGGCGACAGCTGACCCTTCCTTCGATCGCGAGGAGCTACGTCGAGTCTGGAACCTGACCAAGCTAATCTTAAAAACAAAGCCAGCGTATGTGCCGGATTTCTGCGCGACGCCAGATGACCGTCCCCTCGACGAACATTGTACCATCAATCACCGTCAATTCCTGAGAACAAGAGTCCCAACTGATTGGTTCTATGAGCTTGAGCACCATGGTCTGATAGGATCCACCCACCCGGGATATACAAGCCTCACAGGCAGATCTATTGGCACCGACTTACAGAATGATACGACCAAATTGTCCCGCCCCTCTGTGCCACAGTCCAGCCATAGTGGGGACATACCGAGCGCTTCGTTGTCTATCGAAGCATCAGTAACTTCACTCGCAGATTCCGAGCCATCGCAGACTGCCGCAACGGCTCTAACAAAGCCTAGCCAACGACCCGCAGCTGAGAGGTCGCCCTTGCGGCGCATCTTGAGACCAGGATGGCTACATCGCTCTCGCGGACTTTGAACCCCTCGTAGTGTACTGGTATTGGAGAGCAAGACTCATCGATGCTCCTATACAGAGTACAAGCAAAGTGACTACCGACACAACATTGAAATAGGCATCGGAGCTGACATTAGTGACTGCGTTAAGTGTTGCTCAGAATCGCTATCAAACTTGATGCAGGGACAAAGCTTCTGACTCCATCCATGACGGTTCGCTTGCGTTACTAATCTGGAGATGTTCCCGATAACGAGCGTGGTAGGATTCGAGAGCTGGCGAGGACAAAGCTGAGCTCGACGAGTACCACTTCCGCCTCACATCGTCAACCGAATCCTCAAACAACACAGCACCGAGCATCATGTCACCCATTGCAAACTTCTACAACCAAGACGACTCCTTCTGGACCAATTACCAGAAAGGTCGTCCCCACATCCCCGACTCCTTCTTCAACAGCATCTTCACCTATCACGCAACCCACGGCGGCGCTTTTGGCTTCGCCCACGACGCCGGTGCAGGCGTGGGTATGCACTCTCCCCGTCTCGCGAACCGTTTCTCCAAAGTCCTCACCACCGACCCTAGCGAGACTAACATCGAGATCGCAAAACAAGGCCTTCTCTCCTCTGGTTCCACAGATGCTTCACCATACGATCTTCGAGTCGGGAAACTCGAAGAAGTACCATCCCTCTATCCAGAACTTGCGGGGAAGTTAGATATGGTTTTCTGCGCAACCATGCTCCATTGGACCGAAATCTCTCGCGCAATGGAAAGTATTGCTACGCAATTGAAGCCCGGCGGTACATTCGTCGCATATAACTCCGGACTCCTCCATCTCTACGATCCGGTCGTCAATGCAGTCTGGTGTCCGCTCGTTCCTTCGGAAACTTCCAAGTTCTTCCGTCGACGGTATGACGCTTTGTCCACGGAAGTCGAGAAGAAGGCTTTGATCGAGTGGACGGCTGTCGGCATGTCGGAATATGATGCTGTTCCGTTCGATCCGGATCTTTTCGTCAACATCCAGAGAATCAAGCTCAATTTCGTGGAAGGGTTTGATTATTATCGTGCGAGGATTGGGGATGACGCTGAGGATCTGATGCCGAGGGATTGGAAGCCTAGTGCGATTAGGGAGGGTGAGGAGTGTAGGAAGGAGGAGGATCTGGAGGGTTGGGAGTTTGAGGGTGGAGTGGAAGACTTGAGAGCAGTGGCGGAGACGTTTCCGGTGGATACTAGTAGTGCCAATTGGAAGAAGAGGATGGGTGAGTTGGAGCGAGTTGTGAAGGAAGCTGGGGGGAGGGTGAGGGGAATCTGGCCCGTTACGGTCGTTTTGGCGACGAGGAAGTGAGGAGTCGTACTGATCTCCCTCCCCTCGACTTCACGCGCTTCTCCCACTGCCGGGCTGCTTTCAAATTCCTGGACCACAACTCCAACCTTCTTCGCATCTTCCAGCTTCGACATGGCATCTTCATTCCTCAAGCTACCAAGCATGCTACCACGCCGATTCCTAAAAGCACGCTGTGGTTTGGCCACAAGTGCTCAGATCGCCAGGTCTCGACTCGCTGCTTGTCGAAATCGACTGGGCGATTATACCTGTAGCTCTCGGTGTAGACTGGCGGTTGTCCTTTCGCCTTCACCATATCATCTTTCAGAGATAAGACTTCCTTGGTCATCATCGATGAGGAGTTATGACCACGATCAAAAGCAGGCGGACGGAGGCAATAGGCAGGGATCCTGTGACTAGCCCAGATCCTATCCTAGTCTCTGTAAGGATCCTCTTCTAGGGAGCCTAGGCTCGATCAGTCTATTCGATACTCGAAGTATCATGTTAATCTTGCGGACCTTGACAGATCATCTGGAACGGGCAGCAGGCTTTATACTTTATCGTATGGCAAGCTTGATTTGTCTCTGCGAATGGCGAGAGCCCATAAGGCGACTGACGGCAATTGTCAAGCTTTCACACCCACGTGGTATAGACCCGTGTTCGAAGCAACACGGTGGCTCGATTCAGCACATTTTCAACGCATGTCGAGTTCGTGCGCCAGCCTCCTACCTAGAGCTTGAAGCATTGCCTACTTGTAGACTATCGCGAGGGTGGGAGCTGGCGTGTTATTCGTGGAAGACAACAGGATATGCTTCTCTCCTGGCAAGGGTTGTAGAGACGAAGATTGCAAAAGGAAAGCCCGCGCTCAACTTATCGAGCGAGTCGGCGGTGTTATCGTCCACGTAGTGATACCGCTCATGTATCATCGATCGACATCCAATGAATTCATCAAAACTTTCGTGACCCCGTTGCAATTGCCGGGTGCTGCTCCTATTATATGAAGTGTAGTGTCGCAGAGCGTGCATAAAATCCATTGTAAGCTCATAGGTATACCGTCCGACCAGAGCGCATCAACTCCAACATGAAGATCTCTTCGGCATTGACGATCCTATGGATACTCTTTCCTTCAAGCACTTCGGCTGACGTATGCAAATGCTGTTGGTTTGGAAGCGCGGGACTGGCACGGTGTAAAGATAAGGATGGCCACTGTATAGCGAAGTCTCAAGGCGTTGCCTACAATGGAGATGGGGATTGTAGTTACGCGTTTCAAGTCTGCTGCAAGGCAAGTATGGGCGGAGTATCAGTGGGCTGCCTCAAAAAATGCAAAATTATCCATCACAACAGTCCTCGCGGCGCCGGATTTTCAACATTCGGATCGATCAGATATCCTATCTCCGGGTGAGTATTGAAATTTTGAGTCGAAAGCTTATGCTGACTGACTTGAATGTAGGATCGAAGATGAAGAATAGAAATTCGGGGACAGCTTGCCTCATATCAAGAACACTCGGCTACAAGATGTCGGACTTCGAATCGAGGGTGCTTCAAAGCCTTCCATCGGCATGCCGCGAAAGCACGGAAAATGGGTTGTATTGGACTCGGCAAGTGATAGTTGAGGAAGACTTGATCAAAATTGAGCGTAATTGAGCAAGATGCGGTTAGAAGCGATGCGCTTCTGTGTTTGGGGCGCGGGAATCCATTGTGGCGTCAAGGCCTTCAACTCATGTTTCGACTTCGCCTTTTTGGGAATCTACTCTTATTCTACGTATATGCTCCGTGCTCGTCTCGGGGTCCTCACAGTAAAGTGTGTATGAGACCAATCTACAACATTGGGTTCACGGGAATTCCAAGCCACGAGAGGGCCAGAATGCGATTCACTTAGCGTTCATACCGAGATGTATTATTCTGTCACCGCAGTGCTTGCGCTGCAGCCATGATAGAGATCTCCCACAGCTTTTCATGGCACAGTGTGGTCAGCTTCTATGCCCGACCGCTTCTTCGCGCCATTTTTGTGTGCAGCCACAAGCATTCATGATGGCAGCAGGTTCTTTGATCAGTTGGTAGCTAAAACGGTTGCCAGCCAGCGATCCCAGCAACGCCGAGTGTTGACAGCCACATCCCAGTGCTTGCCTCCCAGACTATGCCTGAATCACGTGGACCAAAGAGAAGCTGACCTCCAGTCAACCTCACCGAAAGTTCACCTCCAAGCGCGGTCCACTTACGATGATTCTTACTGATACCCACCCTTGTATTCCCTACAGTAGCTGTACAACACCAAGACAGACATATAAACAGATTCGACACCCTTGTGCCCACAACATCGTACTTCACAAACGTCCCAAGAAGCCACTTAATGCAAACGGACACTGCTCTTCGAAATACAATCATCGCAATTATCACGGTATGTCTCAGTCAAAGCAGTCCATCAAGCATGTGAAAACTGCTATGGGACGACAGCGAGAATGTCCCAGAAACGGCTACGAATGCGATCCTTTCGTTCTCCTGCTTCTCGGCATATGGTCAGGATGAGGGCGTAGATCTTCCTAGAAATGGTTTCGTTCATGACCGGTTTCTAGAACTTCAATTTTCAGATCCCGCGATCGTTCTTGGCTGCTCGGGATATTTTGACGGTGTTTGGCCGTGGGTTGGGGAACGGATCGTATCTCATCGCTCCTTGGTCGATGTAGCATATTGTATGACGTGCGGCGCTCGTTGCAAGGAATCTCAGCAGTGCCGCTGCGAGCTAAAGCCGCAAGCCAGGTCCAGGAACTTTTCACTCAGGAAATAGAAATCAAGAATGGCAGACTTTTACAAAAGGTGGCTTTTGGGCTTCAGTCTGCTTTTCGCAGTATCCCCATTCTAGGCGTCTACTTACATGGCATCATTCTGTCATTGACGCCATTAATACATGTGGGTGTCCTCTGGCCAATCCGTGCCGGGTTTCTCTTTTCTCATATCCTGTCGAAACAACCCCAAACGCCACCAGGATGCCGCTGTATCAAGCAACGCTATGCAAAGAGCCTCTCCGTCGTCCTCTCAGTCTGGCTCGGGTATCTTGTGACACATAATGCTGCTCATCAACACCAGCCTCGCGAGATGTGGTTCGCCTGATGCTGTGATGACGCTGTTCGCCGGTGATAGGGCTTGTGCTCCTTCGTTGGAGCCACAGCTGCTCTACTCCTTCTGAGCCCATCCCATGAGCAGGCATTCATCGACCTTGAAGTCATTCTTCAATCTTGCCCGTGATGTCCACTTCACTCGTCCGTCAATTTGTCCAACAAGTGTATGCTGAGAATCATGACCAACAATCCGACGGTAACGATGATCAACAATGCGAACCCGAACCAACCGAGCACCATGGCACTTGTGCCAACCCCACTCTTCACTGTGCCATTCCCCAAGTCTTGTGCCACTTGTGCTGCGGCGACCGATGCCGTATGTTGCCAGAGTACACTGACGAGGACGAAAATGGACGCAACGAAGATCAAGGCGAGGGCGACTTGCGAGACGGGTCGGGATGGGAAAGGTTTGATGTCGATATCGGATCCCGTTCGGGCGTCGTGCTCTTCGTGCCAACCAGGAAAGGTGGCGAGGAGGAGGAACGTGATGAAGGCAAGTACGATTGCGATGATGCTAGAACACTGTCAGCGGATGGCCGTGGTGCACTCTGGGAAGTGTGTTGGCTTACAGCAAGTACGGGAACACGACCGAGTCTTTGAACGTCGTCGCCACCCAAATGAGGTTCAGCGGGTCTTGGTCGATGGAGACCTGCTCGGCGAGCAACGTGGCGTTGTTCGAACACAGGAAGGCTCCTCCTCCGTCTGAATTGACACAAAGTCCAAAGTATCCCACTCTTACTTCGAGATGTGCCTCGCCGACGATGTTGGCGATCGCTGCTGTGACGCCGGGGTTGACTTGAGTCGGGTCGTATGTGGGTGTGTATTGGTCGTAGTAGAAGGTGATGAGAAAGATGCCCGGTATTAAGGGTGACGAAGAAGAACATCCTGCTAGTAGAAGTGCTGGATGAACCGTTAGCGATGTGTGAGGTGATAGGGTGGGCCATGCGTACAAAGGAATATGATTGCTATTGCAATCAGTATCATCAAGACATGGTGATATCCCAAGAAGGGTATCAGCCTTTGAATGCCGACGGCGAACCGTACGTTCGGCATGGTAGAAACGGTCTACCGGCTGTCTGGATGATTGTTTTTGGGTGTGCTATTCTCCAGCGGCCCAGTGGCCGAGGAGTCGGTGTTGGTGTGGAATGCAGCAGTCGCGTGGCTCTCGTGTCCCTTGTCGGCCGAACGAATGCTCGAGTATCGATGCGCTGGTATTGGAATGTATCGCTCTTTGTCGAGATATGCTGGCAGCGATAGTGGGGAGAGGTTGAAGCTTCGGTGTGTAGCAACTGCGACGGCGCGGTAGGTCAACTTGTGTGCGCGCACACTTGCAACAATGGGATTGTGAGTGATGATGGAGGAGGAAGAGTAGCTTAGCTCAGAAATTGTCCGGATGGTCCTCCACTGCACTGCTCTGCTCGCCGTCGCTGAAATCAACGAGGTTGTACACTTCCAGCCATCGCCAGCCATCTGTTTACCGGGGACGTCGCGCCAGCAACGGACTACGTCACAAATTGAATCTTGGCAGGGCACACTTCCGGCCACCACGGCCCGTCCCGCCATCCCGAGAAGTTGGTGCGTCGATATCCTCTGTCGAACGTCAGCTCTCGCTTGCTAGCCAGAACGTTAGCTTCGTTTCTTCTCGCGCCCTAAGAAGTGGCCGAGCTCTGCAATTAGACTTCCCCGTCTAGTTGACGAGTATCGAACGATTGACAAGATCGAACACGGCCGCCAACGTCAGGCTTGACGTTGGAAGACGAAAAGCTGCGAGTCTCCAGAAGGCTCATCACCTTGCGGCTCACATCGGCCGACTTCAGGCGAACTAGTTGGTAGCCAGACGATGGACGGAAAGAGGATACCTTGAACGAGACTGCGTTGCTTCCGTCAAGAACAACTCCACCACAGCTTTGCAAGGTTCCAGGCAGGACCTCAATGCCGCTCTGTATGCTGGTGGCATGTTCGACATTATACTATCAAGCCACAACCATGACGACTACAGCTACGTATATTTTCTCCCTTCCTTTCGACTTCGGCTCGAATGCTTTGCAGTGTTTCCCGGGACCCACGTAATGTATCGAGAACTCTACGATGACCCCAGCGGCCTGATCTCACCTAGCTCGAATAACAAGAACAAAATGTTGCAAACTTCCAAACCGCCTCCGCAGGCATTCTGTCCCAATGACATATCCACTTCCCAAACATCAGCCTGACTCACATTTTTCCCTTCACGCTTGTAATTTGGAGTCATAACGCTCCAATCAATCCGGTTCCTGCTTCACGACCTCGACGCCCGCAACGGCCTCCTGCCAACACATACCCAGTTCCTCCGCTCGGATCTCCACAAATCTTCCATGCCCCGTCTTCTCCCCCATCTGACCTTTTAAGAAGTGCATCCTCCCATCTCTCTTCTTCACCTCGATGGTCACCTCCCTCGCACCACCTCCAATCTGCTCCACCGACTGGACCAACGCCATTCCCTCCATCACCACATCCTCACCACGCCGGGTCCAGATCACCACGTGCGTCCGATGGCCTGGTTGTGGCACCACACCCTGAAACTCCACCGTGTGCACGCTCCTCTTCCGCCTCTCATCCTCCTGCTCAATACTGTGCGCAGCACCAGATTTCTCTCGGGCGTGTTCGATCGCTTTCACTATGGTCGGGTCGTCTTTGAGGAGATAGACGTCGGTGGTGTACTTGGTGTTGTGGATCTTGATTTCGACTGGTCGTACGTAGATCGGAACTTGTTCGGCTCGTCTGGGTGGGAGTTCTTTGGAGATGTCGAGAAATTTCGCGACGCCTCTGTCTTGGAGGCTCGGCTCGATTCGCATTGCTCGTTGCCCATTTCGGACTGGATTCGCATCGCAGTACTGTCGCCATTGTCGTCGTATGGTTTGGAGGATGTGGCGTTCGGGGACCAGGATCTGGGCGCGCCAGCCGGAGCGGGAGCCTGGAAATTCGACATTGTGGATGTAGTGGCCATCTTGGACGCCGAGGATCTCGTAGAGCCAGCAGTGGCGAGTTTCGTGTTCGAGGGTGAGGTCGAAGACGGAGATCTCTGAGGGTGTTGTGGGTAAGGTTTGTCGGTTGTTATTACTTTGAGGTGTGTAAGGCATGCCGATGGTTTCGGCCATTGAAACATTTTGCGCTCGAGGCTGCACCTGGGCTTGTTCCTGAGCCTCTCCTTCTTCTTGTGTCTCTGACTCTGCTTCTCTTTTTGCGATAACATCTGCTGTAATACTTTCGGCTTCAGCTTTGGTTCGATTGACGTTGCGGATTCGCGCCATCTCGACAACACGCTAGTCGGCGATCACAAGCTGCAGGTGAAGTTCAGCAATTGGTCTGTGCACAATAGCGGCCGATCATGTACTATAGATGAGTGAGTTGGATTGTTGCTCAGATACGGGATGTTTGTAGATCTACGTATGCTTGAGCATACGTTAAAGAAGATTCAGTCCACGAGGGAGAAGACTTACGTTCCTCTGAAGGCCAGGTTGTATGTGGTGTTGCTCTGAGGGTGATCAAGGTTGCAGTATGCAACGCAGTGGTGCTTAACAGGGTAGTGCTGCGATTTTCTGGTCGCTCGGTAGTGAATATAACATGTGATGCTGAGCTGTATGGAGATATTGACTCTGTTCGCGACATCTGTTGACTTTATGGGCGCACCAGTCGCCCGAAAGATCATTCGAACTTCTGAGGACACCATACAACTCTGACCATTCTTGCTTACCAGTATGTCCGGAGGTCGAGCTACGAGCTCAGTCTCTCTGTTGAACACTGGTCGTCAAGCGAGAAACAGCTTATGTCATGGTGTAGACTGTGGTCCTCAAGCAATGCTGTCCTGGAGTTGCTCCTTGGCTGTGTCCCACGCACCAGCTGGAGATAACATTTGAATTCTCGTCCCGAACCCATGACCTGTCGGGTATGCCGGCGTGACATCGCCCAAGTAGTGATGCGCTCCACAGGAGAAAAAGCTGCCTTGCGATCTGTGATAAGAGTTCAACCTGTTCAGTTTCGTTCTGCAACTTCCGCACCACAACGGGGAAGGCTTCGGGGGAAGAGTGAATGAACAAATCACAAAACATGTCCGTAACCTCGACTGTCCCACGTCAGTGAACAACTATTTACCATCTTCTGATTGTGAGTACCCGCAATCATGTGCAATATTCTGTCGCGATGGGAAAAGCATTTCTCGGAATGGTGGTGATATCCTCTGCTGGAGCACAATCGTTGTGGAGTGGTGTTAGCTCGAAGTATGCTCTTTCGCACGTCTGGGCGGGAATTTAGAGGGATCTTGAATGGAACTTTGAACGGACCCTGATTCAATGAAAAGGGTACCATCGACTTCGGACACGGCCGGCACCTGGGAAATGTGGGCGCGGATTTCGATGGAGATCGAGATACGAACGGGAGCGTTTCGATGGCTTTGCCGCCTCCAAAATCACTCATGACCAGTGACACTCGAATGTGAATATTGCGCCACTCGTCAGTCAAGCGGCGGTGGCTGGCGTGGCGTGGGCCACGTCCAACTTGCCCGCAGTAACGTCCTCAGCAACAACACAACAGCAGCACAATGGCAGCAGGAGATATACGTTTGGCCGCTCAGGGCAAGTGCCATGTCATTGCATTCTCATATCGTATCGGAGTGGTATCTCGTATCATTCAATCATAACGCCGGCTGCACTCGAGCCCAATCTCAGGTCCCGACACCTCAGGCCATATCAGGTATCAGTCAATCTGTCGCCTCATCGAGGTTCGTTCTGACGATGCACCTCAACTCCTCCGACACCTTCCATGCTCCGCGTGCAGTTTGCTACGCAATCTGCACCTAGTGCTTGCCGAGGCCGACCTTGTCCTTGGTCTTGTCGAGCAAGGAGTCGTCCTTGTGCGCATCCTTCTCACGGCTGGCCTTGTCTTGCACGGACTGGCCGGTGGACTTCTGAGAGTCTGGAACCACGTCGCTGGAGAGACGTCGTCAGTGAGAGCATGGATGGACAGCGAACGCAAGAACCTATGACTTACCGCTGCACCTTGTCGCCGACGCCAGTGAGGCTGTCGCCGATCTTGTCGGTGGTGGACTTGGAGTTGTCTGGGGTCACCTTGTCGGTGATCTCTGTGCGGATGGTCAGTGCATGATCTCATGCTGTCCACAGCAAGAGCCGGAGCATGAGCGTACTGCTGGAGAGATCCTTGCGGCCGGTGTCAGTCATGTTGGCGGTTGTTGTTGGTAGGCTGCTGTGATGTGGTTGTTGGAGGTGCTTGAGGCTGAAGTGTGCTTGGTTGTTCGTGATGTTGATGTTAATGAGTAGAAGCACGTCGAAGATGGGAAGCAGAAGTCTTATATACGGCTACATCGAAGGCAGCAAGCAGTCGCAACGGCCTTGTGACGAGCGCGAACGTCATGCGCCGCCTGTGATTGCAACGTGTGCCTGCTTGTTGGAAGTGAGGACGACGACGCAATGCGGAAGGACAGATGCAGAATACGTGAAAGATGGGGCACCAATGGACGGTGTGCTTGCCTGGAACAGTGCTTGCTATGGCCACGCAACTTGACTTCAATGGGGGCGTTGACGTTGCGGGTGCAGGCGTGAGTGGGTGAACATGAGTTCATGCTGGTGGGTAAGCTCCACAGACATCGGCTGCTGTTTCTTCGGCCATGGCTCCTGACGGAAACGACCACGAGCGACGTACCCAGCGATCTGCAGGCACACTCGCTTCCAGCTTGGAAGTCGATGGATGATAAGGCAGTCGGCAGTATGAAAGTGGGCAGGGGAGGGGAGGGGCAAGGACTGACATCATCGGCTCTCTGATGCAATGAACATGAAGTCCAGATGATATTGGAAGTTGAAGAGAAACAGCGATACCCTGCGAAGACCACGCGAACATGAGTTCTCGTGGTTCGTGCCTGCAGAAGTCTCCGCGCCACCGAAGCCAAATGTCAGCTGCGTGCACTTCCATGTCAGACAGCTAGAATGATCAGGCCAAACACTCGACGGAGTGCAATTGGCAGATGCTACTCACACCTTGCTCCACGCCACAGCTCCGAACATTACTTGTATTACGAGCCATCACCAGAATGTCATCATCCACCACCACCACGCCTGTCTCGCAGCGCTACAAACTCGTCTTCTTCACCCCACCCCCCGATCTCCCCAAGATCAAAGACGCCATCTTCGCCGCAGGGGCTGGTCGGTACGGAGAATATTCCGAATGCTGCTTCACGACGCCGGGCGTGGGGCAGTTCAAACCTTCTGACTCCGCGAATCCTCACATCGGCGAAAGAGGGAAAGTGGAAGAGGTGGGGGAGGTGAGGTGCGAGACGTTATGTGTCGGGGAAGAGACGACCAGGAAGGCTGTGGCAGCGTTGAAAGAGGCGCACCCGTATGAGGAGGTCGCGTACGAGGTCTACAAGTTGGAGGATTTCTGAGGGACGATAGAGGAAGGTGGAGGAAGAGCGCGCAGCTGGGTACGGAATATTGGTTCCCAAGTGATGCAGTGTCAATCCAGGCCGACGCGCATGTTGAGCACTCTATGCAAAGTCCCCTGGTTCTTCACAGCACCTCGCGACTGAAAGCGCTGCTGGTGGCCTCCTTCTACTAACTCAAAGCCTTCGCTTTCACGCCTTGCCTTGCCTTTCCACCCAATCCCTCCACTGCTTCCAATCGGCATAGTCCAAGTGCGCGGGCTTGCCTTCGTACGTGACCAGTTCTCCTTTGCCGTCCCGCCACACCTTTTGCCATTGCGAACTGCTCCCGTTCCACCCACCCTTTCTCATCAGACTAAGCAGAGTCTCCTCCTTCGTCCAGCCTTGCTCCTTCGCGATATCGGGAAGGTATGTCGCTCCGTAGCGGCGGCCGTGATGCGTGAACGAGATCCGGAGACCATGTTTCCCCACTTCCCAGTCCATGGGATCATTGCTCGGAGCGGAGAAATTCGTGAGCAGCGTGACGTGGGTGGAGAGCGAGGGAAGCAATGACGAGGGGATGGGTTGGAAGCGGACGTCTTCGAAGGCGCTGCGATCAGAGAACGTGAGCATTCGTTCACCGCACGAATCAGGTGGCAGCCTACCTCGTCAACGCATAGCTCCTCAACCCATACTCCAGCTCCTGCGGCTCAAACGTGCCAATGCATCCTCGCAAGCTTTTGTGACCACTTCGACTCACCACGTTCCACGTCACAAACAACGGATGCTCGTCGTCCTTCCCACCCCGCCGGACCAGACTCGATCGCGAACTCATGCTGCTCGCCGGCGTGGCGGTTCCATCCGTGTTCTGACTCCGGTTGGAGCTCCCGGTCGACGGCAAGCTGGAGCTACTGCTCGCAGCGCTGTTGCGATTCAGCAATCTACTGATCGCGGCGGGCTTGGCTGATGTGCTGGTCTCGATATCCGTCATTCCCTCCTCGTCATCATCATCATCGTCTGCATCACTGCCGACATCTTCGGACGGAGCCGAGCTGCTCGCGTGATATTGCTCCCAGAGTTCTTCGACTTGATTCAAGCTGAGCGGTGGGCGGCGCTTGAAGCTGGCGGCGAGGCTTTCGAAGCAGTAAGCGCAGTGCGCTTGGGTTGCCATCGGAGGACTGCTTCGATTGCTTCAGGTGTCGCCCGGCTGTTCTAGGTTGCGGCGGGGTTCAGGTGCAGCTCTCAGGTGCGACGGTGCGGAGTGTGGGTCGTGGGGTCAAAGGTATACATGTATATATTTATCTCTCTATATATACTTCCGTCATCGCTTGCAGGTGCAAGAAGAGGCGATGGAGTGGCATGATCACAAATGCAAGCGCCATTGAGCATGACGTCCCCTCTTTTTTCCCTCCTATCTATACAGTGGACAGGGCTTGGTGAAGAAGTCTAATTGTGGTACCTCTACACATGGACGCACCAACCTTTCACCATGGATAGGTACTTCTAAACCACAAGGCAGCTGAGAAGTAGGGCCCGCATAATCACAATCCCGCGCTTCTATCAACGTGCTTGACCCCTGATGATCAAATTTCAATGTCCTCCAGCACCAGCATGATCTGCCCGAGCGATGAGCATTTGGTCCTGACGGCTGCGATTCACGACTTACCTTGTCCATATATCTGACGCCCAGCTGGATACCAGTCTCGTCCTGCAACTGGGCATCGTTGGCGAAATCCTCGTTATCTTCGTCCAAGCACGTCAGACAATTGACGACGATATGGCAGTACTTATCTCCCATCCGAGATGGCAACTGTCGTTTCGCCATGGCGACGAGCATCTTTTGGGAGTCCTCTGAAGTTTTCGGAGCCGTTGCTTCGTTCATCAGACTCAGCAGCTTGCCTCGAGATGCTTTCTCCTCGGTGTCATAGGCCACGAATGACAGCCACAGCCCGATCTCAAGAAGACACACACCCAGACTGTAGATGTCGTGTTGCATCACATATTCTTCCTCGGCATGCATACCCTGACGTTCTGGGTGACGATACAAGTTCCTCTCCCATTTGTCATCCCCGAAACCTGCCGTGGGAGTATCTTCTTTCCGAAAGTGGCCAAAGCCTGTCAAAAACACGGACTCCAACCTTCCCTTCTGATCACCAGCCCAAAACCCGACGATGGTTTCCGGCCGAATATTCTTGTGCACGAACCCGAGAGAGTGTACATAGCCGACCGCCCTTGTCAGCTGTTTGGCGAGTCCGATTCGCTCCGTGAGACTGTGCTCATCCGCCGAGACCAGCATCGCCCGTAGAGTCCTGGGTGGCCGATCATCGTCAGTCCCTGGAGGTCGCCGGAAGATGATGCGGAACCCGCCCTCTTCCTCTACGATAAACCCTTTACACTGGAGGATACCCACGCGGGCAGACTCCACAAACTGCAGCTTCTCCGCCAGGTCTCTCACATCCTTGGCGAGTGCCTTCGTCCGGCTCTTACCAACATGCTCTACGCCCAGATCCACGGTGTCGACGAGATATCGTCGCGGCTTGGGTCTGTTCTGATGGTAGATGCTTGCGGTAGAGAAAGCGATGCGCTGGATTTCCATCCCTTCCAGTTGTCGCGCGGGCAGGAAAACACTTACTCCAGAACTAACACCGTCTTTCACCATTCCTCTCAGTGCTCTGGTGGCTTTCAAGGATGAAGTTCCTGCCTCATCCTTATCCATCGATTCTTCCTGTCCTTTCAGGATGGAGTCCACCGCCGGCGATTCCAGTCTGAGAGTGAGAAGTTTCCAAGTCGGATCGAATCTGGTCTGCCAGCGCTCCATTTCTTCGATCGCAGCATCAAGGCACTGCTTTACCAAGGTGTTCTTGCCTCGTTGAACGGAATAGGTCAGGCCGCCATCTCCAGCCTCGTTCTTTTCGAGAAATCTTTCCAGCCGAGCGATCACATCCTTCAGCTTTAGGGTGAATGTATTGTACAGCCTGACTTGCATAGCCTTGAAGTCCCCACTCAACTCATCTTGCAACTGCCTGATCAGCTGAAGCTGGCAATTGGTTCGAAACATTGAGCTCTCGATGTTGACCACCCTGTGCTCGATCTCAATGTCGGCCTTCTGGAGAGAGCGACACGTCTCGACCAAGGCTTGTCCATGGCTTGTACGACGATTGTGAGCTTTGAACTATAACCCGGGGACATGACTGCGCATGGTTTGCTTACTTGAGGCAGACATCAATGGCATCAACAATCGACAGGGCCAGACCGACGGTTTCCATTTCTTGCAAAGGGATCGTTGAGCACCAGGACACACGACACCTTGTCCCTGCCCGTCTACATGATCAGTGATGTGACGCACGCCGCATCGACCCTCACCCCGCCGGGACTGATTCAGGTGAATTTAAGTTCACTCGTGGCGGGCGGCAAGGCTGGCGCTAGTCAACGGTATCCACACCACTTCAGATCGAGAGTTTGTACTTTCCGCTAGCCATACCACCTCAGTTCGCGGAGATGGACACTCCATCATAGCTTTACAGCTTATCAAATCTGCAGACCCGAATTCGCGGTCATCTTGGACGCATGGGTATCGATCAGATGTCGGCTTGGCGCATCTTTCGTGCGTTACGCTAGCGATTCAGTTACAAGCTGAGCTCAGACCGGAACGATGCCAAGGTCGCCATCATCCAGAAAACGAGAGCCCACAATCGCTGGATAGCACCTGCTGGCGAAGAACCAAGGCTGGTCTAATCGCGGCGGAGCCGGAAAAATCACCCTCAGGGAGAATGCATTATTGTTCCGTCGTCAGAACCGTGCCAGTCGTCGATTAGAGAACCAATATGCTTATCACGGCGACTCGCAAACTATCAAGATAGTGTCTTCATGCGCCGATGGCAGAGTCTGAACCACGGCTCAGTTGAGCTCATGTATCGGAAGTCATAGGACTCAAGCATGAGTGGCGTTTTAGCCATCGCAACGCGAAGCCGGGAGAAATCCTGGTTGCACTCTGAAGCTCAGTTGGTGGTTCAAGAATGCCCAATTGGGTATCTGTAAGCGCGCAGAGGCGAGCATTACATCTATACGAATGGCCGTAGGCACCTAACATTTGCAGGACTTAAGCGCCGCTCATCAGACCGTACAACGGCATACACCAATGCTGTTCAATCTGGGGTCCAGGAATTGTTACTGTATTCCATACCCGTTGGCATGGCGAAAAGAGAATTTCCAGAATATCCTCCAGGCTGCAGTCAGAGTCGATAATGCCATTGGCGAACAGTCTACCGGGAAGGTGTTATCATTAGCGTCCTATGATCATCCGTCAAGACAACGCACCCGCGAGATGCGAAAGTCGGCCAGAAGCAACAGCTTGTCTTCCTTGCACTGGAAATTCCTAGCAGATCGGTTTACGAAAGCCAGGTCGACGTTCGACAAGGAGCGAGTTCCTGCAGCTCGTACTAAGCACTTGAGTTTTTCAGTATAATGAAGCTCGGCAGCGAGAATTCATAGGCATTTGTATGGCTTCTCGCTGTAGTTGACAGGATAGCGAGCGTAGGCCTTGGCATGATGGGAGACTATGGAGAGTGACCCAAGACCGTTGCAAGGAGCTGCAGGATTGGACAGTCATCTAAAGCACAGCGTCGTTCATATTGTTGCTGCACAGTTCAGCTTTTGTGCAGCAGTTCGCCATCAAGATGAAGGTGCACATCTATGCTGCCCCAGCTTGGGAAGCCCCATTGGTCTGCTACAGCTGATGCGCCTCATCAACCGCAATAGCTCGGTACCACTACTCACAATCTTTTGCGAGAGAAGCAGGGTTTACCTTGATGCTAGACATCGCCCAAAGATAGCTACCAAAGCACTGCTCAATCCATAAGGGAATATCGGGACAAATCCGATAAAGGTCAAGAAGTGAAACGCAAAGCAAGTCTCGATGACTCCACACTTACTCAAAGATCATCAGCCCTCGCGCGGATCACGAACAATGGAATCGGAAATGCACGAAAGCCCACGGCACAGGTGAGTGTCCAGCTCATCTTATCAACAGATCTACGAAGAGTTGACGGAGAAGACAACGCAGTTCCCGCCGAATATCTATATGCAGTTTTCAGAACGTCAAGATTAAACCCAGGTGCGAGACGCGATTAACCAGCGCCTGAAAATCATTGGTAGTGAACTCCAGGATGCCATCTTTACCATAACGGGTGGAGTTGTTGCTATGGTGATACTCGCCATCTGATCCCAAGCGAATCTTCCTTCGGCGCAATTCATGCTCATGTTGACACGCTCACTGGCGGAAATCATCAATTTGAGCGTTCGTCGTGGAGGATTATTCGAGCAGGTTGAAGCTGCCAGACGCATGACGGCTGAACAGTAGCGCTTGACACGCTGAGGCAAGCAATTGGAGGACCAAGGCGTTCGATATCCGTGGCGTTGTGCAACGGCATGCATCCGAGATGCAGGCTCGGAGACGATCAGATAAGCATATCTGGTAATGGTTTGCTGTCATCTTTTATCAAAAAGTCTACCCAGCGGGCGGACGACCGCGAATCAAGCCGAATGATGCTACCCTTGACATCGAAAAGCAAGTTCAGCCGCACAGAATTCTGCGTGGAGTCGGCAGCATCTGATCTTTGGAGGGAGCCTGAGGATTATCATATCACCGATAATTATGAGATTACCGCGGGAGTCGACTGGTGACCTTTATGGCCGGTTTCTTGAGCTGCGAAAATGATCACATGAGGCTGAGCCTGGCGAGGCAGTCCCAACCGCGGTGGGACTCTCAGAGCATGAAACTCGATATTCACCAAGTCATAGCGATCGAGGCTTCGTCGATTGGACGCCTGTCGGTAGTTAGTGTTCAGTACCGTGGTCATGCTTCGAAGCCTGATGCGCCTGCCAAGACTGTGCGGGCACAGCCTGACCGGGCTTGATATCAGACATTTCTTCCACGCTGTCCTGCCATTCACATTCGAAAAACTTGCGCTTTTTGCGACGAGCCGCAGCTATGGGTTCAGCGATGACCAACGGTATAGCCGCAGCAGCAGGAGTTTGGACATCGCCTGGTTTCTTCAGCCTTCCTCCAAAAGCGAGGAATGAAGTGTACAAGTTGTTATTATGCGCAAAATTGGTGAGTACGAAACGACATGGTCTCGAAATCATGCTAATAATTGTATCAGGAAGAGGGAGAGTATCTATACTTGAAAACGCTCCGAGTCATCGACGACCGCGTCGTATTCTACCGCGATCAATCCTTCCGCGCGCCGTGGAAGTACATCCCTCCGTGGCACCGCGCACGAAGGCCTGGCCGCGAACCCAAACACAGACTCCAGCTATCGCTGAACATCCTGGCCGCCTGCAAACAGATTTACGAAGAAGCCATGACTGTCCTCTACGGCTCGAATCCGTTAGTCCTGACGACAGGTACAATCCCACTCACACGGATCAGCGCAGACCAAATGCAGAATCGCCTCGCCCACATCCAACACCTCGAGCTCAATCTAGCGCCGTACGAGGTGCACGGTCTATACCAGTCGCAGAATTCCGATCCCAAAGCCACGGACGACGTGATCGGCAGTCTCGAACTATTCCTGATCCGCCACGAGAACCCGGACTACTACCGCTGGCTCGACGGTGGCATGACCTGGCACGTCGCTGAAATTCTGAACATGATCTCGCGGGGCTGCATGTGGGAACTGCGCACCCTGATCTTGACGGGACGGCTTGATCCCGAACGGAGTTATTGTGTGACACTCGCCAGGAATTTGCAATCTGCGATCAAGTCGATCCTTCGCATCACGCAGTCTGATCTAAGGATTGCGAATGTTCGTGCGGCGTTGAAGCTCAATTTCTGCGCTGCATATCGAGATCCCGAGGAGATGCCTGCGAGGCGGGCTGAAGTCAGGGAGTTTGAACAGAAGGTGTATAGACGGCTGGAGGCGACGTTCGCGAGCCGGCCGGGGGAGCACATGGAGTATGTTTGAGGGCTGAATATTTTCGGAATCCTATGCCGAAGGTATGTTGCTGTCGATGTAGCTACGGCGCAGCAATCATGCCTCGCTCGTCAGAGCATTGGATTTTAGCGCCTGAAAAGACAAATTTGGATTCATTTTTTACGAAAAAGTTGTGCAAGCACAGTGTACATTGCATGAGTGATCTAATATGAATGTGGTTCGTCGTCGGAAGACTGCTTCATTCACCCCGTTGGCGACGCAGCTCCTAGCAGTGTGAAGCAAAATGTGGCCTCATATCACAAGACACGACTTGGTTCCAGTATGCAGGTCCCAGCGTATCGAATCGTAAGACCAATATGCATGGGGATCGTGCAAGACGGTTGTGATCGCACATACAACGGGTCTTTGGAGATAGGAGGGTTCTCCTAAACCACCCATGGACACCTTCGAGATCATAATGAATTCGACTTTGCTTCGCTTCCGGCCTGCGCTCAATTTTCATTTCTGCGTGGTCCAGGTCATTCTGCGTCTTCGTGACGGAGCATTTCTGTTCAAACCATGTAACGGACGAAGCTTGTACCTTCGCTTACGAAACCGAGAATCAGTGATGATCCTCATCAGCTTTGACGATAACCTCCCGCATTGAGCCCAACTTCAGCCTTCCCATCGCCCGCTCAGCTCTCGCAACTCCGTGATCTGATTTTCCTCCCTCCAACACCCCACTTTCCTGCCTAGCTTCTGCCTCACTCAGCATCCGAGCCTGTTCCAGCTTCTCTCCCATTTCCCAAAGCGCCTCAACCAATTTCTTCCAGAACGACCCCGGGAGATCTCTGCTCAGAGCACGGATTGCTGGCAAGGTGACTGCCTCCACGTAGCATCGGATCAGCTCATCACGTAATGGGCTCAGGTCGTTGGTGAAAGAGCAGGCTTCCTCAACCACTGATGTAGATGGCAACAGCGCGCGCCCGTGGAGTTGCTCGGAGCGTTCGTACAGCGACCTCAATGCACGGGTGACTTCACTGTAGAAAGTGGCGTCCTTCAGGCGTAGACCGAGATGGTAGAGACGGACGAGGCCATGGTAGTCGGCATCGTTGACCTTTTTGGTTTTCTTGAACAGTGCCGTGGTTTTCCTTCCAACCCACTTTCGGTAGATGTCGACGTCTTCTGGGAGGAAGATGTTCAGTGCACGTTTCACAAGCTCGCGATCTCCCGATCCGGGAATCGACTCCCTCTCGATCAGCCTTGAAGTCCTCCTCGCGTACGCTAGGGACAGTTCGATTTCAGTCTGTTGACCGTTGGCCGCGAGTTGGAAGACTCCGGTCTGCACAAGATCATTGTCGCTGGTGGCACTCTTCGCATTCTTGTCGCTGGAGAAACTGGGAGCAAGTCAGTGCGATCTACGAGGGCCGAGTCAGTCAGCCATGCTTACAAGTGCATCTTGTCTGGTCGGCGTTGTGTGGAAGTGGTGAGGAAGGTGTAGAGCACATGCTCAAATGTAGTCATCGCCTTCGCTTATAGTCATTCTGTAGCGACTGTGGATGAGTGCAAGTGAGGCACAATCAAACCAGAGTTAGTGGCATCTCGCAGCGAGTTCACCCTCACTTCACTTATAGCTACAGCCATTATGGCACATGCGCGAGCCACACGATGTCAACCCGGCAGCCTCGTCAGCGGGCAGCCGTCGTCTGTCATCAGCGCTTCGTGCAGCAGAGCAAGGTGTTTTCCTTTGTCGAGGCGTGTACACGATCGAGTCATCCCGCCCCTCCAACAGACGACTGCGATATATTCTTCATCCCGCCATTATTCATACGCACGACTCCCAGTCCCGAAGTCTTCCGCGGGCCCGATGAAGTCGGAACTCTGCCTCATCTGACCACAGGCGATAACCAGCAAATCCGGCCACGGCGGAACATCAGCCTCATGCGATCAGAGGTAGCGTACAGCCTCGCCGAATCATCGGGGAGGTGAGAGGTCAGGATGTAAAAGCCGAGAGGACGGAGTGAAGAAGCTCGGCGAAGAGTGCGAGGCCGAGGCTTTCCGTCCATATCATTGGCCGAGCCCTGCATGAGGCTAAGGGAAGTCACAATCGCTCGGCAAGATGTGTCAAACTTGTGGCCTCTACTTCGGTACAGCATGCCAATGGAAGGGAAGGGAATGGAAGGGAAGGGAATGGAATGGAATGGAATGGGATTTCGTGAGGCTCGTGATCAGTCATCATTCGTATGGAACTTTACCGGTGGCACTCAAGACCCGCGCATCGACTCGCGCCCCTGCTGCAGCATGCCCTCCAGATGGTAGTCGTAGATAAATGCATTCCAGTTTTCGAACTTCTTCTTCAGCTTCGCCTGGTCGACTCCCGCCTCGGACCGGCCGCACAAGAGGAGACCGGCCTCGTTACTCTGCCTCGCGACTTCGGATCTTCGTGGTCTACGAATCTGGTCGTAGACTGCGAGCGCTTTGGGAATGTCGGCTTTGTTGTGGACCTGATTGAGCACGGTTTGTAGCAGGAGTGCATCCTCGATGGCTTGGCCAGCACCCGCTCCACGGGCCGGCGCAAACGATTCCGCCGCGTCTCCAACGATGCACACATTCCCGTTGCTGTAAGTAGACGTTCCGAGGTGAGACCGAGCGGCTGCTGCATAGAGCTTCTCCTGTTTGGCGAACAGCTTCGCCATGCCTTTGCCAATATGGCCCCAGCCAGCGAGGTCGTGGGCGACTTCTTCCTTCGACCACTCGTGGAATGGTTCTTGGTACGGCCAGCCCGTGCCAGTGGTCGGCCGCTCTTTCCAGCCTGCGATGACCTGCATGCTTTGGCCGTGGTCGAGCTTGTCGGTCAGCAAGAAGCCGCCATCTCCGACCCATCCGGTTTGGATGTCTTCTTCACAGTGCTCCTTGCCAAATGCTTCGAACCCTTCTCCGAGCGGCACGACGATCCGCATATTGAAACCACCCATGAAAACTGGCTTCGTTGCCGGATTGTCCGCGCCAAGTACTGCTGATCGTACGACGGAGTTAAGGCCATCGCCACCAACGACTACGTCGAACTCAAGGGACTTGCCATCCTCGAAGTGAACAACGGCAGGACTGCCAGCGCTGGTTCCTGGCTCAATCTTGGAGACCTTTGCTTTGGTAGTAATCGGGACGCCTGGAATGGTTTTGTTGATCTCTCTCTGAAATACACCGCGCCCGACAATGATTTGCGGAATGGTGTTGTCGAGGTATGCGATGAAAGCTCCTGCATCGGGCCCGGTACCCTGCGCTCGCTCAGTCAGCATAGGCCCAAAAGCATTACTGAGATAGCGTTCAGGTGTTACTCACCAATACTATCTTGGCACTCCTCGGCATCAATGTCCCGCCCGCATCGTCCAGTGCCTTCCTCAATTCCGGATGCAGTAGCTCCAGAGCCTTCTGTGCGTTTGAGCCTAGGCCAAATGCTTGTCCCTGGACCCAAGAACCGTCACTCGCCTCAAAGATCTCGACTTTGTACCGAGGATTGTCTAGCAGACCTTTGGCGGTGCATACTGATGCGAGCCCATTGCCGATGATGGCGACGCGTATAGGTGGTTCTGCCATGATGTGGATACGCTGGAACAATACCAGGATCGTGAAAGTGAGAAATTACAAGTAGCAGACAAAAGCATCGGGATGAAAGAAACACCCCGAAGGTGGCACAGAGCTGAGGTGCGAGCAAGGTTGGACTCTATTCCTCATCTGGTAGTGGTCTGCAAGCTGTTGTGGATCCGACCGAATATGTCCGTGTGCATTCATGGTTGGATAGGTGAGAGGCAGAACTGCTAGACGAAGTGTACAACCAATTCTTGGAGGAGCACTTAGGGACTGAGAAGCCACGCTTTACTCGCGGATGCAGCTGCAGGTACGCGCATCTCGGCACGGGTGGCGTTTGCCATCATTCTGACCGGAAGCCAACTCCACAGGTTGTCTGAGTGACCTGACGATCGCACATCTTTCGTCAGTAGAGAGCGATGGATCATGAACTCTGTATCCCGACAAATGCTGCCATACATCATCTTGCCACCTCCAAAGAGTAACGATTCGGCATGCCGTTCGTGGGTTTGACGCTTGGGATGCAGTAATTCTCACAGTGCTAAACCTGTTTCATGCGAATGCTGAAGATCTCATTGGACGTTCACAGACGTTCACCAGCATGTTCAAGGACCCTGATCCTTGGTGGGCTAGGGTAGTGGGTGTATACAGTACACTACCCTGTCTAACCGACTCTTTGTATCTGAGCCATCGGCTTCGCATCCACGGATCTGGGGAATGAGATGTTGGCCACAGTCACGACCAGACCACGATGGAAGTCATAGCAGAGAAGATTGGTCACAGGACCCACCAAGAAACGGAAGAAGAAGAGGAAGAAAAGATGTTCAACCACGTTGCAAGAAGCTCAACACCATCAGCCTTGGCAATGCGTGCAGCAGCGGTTCCCAGTCCTGTGACGAGAACTACGCAGCCAGGATAAAAACATCCCATCAGATACGCTTCGCTTCTCAACCAATCACACTGATGAAGTTTGATACCTCGTACATATGCGAGCTGGTGGACTCACATGTGCCTCAGCCAAGCCGATACTGCTTTTCTGACATCCATTCATTCACGTGTAAGTGCTTCCTCCAGATTCACTGCGATCATTGCACAATGGACCTCTCGAATTTTCTCATCCCCACTCTTGTCTCCCTTTCCCTCTACCGCTACCTCACGACCGGACACTCGGATGCTCCCATCTTCATCACCGCCTACATCTTCCTCCGCCATGTCTTTCCCTTCCTCAAAAACGCATTTATTGCCTGGAGGATCGGTCTTCCCCGGATCCACGTCTTCTGGCAACCCCATTCCTTCCTCTGGATGGCTCTCGGCGTCCCCCTCCGGCCATTCCTGAAGCGCCACCTGCCAGCCGCCATCTGGGACCGCTTGGCAATCACCATCTATGGCTGGGAATTCCAAGAGAAGCTCCGACCTTTTGACAATTTCGCGGCTGCTCAAGGCGACCGGAAATCGTTCTGGGTCGTAACCTGTGGCAGCGAGTTGGAGCTGTTCACATGGGACAAGGAAATCTGCAAACAGGTGCTCGCCCGGCCGAACGACTTTCACCAGTTGAAACTCACCGCCTTTTTCCTGGAGAAATTCGGCAAGAGTGCCTTCACGAGCAACGGCGAGTCATGGGCGCGGCAGAGGAAAATCTTGGCCAGCGTGGTCAATGAGCGCATCTCCAAGACGGTGTTTGGCGAGACGGTGAGACAGGCCGAGGGACTGGTCGATGAGGTTACCGCAAGGAATAGGACTGGCGGAGAGCAGGGCGGTGGGGTGGCGGAGACGAACAAGGTATTCGACATGTTGAAGAAGATCACCATCCATGTTTTGAGTGGAGCTGGAATGGGGGCGTTCGTGTCGTGGGATAGCGACAGTGGGGAGAAGAAAGAACTGAAGCCGGGCATGAAGATGGACTACATGGATGCTTGCAAGATTGTGACTGGAGCTACCATGGGACCGATCATTCTGCCACAGTGGTTTCTTTCGAACTATCCCACTTGGCTGCCGGGACACGAATTTATGGAAAATCTGAGCATTGCCGTGCGAGAGTTTCCCGTGCACACCGGACACCTTCTAGATTCCGAAAGAGAACGTCAGAGATTGAGTTCCTCCAAGGAAAGCAGTCGCGGCAACGCGATGTCCGCCTTGATACAACACGCCGCCACGCCCGACAATCCGGATGGCCTCACCGAAGAAGAAATTCGCGGCAACCTCTTCATTTTCACCGTCGCCGGTTTCGAAACCACCGCCAACACACTCAGCTACTCCATCATGCTCCTCATCCGGCATCCGGCATGGCAAGAATGGCTGTTCGAAGAAATCGACTCCTTGCTCCCCGCCTCGGGACTCGAAACCGAGGAACTCGACTACCAAAGCATCTTTCCCAAATGCCAACGGATCCTGGCCTTCATGTTCGAAACCTTGCGGTTCCACCCACCGCTGGTCCACATCGTCAAAGAAACACAAGGAGAGCAAGTCGTGACCAACGAACAAGGTCGCGAGGTCAGATGTCCAGACGGCAGCTTGATTTACGTGCATACCGTGGCATTGCATCTGGATCCCGAGGTGTACCGCAACGTCAACATCGATCCATCTCGAGGCGAGAAAGAATCCGACGAAGACGAGCTCATCTTCCGACCCACGCGCTGGCTGAACCCGCCCTCCTCAGCAGACCAGAAGAGCACCATGTTCTCCCCTCCGAAAGGCTCGTTCTTGCCGTGGTCCATGGGTCCGAGGAGTTGCCCCGGTCAGAAGATGAGCCAGGTCGAGTTCGTCGCGACCATCTTGACCATGCTGAGACGGCATTCCATCGAGGTGGTCAGGAAACCCGGTGAGAGTCCGGGAGAGGCGGATGCCAGGATTGACAGTTGGATGGAGAATAGCTTCAGCAAAGCGACGTTGGAGATGACAGGGGTGTATGACATTACTGGGGAGGATGATGGTTTCAAAGTGGGCTTGAGAAGAAGGAGATGAGAGCATGCTCCGAATGTCTGAATCGGCTTGCGTTGTCTGTTTCAAATGCGCTATGAAAGACCCGTCCTCGGTTCCTTTGACTCTGCGTTCCTCACGTGCCGAAATTTTCAGTAACAGTGAGTTGTGCCGGTCCTAGAACCAGCACGGCAGTGATTCTCGATGTCTCTTCTCCCGTGCTCGTCGATTTGCTTGTAGATACGGTCTCGAAGCTCTGGGACATAGGTCTGCGTGCTTCCGTCGTATCAAATGCCCTCCTGCTACTGAAGCTGCGCTCGTCGGTAGCATGGATCAGATATTCCGCCGTCTCAGAGGCCCCATCGTACCTGGAAATATCACCTCATTGACTCATACCTAGTGCTATCGCATACGGCGGGAGGTCGTCACGAGCGGTCGTTGTGTTAGCCTGCATCGTGGCGCGATTTCCGCTCGTCGATGTGCGTGTTCGTGGTATGCCATGGCTTGAGGTTTTTCTGCGCGCCTTGTTGCCCTCGCTAATGGCGAAGTTCGTAACAGAAAGCCGGAGATTAGTCCCCTGCTGTCGTCGTTTTCTTGTGGAGTCTTCAGCGCGTTTTGGCCTTATGCTCCTCTCTCCAGCGGACGAGTTCATGCCAGGGCACTGTGGTGGCGTGGCTTGCGTGCTATTGGTGACGCTGGTCCAAGGCTAACATGGGGTGCTCCTATGAGTCTATGAGGTCGACTTGCTGCTGCGTTGCTGTCGCGTGGCAGAGTGTCGCGAGCGAGTACGGAGACACACCATCCCATACGTCTCTATGGTGATCGTCAGTCATGATGGCGGTGGCAGGCTTGGAAGTTGGACGACTAGTTACATGTGAATGGTCGGTTCCGGGAGACAGCACACGAAGACAACGACAGTACGGACAGGCGGGCAATAGACAAGGCAGTAGCATTTCAGCAGCCGCTCCTCCTCGCGAAAACCCGACTGCTGTGACCCAAGGGCAAGAGTGCGACGCGGAGAGAATCACGGCAGCAGCGAGATGGATTGACTTGAGACTGGAAACCAACGCGAACTATCTACACGACTCTAGATACACAAGACCTCGCTAGTTTCCCCTCCGAAGAAGGTACTCACGCCAGCGCACCACGCGAAGGTGAGGTCAATCGGCTGGCTCAACCCCCAGCGCCCACCGCTCCGATGCCCAGCGGACCAGATCACAGGCCATAGGTCTTGTACTTCAGGTAAGATTGCTGGGGGTTCCTTCTCCAAGCTACTCGCGCACCTTGGGCTGCCCGTTCAGGTCTTACGCTTCGGACACGCTTTGGCCAGGAGGGATCCCGCCCTCCCACACCCTCGACCGCCCAGCAGACCAGATCACAGGTCATAGGTCTTACGCTTCGAGTAAGGTCGGACGAGCACCGACCCGCATCGGAATTAGAGCTCGACCGCAACAATGTTGCGGTGAACCCGCCACTTCACCTCGGTGGTGTCGTGGCCTTCTGCACGCGCGGTCGACTCCCTTACCTCCCAGCAGGGGCGCGGCCGAATCGTGGGAGACTGCGTGGCCCACGGCTCACGCAAGATATCAGACGGTGCTGGTCTGAATATCCCCCGAAGGATCTCTCGGAGAGGAAGACACATGTTGACAGTGGGGTTTCTTTTTTGTCTCAATGTCCCTTGAAATCATGTTGGTGTATGGTGCGTGCAAGCTCAGCGCAGTTTCTTTTTGATGTGGAGAGAAAGGAAAGGGGGGAGGGAAGGGAGGGATGCTTATAGGCGCCCTGCTTTTGAGATACGTGGCAGCAGAGAGCAAAGCTTTTCCGCAATGGCTGGGAGGTGAAGGCAGTTCGCGGTACTGTTACCCTGTTTCGTCACATGGAAAAGGCAGATGTGTCGCAGAAGCCAATGCGAGGCCGAGAAGCGCTCCAGCTACCACAGTTTCGCGTTCACGACACGCATGACCCGTAGCGAACCCGCAGGAGCCGCTTTAGAGGCGAGTGCTGTATGTGTTCTCTCGCCTTGGGGAGTGAATGCGGCACTGCAGCGGCAACGTGCCCTTCTCGTGTTCGTGTTCGTGTTAGCAGGACCTTCTGTGATACCCGGACCACATCCTGACAGTGTATCAGAGGCATTTATCATGCATTGTTTCGCCGGGTTATGGGTCATCTTCAACCAGTACTGTTGGTGCGGCTGTGCGTAGTGACTCGTTCAAAATGATCGTGCTTTATCGGCCAATGCTGCCTCGGGGTCTTAGTCCAACGTCTCTGCCACACCGCGTTTCGCAAGGTTCCTGCTCCTCAAGATCTTCCGCCAAGCCATAATGTCTGGTGGTCTTGCCTGTGCTGACTTGTGTTTGGGCAGCGAATTTTTCTCAGCGAATGTCACAGACAATTTCTTTCCGTGCGTCGACCCATCTCTGAGTCATCGTTGCATACACCGAACCAGATTGCCAAAATTGAAAGTATGTAATCGAGCCAGATCGCGAACGAGTCCATGAAGTCATGTCAGAGCATCGCGGTGCTCCCTCCTTCTCATCAGCTTCTGGTGAAGAGATGGGTTCATGAATGAGCCTCGGAAAGTGATCGGGACATCCATGTTTTGTTCTCTGTACATCACTTGGTTCGTCGAGCTTAGTAACATAGTACGCGAGAAAGAGGAGTCTCGCTGAGTGGCTGCGAGATTCACGAGATAATTTGCTGCGAGCCGCCCTGCTCGATCTGAGAGCGAGCTCATCTCGACCGAACCTTTGCAGTGCAAATCGAACAGCTGTACGCACGTCAAGAAGCATATACAGCAGACATATGATGTTCCACAGTCGCTAAATCAGCGTTAGCGTCCTGGCGTGCTCATAATCTTGCCGGTCATAGTCTACTCCTTAGAGGATACCTATCGTGACAGCCGCTGCAGCCAGGCAAATGCAGCGGGCTCGTCGCAGAAGAGTGTCACTCAGAGTTGTCTGGATACAGTAGCAGAAGGATACCTGCTTGGCAGAGATGACTAGGTGAAGTTGGCTTGGTGAAGCACAAAGTTGACCACCGGACCGGCGGCACAATTGAAACAGCTTGGCAATGAGAGTCCTCCACGTTGTGAGCGCAACGACACCCCATTCCTCCACGCCGACAACAGATGAAGAGGGGGCATAGCACACCACGGCCAGATCTGGCGAACAGGACTCGCGCCTGGTGAAGACAGAACAGGATACGAAAAAGCCAGCCTAAGAACATCGCGAGCATCGGCAACGAGACCGCCTGGCGCAACCTCTATTCCCTTGGCAGGGCGGAAGCAGCAGAAGAGGAGAGCGGTTTCGCCATAGAAATATTGGATCTTGAGTTGGTCGTGTACTGGAGATGTATCAGACACATTCGGCTGGCCGCGCTGTGCAGCATGAAGTGTATGTGGATACCACCTGATGCATCCTCTGGTCGGCTGGTGCGATTGAGTCTCCTTCTGAAGCTTCAAACAGCAGATTGATTGTTGCTGTTTGGTACGCAAAGCGGCGGGACCAGGCAGATGTAGGAGGCCAAAATCGAATAGGAGGCTTGCATAGAGAGTGAGATAGAGGAAAGAATGGTATGCCGCTTGGCTAACAGGCACAAGATCAGAGCGGGTAGATGCACAATTCTTTCGCTGCAATGGAATGGCATCGGTCACGCCATTCGCGGCTTTGCTTTCACCTGCTCGCCATTAATTCTCACATGAACGCTCGTGCTTTGAGCCCGTGTCTGTGCTCATGACGCTTGCAGGTTTAAGTCCGTTTACCTCTACGCACATTTCACATTGTTTCTTTCCCCTCTGCACATCAGACCGACGGAACACTCTCAGCATCACCATGGCGAGCCTGGGAGATGCAGTGCGCACGCCGGCCCCAGACTACACCATCGTCTGTGGCGAGCGCACCTGGACTCTTGCCCGGCGGGTGACCAGGCTGCGAGCCGCAAGCCTCTGTACCGGCCGCGAAACCTACGTAAGTTGACTTGCGCTGTCTGACGAAGGTGAAGTCCCTGACAGAAGCGTAGAGCGGCATTGATCTCTCGAACGAGAACGAGCACTTCGTCGAGGTACTGGTGCAATACATCAATGGCGGCAGCTACAGTTGCCCAATCACTGCGCCTCAGCAAATGGTGGTCGCCTTCCACTGGGAGGTGTTCTACCTCGCCCACAGATACAAAATCATTTTTCTGCAGAGCTACGCCGCCACCGTGTTCGAGGAGGCTTTGGCGCCCATGTGGCAAGAGAGCTTCTTTGCGGAAACTCTAGACGAACTCTACACCGACTCCACCCAGCCGAATCACTTGCTGAAGACGGCCGCGCTGAGGATCGCCCAGTCGCACGCGTCTGAGCTGCTCGGCAACCCACCCGTCTGCCCTGCCTTCGTGGAGGTCGTCAATCGCCACCCTGCCTTATCACGGACGTTCTCCCGCACAAGCGATACCGCCTCTGGTGCGCTTAAAGATCTGGCGGTCTTCCGCTGCCCGCGTTGCAAGAAGGGCTTCGGCACCGAGATGCTTTGCGCTGGCACCTTTGCCCACGACTGCCGGGAGGAAGACGTCAAGTTTCCAGACCAGAGCAACAGATATACTCCGTCGCAGTGGATTACTTATTTCACGAACCGGTAAGAGGGTCCGGACGGTTACAGCATGCATGCACATGCGCGGCGAAAAGACAGGATGCAATCACTTCCTCGAACCGATTGTAAGGATTCAGGGAGAGAAGATGATTAGCTCTATGAGCTTGGTGCGATATCGAGCTGAGCTTGGTGTCTCCTTCGTCTCCTCTTCTATTGGAGATCTCTGGATCCGCATGGATTTGAGGGGACAGTGAAGCATCCTACTGAGACACGTGTACTTCAAAATTGGAACAAGCATTTGTTCCTGCTCTGACATGATCCATAAATCTGGCTGTGATCACATGGAGGTGCATGCAACCGTGTTGCGAAATGGACTCATACTGCTCCATCTCGCTTCGGTCCACCCTCACTTTAATTCAAGCATGTGCGGGAGCCATAACGCAGATCGGAAGTAAAGTTTTGAGCATTCTTCGACCAGAGCGAACACCCGAGACCTGAGAAAGATCCCACCAGGTTTGAGGGTGGTGACTTCAGTCCAAGTAAATAATCCGCCACGACCATCCCGAACAATAGTTAGCCCTACAGAAAACGAAACATACAACTTGCGTTCCACTCTCGACTCGCCGCTTCCCCCAATCTCCTATAATCGCAACCGAAAACACCACGCTATGCAAGCCCACAAAGTCCATCCAAAAGCGCCAACCGGCCCGGGTATCATTTGACCAAAAACCAAGCCCTCATTACCCCCAGGTGCGCTCGCTGACAAAAAAGTTCCTTCTCCATCGCAATCGGGGAACCCTCACGCTCACGCCTAGGCCGCAGGATTTTCCGGTCGGCGGAAGAAATGCGCCTCAGTGTTCAGGACCCAGTCGTCCAAACTCCACGTGTCCGGCTCATCGAACAAGAGGTAGAAGTACTTCAACGTCTCGGCGATCCAGAAGCTCTCCATCCCATCCAGCTGCTCGGGGTGGAGTTTCGTCACGTCGTCTAGCGCGCTGTGCCCGAACTGCGCCCGCGTGTAGGTGTCGATGGCTTTGAACATCTTCCACCCCACGTCGCGCCAGTACTGCTCGCCCGTGATGCGGTACATGTAGAAGACGCTCTCGATGGCTTCGGGCCGGAGGATGTATTTCCTGCTCTCGTAGCGGACGAAGCCGGGCGCGAGACGTTCGTCTTCGATTTTTTGGGTCACGTATTGGTGGTGGGTTGGGGGCGGGAGAGGGGTGTAGAGTGGATAGGCGGGGGAATCTTCGAACTCGTGGTCCACGATGTCGTCGTCGTCGTCGTCGTCGTACTCGACAGTGGGGCTGGATGCTGGGAAGATGACATCGTCAGCCCCGGCGCCTGGGCCGTAGTTGGCATTGTCGGTGGGGGCTTTGATGGGAGATGGGGACTTCGCGGCTTGTGGCAGCGGCGGAAGCTCGTCATCAGCCACGTTCGCCTCGTGAAGTTGGCGTCTGCTGATTTGTTTAGCGTTGTTGGCGGGCTCAGCGACGTCGACGATATCTTCAGTGGCTTGAGTGTGGGCAGGGCGAGGTTTCGATGGCGTGTCAGTACTGCTGCTGGCAGCGCTCGGAGTAGCGGTCGGCTTGCTGTTTTCGATGAGCGCGGCCTCGCCATAAGTTTCAGCATATTCCTTCCGCTGCTCGTCACGATAGCTCCGGTACGGATCCAGCTCCTCCCAATACATGGTCTCGTTCCATTCACAATTCTTCGCGTCCGGGCAAGCGAAGGCGATAAAACTCTCAGGCATTATACCAGTAGTGGTGGCGTTGTAAGCCCATACACACCCGTCGGTGAGTTTGCGACCAATTTCCACATGCTCTGGAATGTCGAAGAGCTTGCCACCCATCGCAAACATGCCTCCGGCGAAGCACGTCAGATGTTCGCTCTTCGAATGTCTTGTCTCGTAGAACGTTTCATTGGTATAGTTCCATGCCGACACAACCTCGCCCGAGATCAAGATATCGAGGTTCTCCGGAGTCATTGGACGGAAAATGCCCTTCTTCGCCCAAGGCTTCATGCTGGCTAGATACATGTCCTTGTACTGGTCGAAACGTCCGCCGATCAGAAGGTGCATCTTGGGCAGATACTCGTACGTGCTGTCGCTCTGGCCACCAAGCGTAAAGCTCTCCATGCCATGTTCACTGGTGGATCGAAGACCTTGTGGGATGCACACAGGCTCTTTCGGCGCTTTGTGGGATGAAGAATATCCCTGTTGCGTGTGCACAGGATATTCATCGGTGGTTTGCCCGCTGACAGGCTGCGCATTGGCGGCCAGAGGATTCAGGGGTTGGCCATTCACAATATGACCACTCGCCGCCTGACCTGCCGGTACTTTCGGGTTCGCAAGCTTGGGATTGACATTGGAGTCCGCCAACTCACCAACGTCCAGCTGTCGCTTACGATGCTTGCTCACCGGAGTGCCATCCGTCCATCTCAGCTCGGTCGAAGCCTTCTCTTCTTTCGCAGGAGGAGTATCCACACCCGCAAGAGAGCCAGCTTTTGCGGCTGCATGCGCCTTCTGCCGATTGAACGTGTTCTCTGCTTTTCTCATGACTTCATCGTCGACTTGGACCGGCTCGCTGCTGACCATGTAGCTATCTCCACCAGGGACAGGAATTTGATGCATTGTCGGCGTGGTTGGCAACTGCACCGGTTTCGCACAGCCGCTGGCATCGAGCATCGTTGGCCACATGCCAGGAATCCGCGTCTGGTTCTGCCACTCCTCAAAAGCATCAGTGATCCTGGCAATCGCGTCGTAGTACTTGGGCTCCTTCGTCAGTTGGGCAAGTCTTGTGAACTCCAAGCTCAACGTGCCTAGCTCCGCCATGACGACTCTGGTGCTCGCTCGATGTCCATTGGACGCAAAGGTCGGCTTCCAGTAGTAGTATGTTTCCGGCATCCGATTTGGTGTATCGAACGCACTGTACAATATTTCTGCAAGCTCCACGGCCTTATCAAGCAGGACTCGATACTTCTGTCCACTGATATCGTAAGCCGCGACCAGGCCTCCCAGATATCGAATGGTCACTTCAAACATCGGGATATCGTTTCTAGACGATGTTGTGAAGTCGATATACTTTGTTTGGTTGACAGCATCTTCAAACTCCTCCTTCATGCCCATGATCCAGAGGGTATCTAAAGAATCGACCAACGTCGCACCCCAGCCATTGAACGAGTTCTTGCCAACTCCTGACACAGGCTCGACCTCATCATAGCCCCAGCCGTGCTTCCGGTAGCCACCCCAAGCATGCTTGCACGCCTGCTTGACTGCTGCAAGACGTTCCGCATCTGCGCCCTTGTTATTCTTCTTTTGGATCAGTGGTATTGGTTTCGGCGTCCCAGTCGGCAGCTGAATAGTAGAGGTCACAGGCCATTTCTCAGGCTGCTTGCTCCAATGTATCTTTGGCGGAGCGGAATAGATCGGCTTGCCATATTTGTCCAGATCCACCTGACCTGCTGCCAGCGGATTGGAGGCATGGCCTACACCGACATCGACAGGTACCGTCCCATCATCGTCTGGTTGCGAAGCAGGCGGTAACGTGGGCCGAGGCTTGGTAGTAGCCCAGTCATCGGCATCTGCAGCAGGAGGTGTCGTTGGCTCCGGTCCCAATACCTTCTCCGCTGCCGTAGGTAGGACTTTGTCGACCTTCTCTACAGGTGTCCCCTTAGGCTTGAACTCCAGCTTGGGCAGCTCTTTCTCCTCCTCCTCCAATTGTGGACCTAAGACCTTCTCTGGCTCTTTCTCATCACTCGTCGGCCTCAGAACTGCTCCACCTCCAATCGTATTAGGGCGTATATAGTCGGCGGCGCGTTCGACACCATTGTTCCAATACAAAAAGTAGACAAAGGCCAGGCAGACCGCTATCGCCAGTAGTCTGACTCTTCGCGTCCGGCCAGGCATCATGTAGAAGGAGTCGTGGGAGGAGCTCTGCAAGATCTGATCCGCCGAGCCAGTCGGCAGAGAGATCTGCGGGACGAGCACACGATCAGACAGCGGGAGCGACAGCTATGGAAGCATTCAAAGGGCTGTACTTATCATATGTCAAGTAGTGAATAAGAGTGACGATGAGCAACAATAACAGTTGTCGTTTTTAGCATTGCAATACATCGCCCGACCACCATCCACCCCTTCCTCGATGTTCCTTGGCAAGCAAAGTAACTTCGGCTGACTGCAGGGAGAGGAATGCTTCCCGTTTGGGTTAACCCACGCTTCCATACCGCTGCCACACGCCAATCTATATCAGGCTACGGTACGACCCTCAGAGCTGCGGTGCAGTGCGGGGGAATACGTGAACTTTGCTCATCACGAATCTGCTTATTGCAGTTCCTTGGCTCCTTTGAAAGGCAGATGAGTAGAACTTAGCAGCGTGAGGCCGTCGCTCGACTGTGTAACAGTTGTCGTATATACATCCGGACCGTACGCTATCCGCACCATGAGCGCCATCCGCAGACCAGCAATCTCTTGGTTCGCAACACAGTGCCACAGACACGCCACACATTCATTAGCCCAGCCCAGCTCGGCTATCCGAGGCTTCCCAGTTCCAGCCGTGCTGCGAACCTCGCTCGCCCACCACCAGCGTCGAGCCGTGACCAACGCTTCCAAGCCCGACTACGTCCCATCCTTACTTGATGTACCAAGAGCTCCAGAAAAGGCTGGAGGATGGCGTCCGAGTCTGCTTCATTCTTCCGGCGATTTGAAGTTCACCGTTATCAGATTGCAACCGAGCGGCGGAGAAGTTCCTGCCCATTTGCACAATGCAGTCTGGGACTATTTCGTCCCACTTTCCGGTGAGGCGGTGATCCAGGTGGAGACGAAGGATGGTGAGATGAAGCACTACGAGATGAAAGAAGGGACGTTCCTGGCTGTGCCGCCGGGTGATGCGCATCGCGTGGTGAACAAGAGTGAGACGGAAGAGTTTGTCTTCTTGATCGCGCAGAGTCCACGGAGCAAGTATGATTTCATTGCGAAATAACAGGCAGACACCTTTGCTGAAATGAAGTGGCGTTCCCGATGACTTGATCAGAATCGCAGCCTGAGAAAGAAGATATCATTGTTCCCATCGGCATCACTAGGTGGAATCCAGTTGTTCCCACTACGAAGCAGCTTGTCTCACCACAAGGCTCATAGTTGACAAAACTGTTCTAGAACACTGTTCTCGATTCCATTCCTGAAAAGCCCGAACACAGCCAACATTGTGCGCGATTGGAACTCCACTCTTCAAGCTTACAGACCACCTTACATTCGATGCGTGTTCAGCACTTGATCTAGTCCGGAATAGTGGGCCGAAGTATGCTCCGTGATCTCGCCCAAGCTGTTCGCAGGAGACTCGACACTCGATTACCGTACGACATCACGGACTGGAGAAAAGCAAGGTGCTGCGACTATCGCGACTACGACGATGAAAAGCGTTTCCACAGGTAGGAAGCCCAAAGGGTAACAATTAGATGAGGCTCCCAGGAAGACGAAAGTGAAGTCTTTTGTAGGAACGGAAGATTCGAAGAGTCGAGGGATCCAATAGCATATGTGGGTTGAGTCGAGCAGACTTTGAGTACATCGTCTCCAGGATCTTACTGGAGCCAGATAAGAGATGCAGTTTGCTATGAAGGAGAGCATCTTGCCGCGGGGTTAAGATTAAAACGTCGCTTTTCACCGACCTCCAAAAGTGCAATAGTCAGGCATTCTACGGTCTTGGTCTTGCGGATCCTTGAAATCTGCAAGTCGATATTTGGCCAGGTTGGAGAGCCATCCGTACCCTTCCATGAGGGTGGATAAGCTTTGTCACATGATGACCGCACTTTCCACATCTGTCAATCACTGCTTCACATTCTCGACAATAGCTGCACTAACCAATAGGACCGCTCCAGTCCTCATAGCAACAATAGCATCCTAACAATGCGCTTTCGAGCTTGGTTCCAAGATTTCACGAACTCTTCGTCAAAGCTCTAGCTTTCAACAGACATTCTTTGCAATGCCAACACCTGACTCCGAACATTTTCTTTCCTCAACAGAGTCACTTCGAGACCACTCACAGACTCTCTCACTCCATGGCGGACGTGATTGACCCAAGGGTGCCGCCGCACGACATCGTCATCCTCGCCACCGATGAGGGCAGCCATGTCGTTGACCGTTCTATCTTGCATGGCCGTGGCAGATTCTATGAACCAGTATTCACCCAGCATTCCACGAAGCAGAAGACACTCCAAATCCTGCTCCCCGAACCAGCCTCCTACATCTCCGACGGCCCTAGAGCAGTCGAAGACTACATCGAACACGTCAAAACCTGCACCTTTCTCCCTGTTCTGGCTGCGCAAGAAGATAAGCACGCACCTTACGAAGATCAAGTTGACCATCTCATCGATCTATACCTCTATGCTAGCCAGGTCGAAGACCCCAAGGCACAAGACGACACAATGGACTGTCTACTCGCCACATACAAAGACGGAGGTCCCGGAGGTCAAGCATGGATGCCAGACTCGGATACGATTTCTCGAATCTACGCCGCGGCCCCTCTCGCTTCACCTCTCAGAAAGTTTCTACTAGATGTGCACATCTGGGCCGGCGCCATCGGATCTCGTGAAGATCGTGTCCAGCACGAAAGCTTCCTAAATGACTTGAAAGCCGCAATCTTCAACCAATTCATCTCATCTCAGGTTTGTGGAGATCTCTATAGCACCACCGCCGTCTTCATGAATATGCTGAACAAAAGAACCGAGAAGATCAAGGACAAAGCCAAGGAGGGAGGAAAGGAGAAGACGCAGAGAATTCCGATCGAGGTGAAATGCTGTGATTACCATGGTCATGAATCCGGAGAGTGCAGGAACAAGAAGCGGAAAAGACCCGTCGAGGTGCTCGACGAAAGCGATACGGACGTGAAGCCTGTGGCGAAGAAAGTTGCCACGCCGATGAAGCTGGAGCGCCAGCAGTCCAGATAGCGGCAAACATTGGATATGATGATGGCCACATCAAGACCGTGATCATGAATGAATGATAGAGCCGTGTGCGCATATTGGCCTGTACTCCCGCGACTGCGATTGGGACCGATGTATCGTAGCAAGCATTCTGCCAGAAGCAGACCATGGCAGTACGATTTTACATACCTCACGCATAGATTCTCTAATGTGCGACAGCAGCAGGTCGGTGATGGGATCAGATATGAACGCGGGACCGAAGAGACATGCATTTGAATCTTTCTCTAATGCCGATCATGAGACTGAAGATGACGACCAGGACAGGAGGAGTACAAATGTGTTTGAGAGCGATGAAGCAGCAAAGCTTAGCCCTTCTCGCCGGAGAGAATCAAGTGCGCAGCCCGTTCAGCGAAGGCATACAGCGTTGATGTCGGATGGCCACCGATATTGAATGGCACAGCTGACGCATCAACGACACGCACGTTCGAGGTGCCATAAACCTTGAGGTTGCCATCAATGACGCCTCCCCAGCTCCTTGGCCTGTTGCTATGTCAGTGTGCATTCTCAAATCGGGTGGTTAAAACTTACAGCATTGCGGCAGTACCGACTCCATGCCATCCAGCACGGAAATTGTCGGACCAGTAAGCCTTCCACTCGTCATCACTGGCATCTTCAGGGAGGGTCGTCAGTCCAGGTCGCGTCTCGCCTGTGTGTAGCGACGCCAGAGGCTCTGTTGCGAAGAGCTTGCGAACGAATCGGCCAGCAGCGATGTAGATGTCCCAATCAAATTCCAGCATGAACCAATTGACGTCGGTGGACGGGCTTTGGGCGGCGAGATCGGCATTGCTACCCGATATGTGACAGCTGCCTCTGGACAGCGGGATCAACGGCCAGAACTCCATGTTGATACTGGTATTGTTCATTGCCTGGCCACTGAAGATCTCCACGACGGGAACGGGAGTGTTGAAAATGGCGTCGTACTGCACTCGAAGCGATTTGAGGATCTGGTCCGAAGAAAGGGAATTGTTGATCCGGTCTGAAACGGTGGATGCGTACAGCTCTAACGATTGGTTGACCTCCTTCTGGAGCCTTGGGGCGTCGTCCATTAGGATGTCTTCGTATGTAACGTGGGCGAGGTAGTTGGTTGTAATCTCTTCGCCAACACTAGCGGGAAACTGGATAGTCGAGTTCGGGTTTTTGTCGAAGTATATGTTTCCTTCGGCTTGGTCTTGCAAATTCTCGCCCACACCAGGCAAGTCAATCTTGGTGTCGATCTTGTGAGACTTGAGGATCTTAGGATTGCCGACACCTGAGTACTCGAGAATTCCTGGTGTTCGATAGACACCGGCAGAGAGAATCACCTCGTGTCGGGCGCGGACAACAGTCTGGTTGTCGACATTCAAGATGAAGACCCCCTTCGCTTTGAGGTTATCACCGTCCTTGTCATCTGCCCATTCGATCCGCTGACACATGGTCTCGTCAATGAGCTCCAAGTTGGAACGCCCAACAATGGGCAAATAGTAAGCCTCTCGAGATGACTCCCGCAGTTGTTCTCGTTGTGCATTAATGGTGAATGTGCCCGGGTATGTGGATAGGCCCCGAGCATCGCCGCCATTGAAGTCACGGATCCTTGGAATACTGAAATTCTTGAATGCAGATTCTAACAGCCTGAAATAGTCGGGTACCCCTACGGCTGGGAAGCTGGTGTTAACAGGACCACTGAAGCCATGGTAGTCCGCATTGATGGTATTTTCCAAATCGTTTTGCTGATGCTTTGAAGGAGCTCTTAGTCCTTCCGACTTCTTATAGAATGGGAACAAGGTTTCCCATGACCAATTAGCATCGTTGACTTCGCCCCAAATGTCGATCTCTCTTCTGTCTGGACGCGAGTACACTCGTCCTGAACATATGTGTCAGTGGCTGTACCACCCAAGTGACCTGTGACATAGCTACCGTTGACCTGAGAGCTTCCGCCCACCGTCTTGCCAGCAGGCAGGTTCAGTACCCTGTCGTTCGCGAACGTCTGGGGCAGACTAGTGTAACCCCAATACGCTGTCGTGCCATTGACACCAGCTTCCACCACGAGTACTGAGTTCTTCGGGTCTTCACTTAATCGGTTCGCGATCGCAAGTCCAGCAGTGCCACCTGTAGCGCGCCATGGGGTCAGTAGGGGTCGCTCGAATACCGTTCCCAGAGATTGTTCAGTACCTCCGCACACAATGTAGTCGTACTCCTCCTTGGACTGCGCCGATGCGCCTGTCCACACGTAGGCCGCGACCAGAAGCGAAGAAAACGAGCGCATATCTAACGAGCGAGGGAACTGTCAAAGGAAGGAACAAGGAGAGATCGCGAAATGCCCCGGTATAGGTATCGTTCCGAGGAGGCTTACTTACATCCTGCATCGTCGCGTCGCTTTTAGGTACTTCCTAGCAGGGCTCACTGGTGCATGGTCTTGCGACGTGCGGTTATTCAAGGGGCGATGGTACAAGTCGATGATTGCGTTGCTACCCTGTACACTTCGGAGAAGGCCCATGATCCCAGGTTCTTGGAAGGTACCTTTATTACTGCTCGGTTCGACAAATTGTTAGTTGGCCGCGGAGGGCCTGCATCATGACTCCAAGAAGTCGGAGGAGTCGCGAGAATTTGACATGATGTTGCTAGCAGCGGATTTCAAACTGGAATATCAGCGTTGTTGGCGCAGATGCTGCGGACACATCTAGCATGCCTACCTTCCGAAAGCAACATTGGATTCTCCATGGAGCTGCGAGTAGGCGTGCTGCCTGAGTTCCAAACACCAACCCGCACTGCCGGCTTGGGTCTCTACAGTTATGGAGACCACCAAAGTCGTTAGCAACCCGATCCTGGCTTGCAGGCGCGATTGCGAATTGTTGTCGACCATTCCTTGATGACAGTTCTGCCAAGCGAATCACTAAGCAGTTGTTTACTGCTGTATAGCATGTGACAAGCATGGAGGACCTTGAGTTTCCGCTCCATACTCTACCGTGTCCAATCTCCCATGCAGACAAGCTTGTGAAAAATCCTATTGGGTGAAACATAAGGAAAAACGTACGAGAGCCCTTGTCAACCCTGAAGAGGCCTGCACATTGTGAGGGTTGAATGCGGGAGCCTGTCCGAACTGTAATTATGCCTTACAGGGCCACCTGATAAATGAGGTCAAATCGGCAGCTGCGGCAGACGTGATCGCGTCCGACCCTGGAGCATGCTTGGACGGGTCGCGTCAGCGTAAGTCGGGTAATTCATGACGGGCTGTATAGACGAGAGTGAACTGAGATATTGATGAGGAGTTCGCATCAGAACGAGCGAGGTGGACGTGGACCACGCAGGTACAAGCACTGCAGCAAGTCGATACACTTTGGGCTAGAGTAGAACTGTGTTACCCCTGACTGAAATTTGGGTTCCGACTCCGCTGCCAAGGGCACTGCTGCGAACACGACATGTGCTTACGACACACGGATGTGAGAGCCCTGGACGACATTATCTCTATCTTGCCTGCCCTCTTTTCCGAGATTCCAACTCGCACCAAATCGCCTTGACACTGTGACGAGCCCTTCGAAAGCCTGCGATACCGAATATAATCAGCGTCATGATGTTGTTGCCGTAAACAGGCGTTATGCTCAGGGGGTGTGGCACCCGCTGGGCGCGATCTATTTCCGAAAAAGCAGGGGAGGCAGTTCCTTCGCTCTGGACCGACTTTGCCGTTGCAAGAAATAGCGCTCTCATCAGCCTACGACAGAATTCCAGACAAGAGGCGTTACGCTTGAGCAGCGAGCGGCTTTGGGGGTTTTTCGTCTGGACGTGGATGCTGATGAGACTTTTGCTGGAATATTCTGGCTCTGAATACCTGATACCTTCATACTAAGAGTAGCACTGATGAAGGTTGTCTGGGCTTCTCGAGTCGGAGTGCCTCGCTATCTCGAATTGACCATCGTAGGTCTTCGACACCATACCACGCAGGGCTATAAAGAAAGTGGTGCCGCGGCCATCGCGTGTTCGTCGCGTTGTCTGCCAGTGACTTTGTTGCCAGTAGAGCTGAGCCTACGATCGCAACTCATACCTGGAATGATCGCCCATGTTATACACCTGCTAATCAATAGTTAGCCACAATCTCTCAAGTTGCCTCGGCCAGGCCTGGAGACACAAACTCATACCGACCGAAGGCTGCAATCGGCAGGAGACAAGCTGGAATTCTTGCAGGCTGCAAGCCGTCGCCGAGCTGTACATCCTTATTACAATGATAAGTCATCACAGCAGCGGCTTTCGCATAAACTTTAGCCACGTTGAAGTCACAAAGCCTCCTTACATACGCTAAGTTCCTTGGGGACTCGAGGAGTGTGCATGCGGCCCCAAAGCGATCTGCGCAAATACTGTAGTAGAGGCCGGGGCTGTTAAGCAGACGGGGAGTATACTCTTGCATTATGCTGTTTCGCGAGCTCCGTTGCACCTGAACGCCTGCATCCTATTCCGCTCATTACCCGACGCTCCTTTCATATTTCGACCAGACAGCGCTCTATCGTTGGCATGAAGGCGGCTGGAAAGGTCGCATTCGGCACATTTGCTTGCTTAGTTACGCCCCTTGTAGCATCACCTTCAGGAGTAGGAGATTATATCGTGGCAGGGCTGCGGAAGAATGGCTCCATTCCAGCAAGTTCCACAACTTCACCAACGACTACGAGAACTGGATATGCCGGCTACAAGAACAGCACAAGCAAAAGTGCGACAACAGCAAAGAGTGGACATGATTCATCGACGGGTAGTGCATTGTTATCCACTATGACTGACAGCCCCGTGGAACGCGTAATGGACCTCGCTGCGACGACAAACAGCACCCCCTCAATGGGTCCTGGCTTGCACAACTTCACCTCAACCAGCGGCAGTAGGAACATATCTTTGAACGACAGCTGCTGGACTTCATGGAGTCAGCATTGGAACCTTCTCGGCCCCACTCCTACTACTTACATTACCACAGCTGTCAGTACCAACATCCAGCCCGTGATGACGGGTGACTCCACCGCATACTGGTATATCACTGTGGTTCAGCCCACAACTGTCACGCAATGGGACGGCGCACATGCTATCGCTACATCGGCGTTCACAGACACGGAAACCTACTCGTGGCCGTCGACTACCACAGTTGGCATCAGCACTGTTGTGGAAACTATCACAACGTCCGTCTCTGTCTCGGATCCCACGATAACACCTCCGCCATGTGCCTTGCCTTCTTATGTCCCGCAGTGTCAGCAATCTTGGGACATTTACGAATCCAAAAACTGGGAGCATGCATCTGGCCTCACCATGCCTTCTTGTGTCCCACGAACTATAGGAACAGTTTTGCCGGATCAGACTTGTGTCGGTGAATGGCTGGCATATTGGTGGAACACTGGTATGTCGAGATCAACAGTGGGACCTCCTCCAAGCTGTACCCAAGCCTCTGTTACTGGAGTTTACTGCAGTAAAGAAATTAGCAGATTCCTTGCAAGCAACTCGCTTGCTCGCATATCCAAGACTCTGGCCGGGTGGACTGTCACAACCATGCCGGATAACTCTCTGAAAACGGTTTGGCCCCCGAACCACAGTCTAGCACCTGGCTGTACGATGGGCTGTCAACAGTGTCGGATCACAGGAAGCTCTGTGGAGCTATTCTGGTGGCCGCCACAAACTGCGGCCGACGATGGTATACCAATCACGGCAGAAGGCTTTGGTACCACTTTCACGTATCCCACTGTCTACGTATCTTTCGATACACTTTTTGCCTCCGATTCTTGTACCGGTATCGGAAACACATACACGAGCACGATTCTCGCCATCCCGCACTCTACAGACGTCTCGAGCTTGTGGGGCATGAGTCTTGTCAATGGCTTGCAATCGACAGCGGCTTTCAACTACAGTGATCTATTGCAGACTGACCCCGTTCCTACGAGTATCTTCAATAGGCAGCCCAGATGTGTTTCCTCTTGGTGGTGGCAATCGACGCTCGCTGGCCCCTTGGATGAGTATGATTGCAACCGAGAATATCCATACAGACCGATTCTCTCGATCCCTGCCGAAGTCAGAAATATTGACCCAGCGTGGGCAGACTGCGCTGCAGGCATTGAGGGCGTTTGGGACCCACCAGTAGCACTCACGTCAGCGAAAAGCGCATTCAAGCCTACGTTGCCGGTTGTGCATCACTCGACCACTGAGTCGGCCGCACCAATACAAACTGCTCAACCACCACCAGCAGAGACCGAGAGGCCGATATTCACCTTCCAGCCGATTACCACACCTGCCGCACCGAAACAGAAGATAGCGCCGACCACTTCGCCTCGAGACCTTCAAGCCCAGTCTACTTCAAACGCCCAGTCGCCAGGACAGGACCCTAAACCCGCTCCCGAGCCTTTCCAGCAGGACTCCAGCGCGCCTCCAACACATCATCAGCCTTCCAACTCAGCGCCAGCTGACGGAGTCGAACACAACACGCTATCTCCAGAGCCGGTCTCCCAGGCCATAGTCTCCGTTGGGGGTATCCGTTTAACGGCCGTTGCGGGGCAGTCTGCAATCGAAATTGCCGGTCATAGCTTGACTCACGGCCAGGTAGTTACGATTCAGGATCAGGTACTCAGCGTCGGGAATTCCGCAGTTGTGGTTGATGGGCAAACGGCAGCCTTTCACCAGGTGGCTTCCCAGCAAGCAGTTCCCGTAGTCGAGGGCGTACCGAAGAAGCACTTCGTGGATGCTGTGCTCACACTCGGATCGCACACGATTACTGCTGTGCCGTTAGCAACTGGTGGCATCCTGTTCGACGGCAAGACACTTTCACCAGGCGGTGTAGTGGCTTTCGGTGGCCACTTCATCACTGCAGGTCCCAAAGGCATTGTGATCGATGGCCGCAGTACCGTGGCCTTCGGAGCAGCCCAAATCACATCCACGGCGGCAGCGAAGCTCACACTCGGCTCTGAGCACATCACCGCTGTACCTCTACCCTCTAACCGGATCATGGTCGACGGTACATCCGAGCGGTACATCATGTCAATGGGCGAGGTTCTGACCATGGAGGGACACAGGATCACCGCTGTACATAGTGGTATCATCGTGGACGGCAAAACCGAGACATTCTCTGTGACAGGACTCGAAAAGCAGAAAGTGAAATCCACCACGATTGCAAAGACTACACCACGCTCTGACGAAATATCGGTGACCTCATCCAGCTTAGGGGCTACTCCGACAATCTCAGACACAAAGACCTCTGCTCAGGTTACGAACGCAGCCAATAAGATTCTGAGTGGATCGAGCACTGGTTGGTCGCTGACAATGCTCGCCATTGCATTGGGGGTATATGTCCGGTGATAGAAGAAATCCACACCGGTAATGGCATACATAGGATTATCCAACAGCTGTCCTGCTCTGCAAAAGAAACAGTTACACCACCATTGCCTTTCCGTTCCGTCCCTGCCGGAGAATTTGGTTGCGCTTCGCTCAGAATCGCCACCGCTTATTCCGCGCCTCCCGCTACGTCTTGCGCTCGATACAGATGTGTGCCTATCACTCGTTCGCCCTGGCGCCATCGGCACCACAGTACTTCTTGCAGTAAAAGGTCATCTCATCTCCTCCGATATGCCATGCTGCCGAATTACAGTAATGGCCGTCAAAAGTGCAGTCAGGACACTTGTCCCACTGCTCGTTACCCGTGTTGCGGTTCTTGTAGTATCCGCACGCACAGTCCGTGGCATTCAGCAGAATCTCGTAACTGTCATATGGGCTGACGCTGACACTAAATCCATTGCCACCCCAGTAGCCTTTCTGCTCGTTCGTGATGCAGGCTGCTTGGTTGTGCAGCTTGGTGAAAGTCCTGGAAGAGTAGAGGTTAGTGGAGGGACTGGGCGCGAGAGTGACAGGCAAGGGAGACTTACCCTGTCGCCAGTGATGTTATGATTAGTGCCTCGTAGAGCTTCATGGTAGTGCTTGACTTGGCAGAGGAAATCACTGGAGCAAGATGTGTAGAACCGTTGTTATGAGAACGATTTGCGAGGTTGATTCGATGTCGATGGATGAAGGAACGGTACGATGCTGCTTGGTACTCGAATGAATATATCTCCTTTGCCACGTGCGACAGATATGGATGACGACCCACAACATCTCGGTGGGACAGTGTCTCAAAGCCCCAAATTCCCAGGCCATAGCGCTGATAACAAACATGGTGATTCAATAGGCTCTGAGATGCTGAATCAAGGCGCTAAGGCACAGCCGATATGCTGAGTGTATGATGGAGCGATGTGCTAAACAGCCTCGTGATACGCCCCCCATGGGTGGTGGGGATGCGGACGAACTTGGTAGCGGAAGCCTCCACAAAAGACCCTTATCTTTCCACTGCGTACAGTGCTCAATTCCTTCGTGTTGATCGGTTGTCGATGGTGTGGTAGTAGACCATTACCTAATCTTTTTTTGGGTAGTGGTGGTAGTGTCGACCACTAGCTACAGTGACCAAGTGGGCATTTGTTGATGTTACTGGGGTATCGAGAGAGTCGTGCAGCGGACCGCCATGTCTTAGTGGAATGGTGAGGTACCATTGCGGTAGCAGACAGAGGGAATGGAGGTGAAACAACTCGTGGAGGATCTTCTCGATGGTAGCCTAATTAATGTTTCATCTTGACCGTACTTTCATGATTGAGATGAAGTGAAAAGTGAGCTTGGGACCGGGGTTCTAGCATGGGAGAAACTCGGCATAGAGGAGCTGTATCGGCACTATGAGAATTGCCAAGGTGGGTAAGACCTTGTAAAGCCGAAGGCGATGACTTCACGGTGAGCAGAGTCATCACAGTACATGCTTCTGCAGGGCTGTATCGATTGCCGGAGACGGGACCGCCACTTGGCAGGTACCAAATCTTACTAGTGCATGAAACCAGTTTGCCAATATCAAGTGAATGAACACAAGCTTATGACTAATGGCTTGGCGTCGAAGCGAATATCAGCTTGTGTCACTTTAGCTGTTTCTATAGTTGTTCCGTGCTCGGACCGGCCAATGGAGAATGATTTTTGTACTCCGTGCCATGTGACGGCGACTGTGCTGTGCCGGCGCGAATGTCTTTCTGTGCGTCCGGTAAAGCGCCTCAGAAGGAAGAGTATGCTGTGGCGCGTGCGAGTCCACCATCAAGCATTAAGCCATCCATTTTAGTCCCCATCTAGGCCATGAACGGCTTCTCTTGTCGCTCGTGGCCAAACTTCGCTGCATCAATCAGACATGATACCACTCAATCTGATGTTCTTGTTGGATTGCCGAGATTCTAGAGTCGACAATGGCAGCGATGATGCCTAATCTGGGAGATACGATGAGCAACAGAAGTCTTCCAGCGTGTTTCGGGAGGTGCTATATAGCAACGGACGATGCAGCCGTTGGGATCAGCCAGCAACACCAGAAACTTCTCCATCAAGCAGACTCAACGGGACCCGCACTCCTTCGACAATGCTATCTTCCATCCTCCTCAGCCTCGCGGCGGTCAAGGCTATCAACGCCGCCCCCGCCCCCGCGCCAGGACCCGTCCCTGATGAGCTTGTCAAACGCCTGGTTGACCTCGGCGACCCCGATTATGTCCTCACGTTGAACGCTGAGGGCGGCCGTAAGTAGCATTTGCCCATGACGTGATCGGTGGCGGTCCACATTCACTCACTTCTCTTGGCAGATGAAATCGTCAATTCCTCCCTCTGGGTGGAAAGGCTGCACTACCAGGGCGTGACTCTGGAGGCGCCCGAGGTGGACGAGGCCTACCTCAACTTCACCGCGGACCCCACTCCTGCTTCCGAGAAGCGCGCCTGCGTTCAAACCCGCTCCTACGCGGTCGAAACGACTCAAAGATTCGTGGATTGGGACGTGCAAATGTCCAACGTGGCATGCGGCAACGGCGGCGCCATCGATATCTACGTCATGGCCGGCTACAGCGTTGCCAACTCGATAACTGTCTCGCAAGGCATTGAGCCAACGATCGTCAAGGATTACCTGGGAGCTTCGTTCGGGGTCGACTTCACTCGCACTGTCACCACGTCGGCCTCGATTCAGAACAAGGGCACAGTGGCCCAGGGCAACTGCGGTGTCATGATCACGAAACCGCTCACCACCCGCAGGTACGGTAGTGTCTACGAAGGATGTATCGGCAACAACAAGAAGATTGGCACGTTCATGGCCGACGACAGAGGAAAAGGGAGCTACAACGGGGTGGAATGGATCTCAGGGGCGGTCACCTTATGCTCCAAGGCGGGGAGCGGACCACCACTCACCCGCTGCACCGGTGCCGGCGAGTTCATCTGAGGGAGACATGCAGGGCTGATCACGGGTACGAGGTGAAGGCGAATGCCGCGTGCTGGACAGCGAAGATGTGTTGTATCGTCGTAGATCGAGTGCTTTTGATACAGTTCACGTACCTGGAGCAAACTTTTTACCGCCGCAGCCTTGCCTCGGATAGGGCCAGCGTAAGTGCAGCCAATCATATAGGAGCGCGCACACGGCCGGGAAGGCCCGGCCCGGCACGTCCCAGCTGTCGCTTGGTGCTCCAGGCGACGAGTCCACGTCCACTGAACTACACCACCACACGTTTCCCACCTCCCACCTCCCACCCTCTACCTCCCGCAACACTTCACCTCTCCACCCAACATGCCCATCACCAAAAAGGACCGCGTGCGGAAGGAGCAGAAAAAAGCAGAGGCGGCAGGCACTCGTGCTCCCGTGCACGCCAATGGCACCCCCGTCAAGGCCGCCAAGCCGAAGTCGATATGTGCCTTCTGCCGCAAGGAGCTCGTACGTGACGCCTCTCCCGCTCCCAGTGTCCGAGGCTGCCGTCTGATGATCCGCGTATAGGACAACACCAACCTCAAAATCCTCGAGCAGCATGCCGATACCCACAGCGACGCGTGGACGAAGGAGAAGTGCTGGCCAAACGAGTTCAAGTGAGCCACAGTCAGATATCAACACCCGGTGACACGGGAGCGGTGACGGTGACGAGGACTGCCGGCGAAGCAGCGGTGGTGCAGTGGAGCTGCACAGTGATACCCGAAGTGTACTGCATTCTGGAGTGCAACCATCGTAGCGTGCCCTTCCGGGCATTTTGTGCAAACGCGACTTTGAAGGCCATTAGACACGTCTACGGCGAGGAATGGCCAAGATTCTGCTGCCAACAAGGTCGGTCCTCTTCTGTCTGCCTCCCTTTCCTACTCTGTTGCTCTTGCCACGCCCTTCTGATTTCCCTACGACCATGTGGGCCCCTCTCGCGCTCGCTGTCCGAAACAAATACAGCTACATGTAGACAGTAGCGCTGAATCGATGGCCCACGTAATCTTCGTAAGTTGCATTTCACAGCAAACAGTGCCAGCAATGGATCAGGAGATGGAGCGTGACAGAAGAGCTTATGTCACATTGCCATGATAGACATCAATGACTGCCAGCAAGGCGGACTTCGAGAGCAGTATTTATAGACGCAAGCCTCCCTCTCCATCTCTCTACTCCTACCCCAGCAAAAAAAAACTCTCAAATTTGGAGAAAGTTCCAAAATTTAGAAATCAAGCCCTCGTGTACAATGAAGCTCCACTTTGTTGCTACGTATAGCGTACTGGCTATGACGAGGGGTACTTGCGCAGCACCGTCACCAGAATCCAGCACGTACAACCTGGAATCCACATTCCATGTTAACTGGTCGACCAACAAGAACGGCGCCTGCCATCACGACTTCAAGTCAGCAATTAGCAACTCATTCTCCGAGGCGATGATCGCCATAGAGAAGACTCTGGGGGAATTAAGGTGGTTGACTGGACTACATACTCAGCCTAGCAAAGGAGAAGAACAGGACAGATTCGCGCGCGTCACCGAAGTGTTCAAGCCTGTCTTTGGTGCCGACGCTTGGTCGAGCAGTCACGGACTGAGCCAGGCGGGAAGGGAAGTTCGCGGTGAGTATCAGCACACGAGAAGCCGATGCCTTCCCTTCTACTAATGTCGTCAAGCCATATACCAGAAGTACATGGAAAGCCATACCGGTAGTGGCTCGACGAGCAACAACCGAGGCCGACCCTACATGCTGCGATGTAACGACAATTGGTTTGAATGGCTCGATCCAACAGACGAGGATCCAAGAGAGAGGGGCAAACCAGATGCAGACAAGTACACACTGGCGAAACGTACCTCGATCGAAATCGTCCCTTTCGGAGTTGTGCTTACCGTATGCTGCAGCTCGTTCAGGCAGCAAGCGCGACGCTTTCCCATTCGGCGCTTTGTACGCGCCGGAAAGTGTCAAACCAGGTCTTCCAGAAGGCAACAATCTAGTGTTCGTCTACAAGAAGCCTGAAGACATTAAATCGCCTTGGTGCAATAGACAGAAGCGGCAAAAGGCAGCATCGACCGCTGCGAATGCACTGCTGGTGTTGTGCAATACTGCGTTCATGGCTGCTCCTGGAAAATCAGTCACCTTCCCGAAGGATGCCGTCAAGGATATCGAGCTGGACACTATCGGCGACAGGGCCCTGGCGACAACTTGGATCCACGAAATGGGTCACTACCTCAATGCTTGTGAGTGCAAGCTGCTCCACTGCAAGCTCGCCTTGTTGATATCGCTCAAGCTGACCTCCTGTATCCGTTTAGGGCAAGAACCTCATGTCGGAGATGAACCGGTATACGCCTGGAAACTCACTACCGAACTTGCAAGGACTGATCAGCAAGAGTCGTTGAGGGCTCCAGAAGCGTATGCCCTGTTTGCGACTGCAATGTACTACGATAAGTGGTTCTGGGCTAGTGGCAGGGCGAAGTCGAAGGCCGGCCATGACCATACTGCCCCATCCTCGCCAAAGACTGGTCCTCAGCAGGTCCCTGGCTTACCCGGTTACGACCCCTTCGCCGTCGGGCATTAGGCATGACCATGCAATATTTCTGGGTCCTGAGGACTGCATAGAGTAGGTGAGCTTAGATCCTCGGCGAATGGATAACATTGTTCAAATCTGCCACTCGTGGCTTGATGGTTCCAGTTCAGCACTTTTACCCCAACGGTCAGATTTATTTTGATAAGAGCTGGCGTTTAAAGTGACTTCTTTGAGGTATGTTCCTAATCGAACGATTTACGCATCGAGTTTTCGTGGACGAAAATGGCTTCGGTGACCAATTAAAATCAGTTAGTGAGCCCTTGATTATTGATGTGTGAAGGCCGTGGTGAGAGGCTTGGCCAGAAGTATGCGTTTTGCGCAAGATTGGGATTTCCTGGTCCACAGATGTCCTGGAGCCGGGCCCGCACACTCCGGTATGCCAGGCGGACATGGAAAATAGCCTACATGAATGCTACCTCTTTGCGCGGCTCCAACCCGCTCTACTCTTCAAGCTCCAGTACCATCATGATGTCTCCCATAGGACCATGCCTTAGCGAAGATCAATTCACATCAAGGTTACGGTGTGTTTTGTTGCGATAGACATCACAAGCACTTACACCAATGAGAGCGGACACGCTAGTTCTCACGAACACAATGCTATCCGCTTCTCGCGCGGGAGGAACTCCAGCGATCAGCCCGCACAAGCAAGACAGGACTCTGCTTTAGCGGTGTCACTGTACATGGCGGAAAAGCTTTTGACGTTCGCTATAGTCGTGATGCATGGTAAGCTCGCTTACTTGTTGCTGGCATTGGTTGCTAGATCTGATTTGTAGTCTGGGTCATTGCTACATGGGCTAGATCTTGAAGCTTGCTATTGACTGCGTAGTCCTGCACCGCGGCGTGTAGTGTCTGTGGAAGAGATCAGTGAGCTTTTGGTCTGCTGTGGACTTTAAGTTGCTCCCTTCCGCGAAGTGAAAAAAGTCCGACAAGAGGCCTAGTGCCGATTCGAAGGGGTTGAAGGACCACACTCGACTGACACCGGGTCATGGTACGTAGCAGTCTTTTCTTCAGTCGATGTACTGCACTCCACCCGATCAAGGTGCTGGTTTGCCGTGTAGGATTGGAAGAAGCCATATAGTGGTTTCCTCACGGGTTTTTAGCATATGCAATGCACAGCGATGGCGTTGCTGCCGAGTGTGACCGAATGCAGTTGTGAGCTGTCTCTATCTGCATCCCACAAGTTCCGAGAAGCTCACAGATTCCGCTCGAGAGTAGCTATATAGATACGACACTCTGGCCCAGGTTTCTCATTTCCCATCACGCTCTGAACATTCGACAAAACAGGATCGACAAGGATCACCAATATCTACCAACACATTCCCACGATATGCCTGACAGCAAGATGACTCAAAATGATGCTGCTCGCATCCAGTCCTCCAACGTATCACAGCTCATTCGTACAATTTTCTTCTTGCACTAACAACGTACAGGCCAAATCTGGCAACGACCCAGGCTTTGCTGCTCGTGCCCAGTCTGCTGGGGACAAAAATGCCAATGCCGCCGGCACCAACGCTTCTAGCAACAACAACGCGGGAGCCAACAAGAAGTAGAGGCGACGAATCCGGACATTGCCATGAGATTCTCAGATGGCAGGAAGCTATGGAGAGAGAACCACGATCGTTTGACATTTCATTGCTCTTTTGAAACACACTCATTGTACGGAGGTCACATCAAGCGCGAAACATACCGAAATGTACCGCCAATATGTCACTCGCGGCACGTTCAATCCAATCTCTGCTTCAGCTCCTCCAACACATCGATCGACGAAGCATTCTCCGTCTTTAATGTCGCCTTGAAAGCCTCTTCGGGCATGATCTTCTCCACATGACAGCAAACGTAGCTGACCACCAGTTTCCTCAGATCGTCAATCGTTCCGTCCCGCTCTGCAGTATTCTGGTAAGTGTACTGAAACAGTGTGGCGATATCTCCCGTCCGCTCATGGTGGAGGGTAAAGCATGAAAGCGTCTTGTGCAGTTTGTGCAGGCACAGCTTCCGCAGCGTATCGATGTCGTACGTGTCCGCGAACACGTAGAGCTTCGCGTGAGAGAGGAAGACGTCTGTGTAGTCCTCGCACGGCTCTTCGTTTGCTCTCGCTTTATAGTTCCAAGGCTTCGTTACGACCAGAGATGGTACGGTCGCGGACTTGAAGTTCTGCCAAACTCTTTGTTGCTGGTTGATTGATGTCACGGTACTGATAAATTTCATTGGAGCCGGCGCTGGTCTCTTGCCCTTTCGGGATCTGCTCGGTTGAACACTGACTCGCCGAGAACTTTCATCCTGGTAGTCCACAGCTGGGGGAAAATCCAAAGAGTCTGGCTGTACAGTGAGTTGCTCTATTGTCCTTGCACACGGTGACGATTCGAGTACTTCGGGTACTGTTTCAGCCTGACTCTGACCAGTCTGAGCTATAGAAGAAGCATCAAGGACTATGGAGTAGTCTGCTGCAGGATAGTCGCCGGTGTACATATATTCGATTACGTGCGAAAAGGTCTCTGGGTCGACATCATCGATGCGAGCACGGCCTTCTCTGGCCTCTCTCATTCGGCCATGGATGAGTGCATCGAGTGGCCTTGAATGGTGAGCAACGACATACTCATGGACTGTGAACTCGATGTTTTCTGGTCCAACGACAAATTTAAATGCCTTGGATCGAGCGATACTGCTAAGATGAGCACATAGGTCACTGGTTTAGGTACAACAGTACTTACTCCGAGTATTTGAATGCCATGGCTGCAGAGTCGGTCGCCGTAGATCAGTCCTGCTGCTTGGGAATTGGCAGACTCATTCACACTACAAGTACTGGAAGCTAGACTAGCTCACCTCCAGCTTGAAGTTTGGTTAGGGTCAAGGGCTGAACGATCTAGTTCCAACATGCATAAGCTTTCACGCTAGATTTCCCTAAGGTATTTCTCATGAGCACAAGTTCCTCCTTGTCGTGCACACAGATTGCTGTAAGAAAGCCACGCGCTAACACCATCACGTTGCATGCTGCAGTTTTGCATACAACGGCACTACCCTGCACATTACGACATTCCGGTCGTAGAGTCAAAGTCTGGCCTGGCGCCATACCTCTGGTGAAAAATGCAGGACTCTACGTCTTTGAGCATTTCCTCCTCCATGAGGCTTAAGATGCGAATGGTCTCGGCCTCTTCGCGTAGGCGCTCCTTTTCAGCCCTCTCACGTTCGACCTGCTTGCGAACCACAGGCGGGTGCCATCGTAGCCAAGCTCTGCCGTGGGTAGGCCGCGTTGCAAAATTGCCGGAGTGATACTTGAGGTACATACTACAGCTGTAGCACGATGGCTTACTGCAGCCAACATATCTGTCTTCTTGACCGTCGTGGGGAGTCACAAATGTCCAGCGTTGGAGCCAGAATTGATGGGCTAAAGCAACCTCGGCGTGAACGACCGGCACCTGATTATGTCGTTGGTACTTCTTCAACAAGCCTTCTGCTGACTCGAGTCTACTGACGGCAGACTCCAGGAGGGCGTTCGATTGTGCTACTCGTCGGCATACTGTTGCGACCAGTTCTTTGAGGTTGCCAGTGAATGGCCATGCGTCCCACTTGTTGAGGTCCGGTTTGCATTGTACGAAACTGACGTTCGAAGACTCCAATACCTGCCGATATCGAGAAGCATGAGTGGTGACAAAGGTGGCAGCTCTTTCCCACGAAGTCAATCTCCCAATAAAGTGCCGTGTTCGTCGACATATACGCGATCGAGGACACAGTTGATCGCTCAGGGTGCGATATTCATGGCTGGAACAGAAAGAAGATATCTTGCGGCAAAGTTCAATGTGGCTGCACTCTTTTACTGGGAGTACAAGTCTCCTCAAAGCCGGTAGCACGAGCTTTTGCTCTGTAAGTATCAGCTTCAAGTTCATGACCAGCATTTGCGACTTACCTTCGTTAAGGATCCCAAGTTCCTCGGTCTCCAGCTCATTGACTATTGCAGCGAACATTCTTCGGTACTGCTGTACCTTGACACCCGCTTTGTCCACGGATATCTGCCATATCTCGTCGGCGATCTCACGAGGCGCTCGAGGTCCAGCTTCGTTTGCTTCTCGAAGCAAGTTAATGATTGCGGTGAGATGCTTCACCGGATCTTGCACGAGATTGTCATTCACGGCTAAAAGGAAACGTATTGCCCGTGAGCTGCGTTGTGCTGCTATCGCGATGATCGAATCGCCGGCGTGTGTGAAGTGGCATAGGACGCACAAGCAGTCCAGAAAATGGTGCCACTGCCTGACTTCAGGATTGACTTTCTCAGAGAGCACATGGTTCAGACTGTCGTCAGAATTCTCTTCATCGTCGTCAGGGTCTGCTTTGCTGCCAGTCGCTGCTATCTTGGAAGAAGCAGGAACAGCATCGGGTCGGGCGTATTGTATCAGGCATTTGAGCCTCAAAACGGTGAGAAGATCAACGATGCGACGGTCGAGACTCATGTCGAAGAAAGAGTCCATACTTCCACATGGCAGAAGGATATTGCCACGGAATTATAAGCCACCAGCAGACCACGTGAAATCATGATTACGTAGAAACAACTACCGTCATCAGATCTGCCAGAGCTAGACTAGAATTTTCAAGGCTGAGCAAGCATTCTTTGAAGCTATGTGCTTGGCATTTTGCTGCTTTTTCGCAATTCCAGTGTAGTCCAACCCATCAACAAGGACAGTCATCTGCCACTTCGGAGGATCGAGGCTGAGCAGCTCAGGCTCCCAATTGATAGTCTTCTGTTTTGTTTGGCTCCACTCTTGCAGCCTCATGGTGTAGATAGCTATAGGTTTATCGTCACTCAGTGCTTCGTCGACCGAAGAAGGTGGTGATGGAGGAGCCTGCACCAGACGCTCTCTTGCTGATGCCGTGGAGGCGCCACGACTCTGGATAAGATTCACCACTTTCCGTTTGATCGGGCCGTCGCCTTCACTCACAAGCACTCCAACTTTCGTCAAGAAGGTCCATATGATATCAGTTGCTCGGACAGCCCCTGCATTGTCGAGTTGAACGTTTCTCAGAGCGTCCAGCTTCTCCAAGCAGTCAGAGTATGGAAAGTCGACCATTGCCGCCATGTGGTCGGCCTGCAGATTGTCAGATGAGCTCGTGTGAGGGGGAGAGGGAGTAAGCCGATCGCTAGAGATCACCTCAAGCTCCATCGCCGTGTGCGATGATCCTGCATCCTCAAAGACCAACTCGGCTAGCAAGGATTCGTAGAGCTTCTTGCCCAACCAGAAGCAACGAGAATGGTGCACTCGTAACTGTGCTTCGGGTACGGAAGATTCGACGAAAGATTGTTCCATGTTGCTGTCTTGACAGCTTTCAGCCATTCGGGATGAGCCTAAGTTCTGAGAAAAGTAACTATCTGCCATAGCGGTATGACTTTCATCAGCTTGGAAGGACCTTGCCGCCAAATTTATACGTATCAGGACTGAATTCCACTCCAGGTTGCAAGCAGATCTCTCATGAAGTCATTCTGATATCTGAAGCTGCACAAGCAGCATCACTCTCCACCCCGGAGCTGAGTCCGTATTCAGCTCACGATCGAGGAATGCCGTGACACAACTCGATTTCAGCATCGGTGTTGTGAGTCGATGCTGTCACACAGCATTGACTCGCAGCGAGATCTGGGAAGTCCAGGAGAAGATCGGCAAGAAATCGTCTAGTTGATAAGTACCCTCTCAAGGTGCCAAGATTTTCCACTGCTGGAATCTCGCGTAAAGTCTGCCATGGGCACCAATCATAGGTTGGAATGAGCTATGAATCCTCCCAGGTTATTTCTTGATGCAGCGCTGCGGGGTGTGGCCAGGTGGACATAGCTCTGAGCTCACCAGGCCCCAAAGTGCTGATGAACAGCACAAGATTCACAAGCTCATGCGACTGCAGTCCACATCTTGCCAGTGAGGTTTCGAGGTTCTCTCCCGTTGTCAACACTTCTTGAAGCACACAACCCTAATGGCGCAGTATTGCGATTCATCGAAGTGCCGTGGGAGGGAGACCCGCCAACAAATTCAGCTAGCGCAGTACCTGGAGGGTGGTGACAAGAAGGTGAGCATCGTGGACTCCCGCGAGCCTATTTTCACAGCTGACCGCTACCCAAGGACGGGCAATTTCTTGATTCCGTGCTGGAAGCCGTGTCGAAGATAATGCAAGCTAGACCAAAGTTGGCGAAAAAGATGATGTATCGAAGCATGCATCGCCGTGAGCACGAGCTGTCCAGGAAGGACAAATTGTGCGATTATACGGGCATCGATAATATGTCTCTAGCCATATTGAGGAACGGACGATGTGAATGGTGCGCAGAACCTTCGAAGTTCTGGAATCCGCTCGGCGATCCTCTTCTTGACCATACGGCTCATCGTAACCCTCAAGGCTACCTGTTGAGAATTTACAGGCGCTTCTTGGAATGTAGCGATGCTTAGCCGCTCATGGTACACCGTATGGTCTGCGTCGAGCTCTTTGAGTTCCGGAAGGCCATGGGGTTCCCAAGATCGCAGGTAAACTCAACAGTGGCAGAGCTTTGTGATGAAGAGACTGGAGATTTCAGGGTCGGAGTCTTGGACGAAGATCGTGCCAAGAACGCTGAGGAGGTCCGCAAGCACCTTCTGCAGATGATAGATTATGGTCATCGGTACGTCCTGCTTGCAGAAAGATTTGGCGACGGTGTCTGCCTAGTGCTTGGGACGAGCATGGCGCGCACATAGTAAGTCGACCTGCGCAAGCGGGAGCTTATTGCTGATCAGGCCTCCAGCTGGGACAAACTGCTTCCTAAGAAGCCCGATGAGCTTCAAGCGAGAAAAGCCCATGCCCATATCCAGCATAACACAGATATACCGAAGCTGGCCGAAGAATATGGGGCGCTTCGTAGACACCTCCTGGTCTCCAAGTTGGTCGAGCTGTACTCAATGCTCTCTTTGTCCGTGGAAACTGTCTCATGGGACAGTCACGGGAAGGCGTTCAGCCCATGTGTCCAGGTTCTGCAGGGCGAGGTCAAGTCAAACCAGGTCGGCTTGAATGGCAGGTTCGAAGTTGGTGTGCAGTGTGAGATTACATCTCTAGGTTGGATCAACAATACGATGTAGAGCGGCAAGCTGTAGCATCGCAGACAAGCCTAAACCAAAGACTGTTGTTCAATCGTCCGTTTATTATAGTCGAGCACGGTTCGATAAGATATGTATCAACGCGCAAATGGTGCCACACCGGATACGATTTAAATTGCCGCTAGATTGCCGCACAGCAACTCGTCAGGCACACCGCGCTGTTTGATGCACCCAGATCGAGGTTCTGACTGTGATCACTTCAGATCCCGGAATGTTCTCGTGAGGCCACTTGGCTCTGGATTTGGAAAGGATATTTGGGCCTGCTGCCCATTTGTCAATGGGTTTCACTGGGAACGGTGGTCAACCAGCTCATAGCTTCCTGGCCACCAGTTAAGGCCAAGTTACAGCAACAGGAAAGCGCCTGGCAAAGCTACGCGTGAGCCTGGTCGACGAGTCCGTCCGAAGGTACAGCGTGCTCCCGATGTCTGTAATCTGGACTTAGCGAAGGTTAAAGTCGCGTGGTGCAATAGGAACAAAGCTGCGTGTACCATACGCATAGTAACCGAATTGCCCAGGTCGCAAAGACAGGTTCACAGGGGCGTATGGCTCGAGATTCCACACTTCAAGTAAAGCATCTCGAGGTTTGGCCTGAAATCAAGCGAATGCCAAGATCATCGAGCTCAGGGCTGCAAGACATGTATAAAACGAGACTGGAGATTGATATCCATTGATTAGTGAGACCATCTCAGGCAGCGGCGGCGGATACAAGTGCCTCTGCGTGTGCCAAGGCGCTAGTGGGTCAAACTATGAATGAAGGCCTGAGGCTTCAAGTATACATGTGATCGCGTAGTGGCAGTCTCCCATCGGCCTGAGTTCGAAGTATTTGGGTAACGAGTGTCCCGGCCTCCGAACATCACTCACAGGCGCTCGATCAAGCACGGAGAGCGAGTAGGTCTTGGCAGAAACGATTTCCGGCCAGCAACAACGACGGAGCGGATTCTTGTTGGGCGCAGGGCGTGTCATATGGCTCAGACCGGTGTCGCGTGGCCCAATTCCCAATCGTCTCTGGTCTCCGACGGGTGAAAAGTTTTAGCAAGACGCCTCGCACTACGTTCACGCGTCCGGTTGCCCGATACTGTAATGGTCCGTGGTGTGCGTCACAAGCGAGACATCGGACCAGTCGAATTGCAGCAGATGGAAATTTGCCATGGCCCTACGAAGCTCGGCGGACTGGGCATTTCTGCGGGAGAACTGCTCGGTACGGACGGAACCCACAAGTGGAAGTGCCATGGTTCTTCCAACACAAGGTCGCAGTCTGTGGGCTGACGGTGGATTGCAAGCTGAAAGCACGTTCAACGACACGGCACACTGGCAGTCGGCCTGGGTCTACGTTTGTCCGAGCCATGATCCACAGAGATGGCAAATGTGGCTGTGGTATCTCACCAGCAAGGGTCCGTACAACTTTTCGGTCCTTCAGTAGCCGGTACCTATTACGTTCGCTAGGCCCTCGTGGCACTGGAGCTCCAAGATGCTACTTAATCAAAAGATTGGGTCTTCTGGAAGGCCGCTCGTGCGGCTCCGAATCCAGACAAGAACTCTTCATTCACTCACGCCAGTCTGCCCTTTGCTGCATCACACCTGGCATTGGAAGTCTTGGCTGTTTGAACGACCGGAGACCAGTCTATTCTATGTATTTCGAGATTGTATAGCAAGAAAGAGAGAAGGAAGCGCATCCTCCCCAGCCATACCCACCTTTTCACCTCGTAGAGCGCGACATCGACAGCAGCGAACGATCCCAGAGCAACATACCCCAAAGCGGCCTCTTGATCAGTATACCACAACCATAAAGAGTACCGGTTTCCAAGCGACAATCTTTTCCCGCCCAAGAGACACGGACCAGAGCCCACAGCGACCAAATCAGCCCTATCAGATAGGCCGCGAACGGACCAGTCCAAGTGCCCTCAGCCCAAAGCAACAAATAGCTTCGTATCGCTCGCGTGAAGGAGGACTCACTTATCGATTGAGCAGCCCGACGATCCGCTCCCGAATCGAGTTTCCATCATGTCCAAGTCAGCACCGTACGGCTACCCGGCCGCGGGCGATCCCAACTACCGCCGAGCCTCGAAGATGTCTGGAGGTGGGGACAAGGAGAACGTGCCCGGCATGCCGGCGCGAATGAACTCCATCGACAGCAATCCCGAAGATGTGCTGGCAGCATTGGGCTACACGCAGGATCTCAGCCGGAACCGGTCCACGCTGAGCGTCGCCTTCATGTCATGTGTCCTGGCTTCGGTGCCCTACGGTCTGGCGACAACCTTGATCTACCCCATCATCAACGGAGGTCCGGCGACGATCATTTGGGGATGGTGTCTTGTATGTCTGTTGATGCTGTGCGTAGCCATTTCGCTCGGTGAAATCACCTCGGTATGTTGGACCCGAATCTGCTGATGCCTTTCGCGTCACGTCCTCGCGAAATGCCGCTAGACTCTTGCCATATGCGTAAAAGGTTCTCCTGGATGCGAGCTAAACGTTACCTAGGTCTTCCCCACCGCTGGAGGTGTTTACTACCAGACCTACATGGTCTCACCTCGATGGTGCAGAGCGCTGATGGCCTGGATGACGGGCTGGTCCTTCGTGCTCGGAAACATTATCATCACGCTCTCGGTCAACTTCGGAACCACGCTATTCCTCATCGGCTGCATCAACATTTTCCGCGATGCGGAGGGCAATCCAATCTTCGTGGCGGAGGCGTATCAAGTCTACCTGATCTTCTTGGCTGTCACTCTGATTTGCAACTTGATCTCATCACTCTGCAACCGATGGCTGCCAATGATCGATACCGCGACGGTGGGATTCCTGTTCCTTGGTTTGTTCGCGATCATCATCTGCGCCCTTGCCATTGCAGCAGAGGGACGAAGAAGCGCCTCCTACGCTTTCGGCCATTTCGAGGTAATCTCTGGCTGGACTCCTCCTGGCTGGGCGTTCTGCATTGGCTTACTTCACGCCGCATACGCTACCTCTGCTACTGGCATGGTGGTCAGCATGTGCGAAGAGGTACACAAGCCAGCCGAGCAAGTGCCCAAGGCTCTTGTCGGCGCTCTGGTGCTCAACTGGGTCGTCGGTATTCTCTTCCTGGTCCCACTATGCTTCGTGCTTCCGGACCTCGCAGCCATCTACGCCGATCCTACCGGGCAACCACTCCCAGTCATCCTGAAAGCGGCCATCGGCAACGACGTGGGCGCTTTTGTTTTGACGGTGCCGATCATCATCCTTGGCATTTTCTGCGGCACTGGTTGCACCACTGCCGCTTCTCGCTGCACATGGGCTTTCGCTCGTGATGGTGCCATTCCAGGATCCCGCAAGCTCAAGTTCGATACCGTCAACAAGAAGCTCGATGTTCCCTTCAGCGCCATGATGCTTAGCGCAGCCATACAGGTCGTCCTGGGCGTCATCTATATCGGGAATACTGCCGCTTTCAATGCCTTCAACGGATCCGGTGTCATTTTCTTGACCCTCAGCTATGTCATGCCAGTCGCCGTGTCTTTCTGCACTGGTCGTAAGACGCTGGTGGGCGCCAGATACAATTTCGGTTGGATTGGTTCTGTCTGCAATGTAGTTGCCATGGGTGAGTTTGCGGCGTGGTCTACATGGAGGGATTGTGCTAACAGGCATTAGCTTGGTGTGCTTTCGCCATACCTCTCTTCTCGATGCCTTCGGCTTTGCCAGTCACCCTGGCAGGCATGAACTATGGCTCCGTGGTCTTCGTTGCTGGCCTTGCGATTGCTTTGGCGTGGTACTACATCTGGGGCAGAAAGAATTACGCCGGTCCCCGTGCCAATGATGCGATGTCGCCGGATCATCTTACTCATGAGAGCTCACCACCTTCGTACTGAGCGATGCTTCCTTAGATTTCTAGATACCCAAGCATCGTTGCACCCCCTTTTTTTCAAGTCTGAGCTCCGTTCTCATTTCATGCTGGATGTCTCGTATGTCAGGTTTTGTGTGAAGTGCAAACTTCAATAAAGGACAGAAGGTTGACTTTTTGGTCTCGAGCGTGGTGGCTTCAGTGATTGGCTTGCCGGCATCAAGGTTTACCAGCATCTAACTTGGTTCACTGGACGTCTCGGACACCGAAAGATGCACAAAGTTGATGTTTGGGTCACGGATATGAGGTACAGGTATCCTCAGTATGTTGAGAGAAGGAGTTTCGGAAACTCGACAAGGACCCGCTCACCACTGATAAGATAGAGCGACAGATGTCATTTCCAAGCAAGACTTAATCGCATGTCCGGGGTGGGAAGCATCCAGGTGATCTTTAGTGACGCTGTCGAAGACGTTTAAGATCACGTTTTCATCCGTTGACGTTCGTCACTTTACTCGTGATGCAGGCCTGTCATGATGTAACTATTCGTGGCTTGCTACGTGATCTATCCCGTTGTATTTGTATGTCGTTATCGCACGTTGCGTCACTCAGTCTATCTCGTAGAAAGTTTAGCATTCTATCCAATCTCCACAACATCTTGCAGGCTGAAATTACTCCCGTCAGAGCTTGCCATCCGTCAAAATGTCCGCCTCAGTCGAGCTTAGACCATATCCTCCGGCGAGAGCGACGGACTTGCCCTTCTCCGACTTGAACAAGCATAGATCGTCCAATGTGTCTTGATCAAACTCGTAAATCATTGCTTCTGCATTGCGCCACATATACCCACTCGGTCCAGTACGACTGCAAGTCAGCTGTCTCAAGATATCTCCATGTGCGACTAGAACAATCGTCTTCTCCGGACGATCTCTCAGCCACTGCCGGACCCATTTCGCACGCTTCCTAATTGATGTTGGGTCAGGAGCCCAGAACCCTTTCTTGGAAGTCCAGTCAGGAGTCAGAAGTGAAAAATCGAAGCCAGCGAATTCGGGGTCCGCTTCCAAAGCCTCCTTAGGTGAGCCAGCGTCGCATGGGTAGTCGTTGCATTCTTGGGCTTGCGGTAAGCAGATGACTTGGCTCAAGCCACCAAGTCGGTCGATTGCATCTTTCCACCCGAGCTTTGTGGTTTGCAGCGTGCGCTTCAATGGTGATGACACTACTAAGTCGACTTCCTGTGCAATCTCCTTCACTTGTGGAGCGAGGGCTGCAGCTTGCTTCTTGCCGAGTGCGGTCAGAGGCGCATCTGGGACTGTAATAACTTAGAGAGCATCCTCTTGCATATATGTGGTGAAGCTCACTGTGATAGTCCAGATCAACATTGTGTTCAGCTTGTGCGTGCCTCGTCAGGATGATGCGAGAGTTGGGTGCCATGATGCAAAGAATCCTGGAACATGTATAATGGAAAGTTTACTGTGGCCTGCGTGCACTCATCTGGACTCTACTTCACAAGTAATGTGGCAACAAAGTCTGGAGTGAGGCCTGAAGAGAAGTGTGACACAACCCAAAATGTCCACGTTCAGTGAAGTCATTTCCGGCCGACACCACGACCGGCTAAATGCAGATCGGAGTTTCCTAATCAGGATTGCCGATGTGTTGAAGATGAACACAGCGAGGCTGTCCAAGAGAACATTATACACCTGGAATTAGGCTGCGCACGAGGAAAACGATCAGGCAGGAGTAAGGTTTGATGGTATGGACAGGCTCGCTGTGCCTCACCACAGCTCATCAAAGAACTTCAGATGCAAACATGCACTACGCATTGCACAACGAACATACAGCAAACCTCTCATTGAATAAGCATTACCATTATACAGCGCAGGCCTGCTCGTTCTGTAGAGTGGTGGAGGACTCTTTCTCTCCGTTAAGTAGCCGCCAGACTTCAGCAGACTTGTAGAATGGCAAACCGTGGCCAAGCGAAACAATTGGCCAGGTCTATCATCCGAATGGCAAGAATGAATAGCGAGATAGACAGGATCCAGAAGGCACTTCAAGACATGGGATGCTCGGATCTGTCGACTGCTACACTCGAAAATGAAGCACGTTGCGGACCAGACGCCGAGAAGGATGACGAAGTTCGACGTGCTATGCTGCTTTTGAAGAGCATCGACGAAGTGAAGCACATCGGAGAAGAGCCCAAGCGAGAGCCTAGATCTGTACTCAGCAAGTCAGAGGAATTCGAGAAAGCTCGACTTGGCCGGTCCAGAGCGCACAGCAACAGGATGGCCGTCGCAAGTGACTTGAAGCTGTTGGAGCTCGGACAGTGCTTTAGACGCTTCTTGGAGAAGCAATTCCCGCTGACCTGGGAGAAACTGCTGGTCCGGGACTAGAAGGACGAATATAGGGGTTGCGCCAGGAGCTGAGGCCGACTAATTGTCTTCCCACAGTGTTCAGAAATGATACAATGACTGGTGCCATCAGTCTAATCTTCGAATGACGGCTCTCGATACTCAGTGTATCTCCTATATGTCTAGTAAGGAAAATAGCTCTCTTCATTGCCAATACCTCTCGGCGGCCTTTAGCTTGCTCTTTCTGCCCTGCGATGGTGGAGGCCACGTCGATGTATACCGGGACTGTGGAAAATATGCGCCTCAAGGAATGATGAACAATGGTTGCCGCGCGAGCAGCTGATCCGGGTTGATATGAGCTTGTGGAGCCAAGAAAGTACAACTTTGTAAAGGCCTCTGAGATGCTCAGCGGCCGAGGGTCTTGGCGACGATGGAGTGAATCATGGAACAGCCACTAGCGTCCGTTCCAGAGGCACGAATGAGGAAGAGCTATCTATATGCGCTCCGGTCGCTCCACCGTTGATTATGTACAACACCTGCTTCTTCTTGGGTGATCTCCAGAGTGGATATTGCCCTTGCTCACTTCTCAGACTTCGACTCCTGCACGACTGGCGGCTGATATATCGTGCCCTAAATAGGCCTTCGGGAATAACACGGGCAATCCCTCGTTTTGCTCGGACCCTCCTTGCGCGCCCGTTCGGATTGAGCAATTGGTAGACATACGACACTCCCGATGGACTCTTTGTCGAGAAGAGGTAACTATCCTCTCAAGGATATACAGCTATCCCAGCTGGTTTGCGAGTTTGATAGCTATTAAGCTCAAAAGCCCCTCATCAGTCTCCACCCAGCACCTTTGATGCTCAGCTGAGTGAGGGCGAAGAAAGCTGACTACAGCGTGCCTCCTGCATCTATCGCAGTAGCTTTAGATTCGTGAGCGACCAACCCAGCTGTTGTCGATCAGTCATCCTCCAGACTTGCGACTTCTCGTAATATCTTCGGTGCTGTATTCGCTTGCCTCTGCTGACAGCATAAATTCTGTTTATTAGATCTTGAGAATTGTAAGTACAGCAACTGTTCGACAGCAAGACACTCAGGAGTACCTCTAATCGCCGAACCAGGCTCTTCGCGTTCATCTGTCGCCATAGACCAAGACCAGAAGGCAACAAGCCTTGACATAAGATGACCACTAAGCGCAATGCCACCTCTGCAGACGTAGACGCCCTCAAGAAGGCCTTGACCGGAACAAAGGCTAAAGTGATAAGCCCTACCGACTCAGATTATGCCCAAACTATCGAGCGCTGGTCTAAAGCAGCAGAGAAGCCAGCCGGCGTTTCGGTTGAGCCGACTTCCTCCGAGGAAGTCTCTATCGCAGTCAGGTACGCTACCGATCACGGGATTGATCTTGCTGTCAAAGGTGGAGGTCATTCGACCGCAGGAGCCAGCAGCACAGACGGCGGCCTTTTGATTAACCTTCGGCGAATGAGAAATGTGAAGGTCGATGCTGGTAAGCGTTTGCTTCATGTCGGCGGAGGTGCTCTTTGGAGCGATGTCGATGCAGCAGCTTGGGAGCATGGTCTGGCTGCAGTCGGTGGCACTGTCGCAGACACTGGCGTAGGTGGTTTGACGTTGGGTGGTGGTTACGGCCAACTCACAGGCAAATACGGTCTCGTGATCGACAACGTCGTCGAAATCACCACAGTCTTAGCAGATGGATCCATTGTCCAATCCAGCAAAACCCAGAACGAAGATCTCTTCTGGGGCCTTCTAGGAGCAGGACAGAACTTCGGCGTGTCAACAGAGTTCGTCTACCAAGCATATCCGCAAAAAGAGCTGTGGGTCGGCATGATGCTCTTCCCTCCCGTCCCAGAGGTCATCAAAGGTCTAGTCAACAACCTGAACGAGCTATACCAAGTCAAGGAAGGTCCCGATGGGCCAGAGGCCAAAGCAAGAGGCCGCTGCGGAACTCTTCTCGCTCTCGCCAAACCACCTCCAGCCGGCGGTCAAACCATGATTCTCCTCCTCTCCGCATTCAATGGCACCGAAGCCGAAGGCAAAGAAGTCTTCAAACCATTCCTAGAACTTGGTCCTGTCGAGAACACAATGGCCATGCAACCATATCCCAAAGTCAACGCTCTCGTGCCCACGCTTCAGGGAATGCGTGCCAGCATGAAAGGAGCCGCATATATGATGCCCGTTCGTCCCGAATTTGTCATAGGGCTGGTTGCCAAATACGATGAGTTCCTGTCCAAAACACCCGATGCCATGCCGAGTCTGGTTGCATTTGAGTACTACGATGCTACGGAAATGAGCAAGAGGGATGAGGGGAGCTTCGCGAATCGTGGACATCACTTGAATGGTCTCGTCATGCCTACGTGGTCGAGCAAAGAGAACGATGCGGTCTGCAGGCAGTGGGCGAGAGATATGAGTAACTTGTTTAAGCTCGAGTTGGAAGCTCATGGTGAACAGACGGGTACGGGCGTTGAAGGTGCAAGCAGGAGAGGCAAGAAGGGTGCGACGATGCTTTATGGAAATTATGACGTGAGTACGGCGCCTCCTTGAAGGGAAGTCCTTTGAGTTGATGCTAATTTGTTGCAGCAATACGATGAGATATCGAAGGATGTATTCGGCGACAATTACGAGCGACTGCAAGCTATCAAGGCGAAATATGATCCGACGAATATGTTCAACAAGCTATTCCCAATCACACCGGCGGGCGCTAATGGCGAGAAGCTTTGAAGTTCACCCATAGTGATAAATCGTTCGAATAAAGTACTGGCAGGGTCTGTGAAGATACGGTCATTCCATTTCATACCACGTCACTATGCCATGCAATGCTATCGATACTGCCTATCATACTGCAAAACCCGCACCGGCTGTCTTTCGCTCGGCGTTCCAATCGCCACATGCCCTATATCGTCGTTCGGCCTCACATCGCCTATCCGGACCAATGTGTTCCGTAATCTATATGCTTTCTCTCTTCCATCCTCCATACTGGATCCTGCCTCCACATGCACATAAGGACTATGTCGCAAGAGGCTCACAAAGTCGTCCAGAATGTCCGGCCCTCTGCGCGTTGCATCGAGATATGCTGTTGCAAGCCCGAGGAAGCATAGCGCGATTGAGATGGCAGCTAAAATAACCATGGGTATTACGTGGCAGCGAAGGACTTTGGTTTCGATTCGCGTTTGGCCCGGGGTTGTGCTGTGCAGGCTTTGCTCGTAGATGTTGTTCAGCGTGAAATTGCCCGTAACGGAGAATTGAGCTACATTGTCCATCCAGTAGGTATTGAGGAGCTGTGAGAACCGCTGTGAGAATAGGTCGTCGCCAATGTCGGCTAGTGTGTAGTCTGCGTCTTCGACTGCACATTGGAATGGGTTCTCTGGGTGGACAAAATAGCATTCAATCGGCGACAGTCCGGAATTACTGGAATTTCCAGTTGCTGAAACAAAGTTGGAAAAGAAGAGCTGGGGAATGCGCTGCTTCTCGGTCACGCTGGAGTCGTTGAATGGGGGCGAAATGCCGTCGAGCTGTGAGAGCATCGAGTCGGGGTGGTCCACAAGAGAAGCCCGTACAGCTTGAACGCTGCAATTGGCGTCAGCGGAGCAATAGACGTTTGCCTCAACGTAGGTAGTGGTCAGTTCGCAAGATGCTGTAGTGGCTTCACCGGAGCCCGCAGAGCTAAACTGGATTGTATTGGGCGCCGTAGAATTGAGCGTGTGGTTTTTGTCGTACTGAACACTAAAGTCGTTGGAATCTCCTCCTCGTCCACCTGATGCAGTTCTACAGTCGAGATAGAAGTAACTCGTCTCGATGTTGAACTGCGATTCAGTGTTGAGAACGTCGCCGTGCTCAGAGCCATAGAGCTGTTCTTGTAGTGCTTCCAGAGTCATCGTGCTGTTCTCAGTTGCCTCAGTTGCCGAAGCATTGACTGCTCCGGGGCCAGGCGGGATCACGGGAATTCCACGAAGGAATGGTATGCCGGTCAGTGAGGCATACATCGGGACATTCGGGGCACTGTCAACGTCTGCGTCATTCGGTACGCCTAGAAACGCCTCCAGCCTTGCCAGGGCTTTGTTCGTCGAATTGAGCCTTGCTAGTTCTGCTGTGCGATACCAGCCGGCAGAGTCTGCTTTCTGCACCGTCTTGAGAACTTCAAGCATCGGGAGTTGTAGGTTTCCGAAGAGGTCTTGTGTAGCATTTTTTGAGGAAGACGGGCTGAACAATGCTGTAACAAAGGCAGAGTTGATAGGTCCTATGAGATTGGGCTCATCCGTCAACTGAAATGGCGAGTCGTTCAAGTCTAGGTAGTGGAAGTTGGTTGCAATCGTTGTGTAATTCGACTCTTTCGAGACCGCCTTGAGTGAAAACTGGCCACCTAAGGGGTTCAGACACCAGACAATGAATAATCCAAGCGCAACAAGACCCATGGATTGGTATTTGAGAGGCGTGAAGAGTGACGAGGCCAAGTTGCGGCTGCCGAGAAGATGTTGTATCGTCCCAACGCTGGCACCTCTTTCGAGCTTGTATTGAGCGCATCCTTTCAGGAACTTTCCCAATATCAAGGTGAACAGGATGGGAAATATGGTTGGGTTCTGCAAGTCCTGTCAGCGCATTGCCCGTCCTCCAATCCATTTTACGGCGACCTACAAAGCCTGCCATCTTGAAAATGGCTTGATTGAGGGGCAAGCTCGCCATTGTGCCATTCTGGGCGCGAGCTAGAAATGCGAACGCCGCGAAATATAGCACCAATGCCGATATGAATATGTCGAACAGTGCCGAGTGCCAGTTCCGGCTGTTCGCAGGTCTTGTCGCACCTTTGTAGGTATCGCCAGCATCTTGCGACCCGAATATCTCTTTCGTCCGTCCTGTCTTGTATCCCTTCTCAGATCTTCCATCCAAAGATTCCAATCGGTAGTTGCTACTGCTCTTGACCAGTCCCCGCTGACTCTCCGCGAGCGACTTCACGCTCTGTGCTCTCCGCCGCGAATCCATGTCTTCTACCAATGCCACCACCAACGGGCGTCTCTAGCAATCAATAAAGGGAACGAAGAGACGCAGGTACCAAGCAGGCGGCACCCTCTACATCATATAGCGCAATAACGTGCGCTCCAGATCTTCCTTGGACGCGCATAAGGCATAGCGGCATCGTAAATCCTAGGCGCCATCTCGACGCTTTCCAGCAAGCATCAGCGTGCCGAGGATGGGTTGGACTGTTTATGGAATGGGTGGAAATAGTGTTCACGCGATCGAGCGCGTTCCTGGCGAACCGAATTTCAATTTGCACCTCCTGGACAGTGAGCACAGACGCCATTGGAGTGATTTGAGTCAAGCCGTGGATGGGACAGGCACAGCCTGGACAGGAGTATGTCAAGGCTCAAGTGCCGTAATCTCTGGACACCACTTTCTTGAATCAGAGGTCTATTATTGTTACGATTTGTGAGAGAGGTGGGTGCAGAAGTGTCCAAGGAGCACCCTCCGTGTTCGACAAGCCCAGTCCTGGTAGGGACGCATCTCGACAGCGCGCACATCCGCTAGCGCGTCTAGGGATAACGTCCAATAGTCAGTCCTCCGGTCAGAAACACCCCTCTTACTCTACTCCTTCCCCTCTCCTCTCTTTGGGATCCTTGAGCGATCGACCACCAATTGACGATCGAAGTCTGGGGCTGTGCGAGGATGAGCACACAGTGGCCGAGACGGCGAACCGGCAACCAACAAGTATACTGTGATGATCAACATCCCTCTCGCGCAGAGCCTGGTTGTATGCCATCAATCGAGTTGGATCAGCAGCTTGTCAACAATCTCAGTCGGGACGGGTAAATTTGCTCCGAGCATTGAGACCAAGTGACAAGAATCGGTCACTGTATTACTGGCACCCAACCTTCGACAGCATGACTTCGTTGCTAAAGAAAGTCTTGTGGTCCTATCCCTACTTCTACCAGTCTTCCACTGCCAAAATTGAATATCTGCCACAAACATGACATTTCGAAATGCCTTGCCCTTCGGGTTTTGCGGTGCATTGCAAGCTCTATTTTATCTTGTGTAGAGACTCCTAACAATCATCACCCTCGGACCGGTACCAGCATAAAGCTCGAACACGAAAGCCTTCTCGTTGAGGTCGGTCAACTCGCTGTCCAGTTTCTGCAGCGCAGCGCGTTCGACCATCTTGACATCAGGAGAGTCGGCAAAACCCAGCTCGGCCGCGCCTCGAGCATTAAGCACGACAAAAACACCAGAATTGGTGCTGAGAGTCAAAGTCATAAACGCGTCCCGGTAGCGGGTCTGCGTGTCTCGAACTCAGTCCACTCTCGGCGGGTGCGTAGATCCCTGGATGGATGACCTCACGGGTCTGAGGTAAGGAGTCAGAAATTCCTGTGGAGAAAGAGCTTGCTACCGACTTCATGATATCGGCTTCGAGTAGCGGCAATTTGATGGATTCGCTTGGAGATGAGCAATTGTCACCAAGAGTCTTGTTCATGATAGGTGCGGAAGCCCGGTTGGGGTGGAGGTGCTGCAGAGTGAAGGCAGAACAGTCGGTCCAATGTTCTCAACCAGATCTGAACTGACAAGCCCATATGTAGAAACGACACGCTGGCATGTGTGGTTGCCACCGTAGAAATGGCTAGCTTGTCGCAGTCATGTTGTCATCCTCACCATTTGATCAGACGGCCCAACACCTCAAAGATTTCCTGGGGATTTCGCGGTTTCAACCCTTGGCAGAGATATGCGAAGGCCAACTGATGCTGAGCCTCGGTGCAAGCGCTGGCGACCGTCTAGAAATCGCGAAGTGTCTTGGCTGCTAGGCACGCAGCGCCGTCATGCTATAACAAGAGCTAGGGAGAATTGCAAGATGGGGAGAGACATGAAAAGGGACCCAGAGCCCGAACCATGAGATGCACAGATCCTGAACCCTCAGGTGGGATGGATGTAGCTGGAGCATGGCTCAGAAGTGCAATAACATGCATAACTGGTATTCATCCATTCGATCACGTCAAACCACCAGTGCATCTGGTTCTGCTCCTGGACTATGCTCTCTCTGCGGCTCAAATGCTGACGCTCTTCAGACCCGACTCGGAAGCTCGGACATTTGCCGTTCACTCGGCAACTCTTGTGTTTCTGGAACATATTTGGGCCCCGATGGAGCCATTGGGGACCCTCCGTACGAAGGGGGTCCGCCTTGCCCATATTGGCCATTGCCATGCCCGTCGTACGGCCCCGCTGCTGCCGTTTGTCCATGTGGCTGCGATAATTGGGTCTTCAGCTGCTTATTCTTTCTCCATTGCCAGAACAGGAGCGCCAACGCGACGAGAAGAGCCACGCCCAGAGATGCACCCACACCGGCGCCTACGGCGACCACATTGCTGTCGGGATCGGCCGCAGCACTACATGCGGGAGCTGTCGAGTTGGAGGAAGGTGACGCAGTGGAAGTGCTCGATGCTGTCGTTGTTGTGCCTGGAGCAGTTACGGCTGCTTGCTCGAGGTCGCCCACAGGTATCGTTGAATTTGGTATCAGGATTTGCGCTCCAGTCAACGCCAGAGGCGCATAAATTTCGCCTGCATCGTTTGTAGCGTTGCACACGCCAGAGGGGAAGTCGTAATTGGTTCCTGGTCAGAAGGTTAATGGATTGTCTCTGGCAAGGTGATACGACACTGGTGCTTACCACAGCAGAAACGTCCAAGTCCGTTCTCATCCTCCGTGGCCAGGTACAATGTCAATCCCCGGTCTCGCCGCGCTGTTCATGGCCCATCAGCGGTCATCACAGCTAAAGCTATGCTCATTGCCCACTCACATTCTGTGCAGATTTGCGCGCAGGCCGGGTCATCCCAGCTGGAATCCGTACATCCAGACCGTGCTATTCTGTTCCCCCAGCCCGACTGCTGATAGCATAGTCCATTCGACAGGCACAGGGCCCCGTAGACACAGCAAGCGCTGTGTCCGCTGCCACCTGGGTTGCATGGCCGTAGACTATCCGACTCGAGAGCTAAAGAACCGTCTGGAAAATAGCATTGTTGTGCCAGGGCGATGGACAAGAGCTGGCTACCAAGAATGGCGTACTTCAGCATCTGGTTGGCGTTAGGCTGTCGTTCGAAAGGCACTGTACTCTTATATATATGTGAGATGTTGCAGGCCGAAAGAGGCTGATCGCAACCAGGACAACGTCACTTTAAGAGTAAAACTATCTATTAAGTCGTAACACCACCCTGGCCAGCCTCAGCCGCACTCACAGGAGTCGGTTGTACAAGTTTCGAAGCTGGAGGATGTTGCCAAGAGCTATGTGTCCAATGATCTAGCAAAATGGGCAGCGCACGGTCTGCCATGCCGTTTATGAATAGGCAGAACTTGATTGCTATTTCGAGTCTGAGGCAGGGTTGTACTGTATACAGAGCAATTGCTCCGCAGCCTGAACTGTGATGTGTTGCACAGCTACGGCGAATATTCACCGCCCCGGCGCCACGGGCGCTTATTGGGGTATGTTTTAGATTCAAACTCGTCCTTCAGACACCATATCTCGTGCCATGTCTTTGTTGCAGATGGGAAGCCCGTTCTCGTCTTGTCGCTGATAGTGGCCCGAGAATGCCATGCGAATGTCTTCTGCACTATCCCTATCATGTTGTATGTTCGACAACGCAAAGTGTTCGCGTTGCTGCCAAGAGCATAGCCCTCTCCCTTCGCTGCAACAACCATACAACGTCTGGAAATGAAGATCGACGCTGCAGTGCTGATTCCTGAAGGATTCCAACGTGGGTATAGCGCGAGGGCGGTTCGTACCCGCGTGGCATGTTCTTATATAGGAATATATTTAGCGTCACATCCAGTCTGCTTTGCATAGAAACACTCACATTTTTTGCAGAATTTTCAATTGAATGGTCTCCCTGCTTTTCAAACTTGATGTCGGGCTTTCAGATAGCTCTCTACGATTGTATCGACTTTTCCCAGTGTCGATACAAGTACCAAAACGCACTCCAATTCAGTGAACTTGGACATTCAGTTAGCCGGGGACTCCTTTCGCATGATGCTGCCGCATCTTTCACCCCATTATTTAGCAAGAACAGGAGGTCTTCGGAGCGAACCTCCACGGATTGCTTACACATAGATACTATACTGGTTCAGCTTAGCGTCTAAGGCACTGATTTTCTGCTGCCTAGATACATACAGTTCAAGCGGCATTGATTCACCATTTCCGGCATTAATACTTTTCCGCGCCGCGATTGTCCACCTTTGTTGATGGACACAGGGACCGGTGGAATGCTTTCATGCCGGGTTTGGCCACGCAGGGCCCACACGTCCTACCATTCCCATTTACCACCATTTAGCGTTATGTTTGTCTGCAAGTCGCCGTTCGTCCTGGAGTAGATCTAGCTTCCGTGAGCTTCCAGTTGGAAGGAAACCCCTTTGGCAGCGGCCCTGATGATACGGCCAGGGGGTTTGATTGAGACGTCTGCGTGGTCGTTTGGAATGAAACAACTACTTCACCAACTATCACTAGTCCAAGAAGTCCGAAAACTGGTTGGTTCCGACCATTGATGGAAGCGAATCGCTGCACAATGAAGGCTTGCGCTCCAGCTCCATTCAGGACAGGTCCTACAGACGCTCGACTGTCGCCAACACCGCACTCGTTCCCACCAACAGCCCGTAGAGTCTGCGAGATTTCTGCACAGACCTCTGCACTGTTGAGTATCGTGCTCGGCGGGGATATCGTAAGATATTTGTCGCGGAAGCAAAGGAACTCGGGTCCCGCGTGGTGACCTCGCCCGAGCTCTGCATTGAGCCAGCCATCCAAAGTGTAATGGCTGAGCTTACACATCTCATGGAGAATGGAGATGTGTCCCTAGAATGTAGCACTGCGGGAGTGGTGACAGCTTTCAATATGGGTGACCTGCAGGAGTGCTCAAAGATGGGGAAGGCCGTAGGAGGGCGGCCGTAGGATAGTGCAGACTCGTGAGAAGCTCTCCAGAGCGATGCGTTGCCAGGGCACTTGAATTCTTTATTGCAGCATCCCAGCCCCTTGCCCTGTATTATTTGCGGCTCTCATGGCTCAGCGTAGAAGTTGCCCTGAGCTTGGTCTTGTGGTCTCATTATGTTGGCTGGCCCGGACATCGTGTCAGGTTGGAGCATGTCAGTAGACAGTGTCGAAAAGTCCCACCAATCCATGAAGTCCGAGAATAAGGTGTCCATCTGTACTTGAGGCAACAAAGGACAGTCAGGACCTGTAGGCATAGATCCAGCATAAGACATCGACGTGAACGGCGCCGGTGCTACAGTTGAGCCATTCATCGCTTGTATTGGTATTGAACTCGGAGATGTTTGATCTGGATAAGGATGCTGCTGGCCTGCGGTGGCCGACGTTGGTGGAGCAGTTCCGAACTCCATCCGCCACCACCAGAAGTTGTCGAACACCGGATTCAGGACCAGACGGTAGCGCATGTCTACTTTGAGCCCATTTTGCGGTTTGCCATCTCTGACAAATGCTTTCTTGCTTGACCACAATTGGGCCAACATGATTGTGGCAATCGCGTACAAGTCCGTAGCATGGAGACAACGATCTTTGATGATGTTTATCACAGTAAACACAGCAGCTTCGGCATCTTCCATATTGATGTGTTTGGCGAGTGGGCTTTTCGCAACACGAAGGATGATGCTGGCGGCAAGGATCAGGATCCTGTGCGTGGCGTGAGGGGCGTAGAACGTGAAAGTCTGGACCGATTCGTTCAGAGCCTTGATGTGCGCGATCAACTCATGAGCAACCCCGTAAACGCGCAGTATCTGAGCATGGTTGGGCTCGGTCGATGCTAACCAGGTGAGACTGAGTATCTGAAGCCTTGCATTGGAACGAATCGCATTGTCTACGTCTTTGTTAGCGAGCAATTGTGATGGACGGCGATATTTCAATACATATGTCGTTGTTCTCTGGGAATGACACATCTCTAAGCTGACCATCGAAAGCAAGGATCATCGCCTGGAGACTGTCGTCCTGGTAGCAACCAACGATGTCGCATGATGAAGAGACGAGATTAACGGCCTCAGTCCTGATTCGTTGTGTGCGCAAGCGATAGTTAAGTATCTTGGGAAGCAGATTGACGATTTCGCCGAATGATTCTGCTCGTCTGAAGCACGGCACGATTGTCGTTGGGGGGAGGCCGTCGGAAATATTCGCACTGTATAGTCAGCCCACCGACAGCCCACCACCTGCGTCTGAAGAACGACTCACTTCTGGAACGTGATCAGACAGTACACCCAGATCCGTGTACGTATTACCACGGCTGCTTCATGCATGCGTGACCGTAGTGACACAGGATCCTGATCCAGTCTGCCACCCTCTTGAAATGACTTCAAGACAAAGTCCTGTTCTCGAGTATACATATGTAGACCATTCTGCATGGCGAGGCCGCGGGCTGCGCCAGCCAGTGCCTGCGTCGGATCTCTATAGACCATGTCAAAAGGTAGTGGCCATGTGCAAAGTATCACGGCTGAGATAACAACGGCCAAAGGCTCGCTTGGCCTTATGAATGATTGAAATGCCAGCTCAAGGACATGCTCTCCCAATCGGTCGTATATGGTCAGATCCTTCGGATAGCCGCGAGAACCAACAAGAAGGATTGTCCAAAACAGCAGAGGACATTGTTGATACCGCTCATTAGGTGTCAGGCTCTCCTCGAACAAGCCATCCAGATGCGGGCCATAGTGTGTCAAGAATCTGGAAATGTTAGAACAATCTTACTGATTGTCGCGAGACGAACTGACATGTTGTAGCACTCATCGATGTGATGGCCCTCTACAGTAACGTCTTGTAGCGTGCGTGGGAGTGTAGCATCGTATTGAGTGAACTTCGAACTGTCATAGGTGCGCTCAGTTGGAGACGTGATTCTCAGCACATCACGCAGAGACTTCCCCGGGGACGCATGACTTGTTGGTGTCGATTGGCTCCTGGAAGAAGGCGGAGCACTCTCGCCGAATCTTACGTGGCGTGTATCAGTATGGCCATTCGCCGAAGGAGTAAAGTAGTCGGGTGCTGGTTCGCTGTGAGTCTGGGCGGTCTCATCGCCTTCAACTCTGGCCTTGAGTCGGTCTATCTCATGCTGCAATTGAGCTTTCCTGCACCGGGTAAGGGACGAAGCTAACGACAAGACGAATGAGAAGACGTACGATTGTCGTTTCCTTCTTTGAAAGTCCTTCGAGACAACGCAGGGGAGCTTGCTAGTCCTACAACGCGTACAGGGTCGTGAATAGTCCAGGAACGCATCGCATCGCACCTGGGAGCCATGCTGATTAGCTTACAGATCGTGATTTTCACTGTGGCATTAGGACCTTCTGACATACTTTCTGTTGTCTGCATTCTGAACACGCCTTCACACGTCCAATCGTGTCAGGCATAGCGCCATCAGCACGCTGTCTTTTCGAACTTCTGATAGAAGTAAACTTTTGTTGGATGTTTAATATCTCATTGAAGCATGATTTCTGTACTCTCTTGTCCCTCACCGTTGGTTGCTTGAAGGCGCATTCTTCGAAGTGCAGTGAAAGTGTTGATGCCACCGGCTGTGGTGCTCAGGTAAGCTACGGCAACAATGACTCAGCAATGCTTAGCTCGTATGTGAAGGACCGGGAAGTTCCGATCGTCGCAGCCGACTTGGGTCTGTTGCTTGTATGACCTGGCAGCACTTGGGTGGTCCCAATACACCAGTCGTACTGTGATGTACATGCTACAGCATGAACAAGGCTGGAAGTCTGAGGCGGAAGTCTAAGAGTCACCAGAGCATGGTAGGTTACATCCACCTCGACACCAAGAATTGTCCCGCTGTGTGAAAGAACGGAGACAAATAACGGACGACCCGAATGTCTGGCGCCAAGCCTTGATCCAATGCTCTGAAGGTGCCCGAAGCTTGATACTGCTCCAGCAATTTGTCTCTAACGATCGATTCTGTTGTCGACGCTGGCAACTTCGGTCGGCTCTCGTCGCCACTATTACAGTCGAACTGCAGGCCGATCCTTGATCAAGAAGCAGGAAAACGATGATTAAGTCTTGGGGAGGTACTTAGGTACTCCCAAAGCATCCTCTCCCGAGCTCGCAGCTCGCACGAAGCGGGGACCCCATGGGAAGTCGCAAAGATAACCGGCGGATGTTCAGTAAGATTCCGTGAAAAGAGGGAAGACTGACCGAAACATACAAGCGGCTTCGGAGCTCTCAAGAACGACTCCACTCATCGATACCAAGAGACAAAGATTCTGGATATCTGAACACCTCCCACAACTTGATCGAAGACTTCTTACACCGACAGAAGATCAGACTGTCGAAGAACAAGAAGCAGCATGGCTCCCGCACCAATCGACCAGACCATCCCAAGTGACAGTGGCGAGACACTCGTAGGCAACCTCACAGGCGATCAAAGAGCCTCCCAACTCCGCAAGACAGCTGAAGACCGACCTCTTGACCGCTTCACCTACGGCGCCCATCCCATCTCCGGCGCCCAAGTGCATCCCGTCAAACACGTCCGCATCCCCACCTTCTCCAACCCCTACGACGAACGCGCCTTTCGCAAACTCCACGCAGCAGCATGTATCCGCTGGCTCGGTATCAACGGCTACAACAACGAAGGAGCCGGAGGCCACATCACCGTCCGCGACCCCATCAAGCCCGATCACTTCTGGATCAACCCCTTCTGCCGATCGTTCCGCTCCATCACCCCCAACGACCTGTGCCTGGTCAACCACGACGGGATCGTGCAGCCCGAAGGCAACATGCACGCCATCAACCCCGCCGGCTTCGCCATCCACGCCGCCGTGCACCAGGCCCGACCGGACGTCGTCGCCGCCGTACACTGTCACAGTCTGCCGACCAAAGCCTTCTCGGCCCTAGGCTGTCCCCTGGAGCCGATCAACCAAGACGCATGTCGCTTCTACGAGGATCACGCCATCTACGACAATTTCGGCGGCATCGTGTTGGCGCACGAGGAAGGACGGAAAATCGCCCGCGCGCTGGGCGCGAAGAAGGCGGTGATTTTGCAGAATCATGGCATCTTGACCGTCGCCAAGAGCGTCGATGCCGCGACGTACCTCTTTGGCGCTATGGATCGCTGTATGCAGGCCCAGCTCATGGCGGATGCCGCGGCGGCGGGACGCGGGACGGCGACGATCAAGATCTCCCACGAGGAGGCGCTGTATACGAGGAGGGTGTATACGGATGAGATGGAGTATAATATGTTTCAGTCTTGGTGAGCGGAGCCTCGATATTTTTCCCCGAGTGGTGCTGACGACTGGTGTAGCTTTGAGGATATCGTGCGAGATTCGAAAGGGGAACTGTCGATGCTTTCTGGGGGTGAGCGTCATGGCTTTGATGTCTTCCCACGCTCGTGGTGAAGGGTATAACCTTCGGAAGTAGCTATCTGATCAAATCGTCAACTTTCTCTGTGTACACGTACGTCTCGCTTTTCCAAGTACCTCTGCGAATGGTCGTACTGTGCAGCTCTGGACTTACTGAGCCTGCTTGCGAAAGATCTACAAACGTTGCTTGGTCAAGCCCACCGTGGCAGCCTCCCGTTACGCATGCTTACCATACAAAGCCAAGAAGAGTAAGGAGAAGAAGTAGGAGTAAAATCATTGATGTATCTTGCAATGGTATTCTTCTATCGTGGTATATACAAAAGACCGGCACAATCCACACAGCCAGCTACTCCGCATCAATCGGCGCCCTCGGTGGCGTGTCGTTGACCTGCACACCACCCCTCTTCTTATGCTTGGAATCCGCGAAAGGCAGTCTCCAGCCACCCTCGTCCTCGGGCGTGGCGAGCCACAGTCGCATCAGATGACGTCTGGGCGCTGGAGGTGGGTAGTCCTTGTACGCCGTGCGACTGTGGAGGACGTGGGCGTTGCTCAGGAACTGGATGTCGCCAATGTCCAAAATCATGTGCAGCGATAGACGCATGCACGTCTCTTCGAGGACTTGAGCGGCTTCCTTCTGTGCTTCGGACAGAGGTGGAATGACACCTGCGTCGGAGAAGCGGGACAGAGACTTGACGTAGTATGGGTCCCATTTGCAGTAGACTCTGCCATTCTCCCCGGTCTCGATGTAAAAGACTGGTTGGCGGGTATAAGGCTCCTGGCCGTGGGAGACTTCGCCTTTACGGTCAAAGTACCAGATGGGTTCGCAGAGGGTCTTGACGACATCCGGTCGTTCTTTTTGTAGGGTGTTGAAGACGTGGTGCACGCTGACGATGTCTGATTCCCCGCCTTCGAGGGATTTGGCGATGCAGACGAGGCCAACGATATCGCAGTCGTCGGCGTGGAAGAATTGGCGCGCGGTGGTGCGATAAATCCGGACTTTGTCGATTTGCGTTGGGTCGGCACCAGTATCTTTGACATGGCCCAAGACGTGTCCGAGACCGTTCTGGGAGACGAAGTAGCCGAGATATGTCCCCAGACCCATGTATGCTACAGCGGTCTTGTGGTTGCCCCACTCGATCACGGGGAAGCCTTTGAAGAGAATAAAGCCTTTGCCGTTGATGATCTCTTTGCGCATCGTCTCGAGAAATGGAGCGAAGTTGGGCAGTGGGAATTTCTCCTGTGGAGGCTGGCTGTCAGCATATTGTGCGATGCGGCATGAAGACGGTGCACGAAGTTTACCTTGGCAATTCCGGTCAAAGGTGTCCCTGATGCGAGAAAGGCGTCGGCAGCATCACTGATCTCCTTGACTTCCTCGTCGCTGAATCGATGCACCCAACGCTCCGGATTGTGCTGATAGTCATCTCGGTTCCACACTGTTGGACCCGTGATCTCCTTGGGGAAGGCGTCGTAGGGCTTGAGTTGCGAGTAATCAGGCTGGGTCTGGCCACTCGTCTTGATGCCATCGGGAAAGATCTTGGGGTTGGGGTTGTGATAGTTGAATGTGGGCACGTCAGCCGGCAACTCGACTGCGGTAGGAGCCATGGCGATCGATCAACGGCTTGCCGCCCGCGTTTCTCGCACGCAACAGCTGAGTGCAATGGTAGATCAATCGATGGTCTTCGGCAGTCTTGAGGGTGGTGTAGACAAGTAGGCCCAGACCGTAGAGGAGGATGGAATCCATTTTCACCGCGGCCGAGAGGGGCAATAGCTTATATTGGGCAGGACACGGCGGGCAGTCGGGCAACTCTGAGGGAGAAGCTTGTTGCGTGAGGACGACTTCGGCGCATGGCTCAACACCCAGGCACCGCTGCTGAAATAGAGCAGGTCCGGGGTCGATGGCGTGCTGGATTCGCGTGATGCAGCGAATCGCGAAAGTGGAGCGTTGGATGTCGTGATGCCGCATGGCGGGGGATTGTTGGCGACCATCCCGGGCCTCGATAAGCCGATACGACCAGCCGAAGGGTGACGTGAAGACCGCCGACCAGCCGATAATCGCCTCATTCGTCGTGTCGTCGATCATACTAATACAGTACTCACCACAGCGACCGTACGACTGTATACCGTGCTCCGTGATGATGACGGTTGATGCCGCGCCGTTGTTGATCCTCATGCGCCGTAAGATCGGAGCCGATAAATGTCCGGTATTTCATAAGGCTATGTGATGGACATGAGTATTGATCCCCCACCGTGGGTAGCCATGTGCTGCTGCTTCTCATGCGCTCCCTCATCACTCCCCGTGAACACAGACCCAGCGCTCTCCACGGAATCATGCGGCTATCCCCGGTTACCGCGCACAATGACAATCAGAATGTCGTGTGTACTCAGCTCAACTCGGACACGTCCCGCTTAGTCACGGCGCCGGTCGCCGACCGGTGGAGGGGTCGGCACAGCTGAAGTCGAGGGTGCATGGGAGCCGCCAACACCGTGACTCCGCCTGGGTGCGGGCATCGAAGACTTGCCTCCGTCACGACTGTCGTCTTCCTCCAGATGCTGGGCCGGTAGCATCCCAACGAGTCCCGATGAGTGGCAGCGGAGAAGCGCAGGTCAACATCACGGTAAGTCGTCACCTGCAGACACCAGTGCACCCCACGAGCCCCGCTATTCCGGCAGGCATCGAAGCTACGAACAAACCGAAGTATGCTGAGCCAAGCGTTTCCTTAGCAATGCCTGGATCAGGCCAAGCAGGCCTTCTACGACGGCGGTGCCATCCTGGAAAAGATCAAGAAGAAGCGCGCCGTCAAGCGTGCACCACCGCCACCACGACTGCTCGAGGAGTCGCTCGATCAGGCTCCCGCCGCCATCGAGAAAGAGAAGCAGGATGGCCTGGGAAGGTTTGGTCAAGCCTTCCAAGAGGGAGACGCGGTGGGCATCATCCAGTTGCAGCAGATCACCATCCAGCTGCAGGCGGCACTGCTGGAGAAGCTGCGAAACACGGCGTTCGACGACGACAGCAAGACTACCGACTTTACATATCTCTCCGACGTCGTGGATGTGGGGCGCGACAGCACCATTACAGCCCTGCGTGAGCTGAAGCGGCGATTGCTCAGCAGAGATGGCACCCCGACCGCGACACAGCACGCCACGCCGAACTCGAGCAACAGCAATCTGCCCGTGCAGGCGCCCGCCATTCTCGAATATGCCGAGAAGCAGCACAAGCCTCACAACGCGCGCTCCTACACCGTGGCCGCCGCCTCACCACACCAGCAATCCACCCCACCTCCCAGATCCCACAAGACATGGAGTCGCGACTTCACCCACTCGAACAACGCATCGGGGGAAGAGGATGCCGTATCGGGAGCGGATGACCACCATCATCACGCCCATCATCGAAAGCGAAGCTCCCTGCTACATTTCTTGAAGCACACCCGAACCACGAGCTCCGAAGCGCAGAAGAACAACCTCACGCCTCCCGTGGAGGACCCACACGGCAAGGCCTCCGTCTCACCCCCAGCTCCGACCAGTGCACCTGTGCAGGCGCCGCCGGCGAAGACCAACTCTGACGCGACGGAGCCCAAGCCCGAGCGAAAGAGCTTCATATACGAAGAATGGGAAGATAACCCTGCAGAGATCTGGGGCTCCAAGCCACCCGTGGACCGCCGCGAGACCATGGCATTGGCACCCGACGCGCAGAACCCGGCGACCAATCTCGTGCGACAGATCTCGAATGTTTCCAATCCGCTGCACCCGCCTTCGCCCGTCCTCACGAACCGATCTAATTCGCTGCAACCTTTGCACGGCGCACCCAGCACAGCCATCCCAACCCCCAATCCTGAAAATGACTATCTAGGCTTTTGCAAAGGTGCTTGGAAGCTGCAGAATGGTGACCGCAAGAGCTCTTTTGGCAAGTGCCGAGAAGTTGACGCCTGGTCTCGACATCCAAGCTCTTCCCAAGCCGTGCACTACCTGACCTGCAATACGAATAAATGCGCCTTCCGCAGCAACTTCTCCAACCCTGATATCAACATCATCTGGTCGCGAGTCTTTTCCGTGCCCTCGAAGGGCATCAAGCTGCGCTGGACGTTCCTGGCCAAGAGCCATGTCTTGCAAAAAGTCGTCGTCAAGCACCAGTACAGCTTCAACTGCCTCTTCTGTGTCTTCTTGACCGGCAAGTCTGGCGTTTACCACGGTATAGACTATTATCTCGAGCACATTGCGGGCGAGCATCGAGGAAGCCGGCATCTTGGGGAAATCATCCTCTACAAGACGGGCTGTATTGCAGATCGCAAAGCCGGGGACGATGAAGATTTTGACATCAATCTCTGGCCTGTTGAGGAAGCCGCACCCCGACCTCGACAGCAGTCCGAGTGGCTCAACGATGATTTGCTATGGCAGGAAGCTGGCCACTCCACGAAGGAAGCGAACGATAGCATGTTCAGCGCCAACGAGCCTTGGAACGAGGGCCTGAGCGATTTCCACTATCGGGGCGACTTTGATCGGACAGAGTTGGAGTAGAATTTCAGTGACTGTGATGGATGTCCCCGCAGCCATTTTCCGACCACGCCGCCTCTGCGACCACGGCCCGACAGTGTTGTGGACGTGAATGCCTCATGTCCGCCACACACGCATGATGCATAGCTTTTCCCAGCCCGCTTTGTTCCCACTACGACTCACAATCTCGGCGCTCCATTGCGTGCCATCCGGGCTGACGGGCCATGATCGGATCCGAGTCGCCGCCTGGTCAGGCTTATTTTGTGCGCAGAACAACACATATGCGACACCTCGCTGTGATAAGACTTCTGGTAGCTGGTTCAGCAAGCGCGTCGTTGTTTCCATACCATCTGCTCCGCCAGCATACGACAGAGCCAGCAGATGGGAATCGCGATCGAAGCTTTCCATGCTGGACCATTTCTTCGATGGGTCATTATAGTCATCCTTGGGATGGGCTGGTAAATCTTCAGTTGGCACGTAAGGGGGATTAAAGATGAGGATGTCCACACATCCTTGTCGAAGAGAAGTCGTCAGGTCGCCACAGACCGGGTCCAGAAAAGTCCCACCTTGTTTGAGGCCTGCTCCCTGGACCGCGCTTGTGACCGTCTGCGATGTGGCTATGCACGCGAAGTTGTTCACATCGACCCCCAAAGCCGCGACATCTGCTCGGCCTAGGATGTGCGAGGCATTTGCGGTCACGAAAGCGAGGACGACTCCGGATCCCGTCCCCACTTCAATGACGACCGGGGCTGGTGATACCGTCGGAAAATGAGCCTGCAGGAAGGTCTTTTCGCTGTCCGAGGACAAAGTGTCAAGGAGTAGATATGAGTCCTCGGCGGGCTCGTAGATATGGTCGTAGTTGACATGGGAAGTGGATGGCGTCGGTAGCATTGTTTTGGATTCTGGCGTGAGTCGGCGCTGTGGCTTCGAGATACCAGTGTGCTTTGGCGGCGTGCTGGGGCTGTTACTCCAAGGGAAAGAGCGGGATGTGGTCGATGGAGCAGATCCGATGGATTGAGATATCGACAGCCACAGGAAACCGTATATCCTCAAGAGATGTTTCTTTGTCCGAAATTCCGGTTCGGTCCGGCTCAGGATGTGCCTGAGGCGATATTTGGTTTGCAACTTTTCTGTACGATGTCCAGGAAAGAGCGATCTTTGAAGTGTGTATCTCAATAGCACTGTTCTGCCTGAGACTTTGGCCCGTGGTCACAGTCTCCGTCGAGAGAAGTTTGGAAGGGTTTTGAGACCCTCGAAGCGAAGCTGAAGGAGCCGAGGTGCATCAATGACGTTGAGCATCGTGAACTTTTGTTTCTACGTGGCCATCGACTCCCTTTTCACCTCCTCTCCCAACCACAGCACCCCGCTAGCCATTGACCGAATCTCAAGATGCACCCTACTTCCCGCTTCCTCCTCCATCCGTCCCTCCTCCGCCGAGCCACTCCTTCCTCGATCGGCACCCAGTCCCATGGCCTCCGAGGCTCACCCATGGCATTATTACCTCCCATCCCCTTGTACCGGCGCCTCCTTCGCGCGCATCGCAAGTTCTTACCCAAAGAAATGCGCGTTCTGGGCGACGAGTACGTGAAGGCCGAGTTCCGGGCGCACAAGGACACGGAGAACCCGGTGCACATCGTGGGGTTCTTGACCGAGTGGCAGAGTTACGCGCAGCAGGTGGAGGGGGCACATTGGAGGGGCGAGATGATGGACAAGGGCAAAGTCGACAAAATGAGTGACGAACAGATCGCGCAGATGTACGAACTCATGCAGGCCATCCGCAAGCAAGAGCTCGAGGAGAATGATCCCGAATATGCCCATGGGAAGGCGCCTGAACCGCCGACACCCGAGGGGAAGGGCGAGTGATCGGACGTGTGGAAAGAGCGTGTGACGAAGATAACATCGGAACTCCTGATCGCTGCATGTGCTCAACTGGCCATGGAAGCCACGACGTCTTCTAGCAAACCGCGGGCATTGGGACGGTATATGGTGCGTTGTAGTAGTGGTTCGAAGAAGCTTCCACCACAGCACGATATCACGGAGCAACTGTCAGGGATAAAATGTGCAGAACGCTATACTGGAGGGCACCCGGATGTGGCCACACATGGTATATCGTCCGCATCATCTGCCAGAACGCTACAACTCCTGACCACCATTCCAGGCTCGAACTCGAAAGACCCTGCGCACCCGGCCTCGATCTCATCACATGCCCCGATTTCAGCGCCTCTCAGCCTTTCGGTCCCGCGGACAAGCCGCGCAGATGCTCCTTTGCCCCGCCGAATGAATGCCCGAGATGCGACTATCACTGCTACGATATGAGGAGACGACGCATGGTGGCGGTGAAGAGGTATGGTTGGAGGTTGGGCACGGGACCGGGGAGGAGAGACCCGGGAGTAGACATTGTCACGCGTCGGGCGTCTGGGAGGCTGGTGGGGCTTGATGCTGTCGCTTGTTGTGCGGTGATGTAGCGAAGGGAGATGGGAGACGGGAGACGGAGTTGGAGCGTGAGGATCGTCTGGTCATTTCGCAAGCTTCGCATACATGTCCCAATCATTGGTCTCTATGGCGAGGTGAGAAGCTACACGACTGTTCGCAGGAATCGTCCCAGCAACCCTCTCGAGGTTAGGAGACAGAGAAAGGATCAGGTTCCGGATTATGGGACAATTCTCCAGATCGGAGAGGCCTTTTGGGTCGAGGCAGATGCTAAGCACGAGGTGAGACTTGGCACGTACATGAGCAGGGTCTGTGTCTGACAATTCCTCAGTGCCATGCCTTGACATGTCCCGTGGCGATCGAAGAGGCTCCCATACGGGACAGTTGGTACATGGCACATATCGTCAATTTAAGCTGTGCTGTCTTGTCCAATCAACTCCAGCCTGTACATCGCTTGATGCCAATGTAAGGCCAAGGACTAGAAGGAAGAATAAGCAGCGGGCATGGCAACACACTCAAGAAAGGCTTAGGTGGCAAAGCAAGCTCCAGGCTATAGAGCAGGATCTCTCGTCCACAGCAGAGAGTGCCATGTGATGCGATACTCTGCTCCAATGTCTTCCATCAAGTCGTCTATACGGTCAGTACAGGTCACGTCCGAAGCGGTCACCACAGCTGCTAATGCCCGTACAGACCTCCACATGCCAAGCCGACGATCTGCAGCCATTACTCTCCCCTCCGACGTCACCTGTTGTTGTGAATCCTTCAAAGTGTATAGCTTCCGCCCCTCACAGTGTCGCGCATCCTGCACCTCTCAACACGGCGAATGAGAGCCGCCTTCCACACCGGAGCTCAGTGCGACATAACGTGAGGGAGTGCATACTGTACCACGCACGACCTCCACTTTCGATGCTGTCACGATGCCGTTCAGCCACTTAGTCACACGGGACGCAGCTTGACCGATGGTCAACATGTGCCTGTTCTTGCTTCTTCGACATCCTCGCTTTTGACCCGCTCTTGCGAGCACAGGAATCGCGGTTTTGCTCCCTCTCGAGTCCCTGAGCAATGGCGCGCGAGATGGATTCCGTGGACGGCTACAAGCCTTCCATCGACACCGGCTATGGAAACGATGCGACAGACGCGGAAAAGGGCCACGTCGGACCGCCCGCATACAATCCCGAACATCGTGAACGCCGACGCAGCATGAAATACGACGACCGCGAAGATCCGTTCGGAGACGAATCTGATGCCGAAGTCAAGTATCGAACCATGACCTGGTGGCAAGCGTGCGCCATCATGATCGCCGAAACCATCTCGCTCGGCATCCTCTCGTTGCCGTCGGTCCTCGCAGGCATCGGTCTCGTTCCTGGGATCATCTTGATCATCGGACTCGGCGTCACCGCGACCTATACCGGTTACACCATGTACCAGTTCAAGCTCGTGTATCCTCATGTGCACAACCTGGCGGACGTGGGAGAGATCTTCTTCGGTGCGGTCGGGAGGGAGATCTTTGGCGCGGCACAGGTCATCTTCTTGACCTTCACCATGGGAAGTCACGTCCTTACCTTCACCATCGCGCTGAATGCGATTACAGGACATGCGACCTGCACCATTGTGTGGAGTGTGGTGGGCACGATTATTTTGTTCCTTTTGACACTACCGAGGACGTTGAAGAAGGTGTCATATCTGTCAATTATCTGTGAGCGCTCAACGATCAGCAATATAAGATGGGTTGGACGTGAACTGACTTCTCAATTCAGCCTTCATCTCCATCCTCAGCGCCGTCATAATCACTATGATCGGTGTGGGAATCGAGCGACCAGATCCCGTGGTACAAGCGACGGTCAAGGTCGGCTTTGCATCAGCCTTTCAGAGCGTGACGAACATCATCTTCGCGTACGCTGGACACGTGGCATTCTTCACCTTCATCTCCGAGCTCAAGGACCCCAAGGACTTTCCCAAAGCCCTCGTCTGTCTGCAGATCTGGGACATTAGTCTTTACGTGATCGTGGCCATTGTGGTCTATCGCTACACTGGACCTGAGGTGGCGAGTCCAGCGTTGGGAAGCGCTTCGCCTGTCGTGATGAAAGTAGCTTACGGGATCGCATTGCCTACTGTGAGAAATCCCAAAGCGTTCGACATGGTATAGTATGCTGATTGTGACAGATCCTGATTGCCGGCATCATATATGCCCACGTCGCTGCCAAGTATATCTATATCCGAATCTTTCGTGGAACCAAGCACATGTCGAAGACCACTTTCCTATCTGTGGGAACTTGGATCGGCATTATCGGAATCCTGTGGATCGTCGCTTGGATCATCGCTGAGAGTATTCCCGTCTTCAACGACCTGCTATCTCTCATCTCGTCGCTCTTCGCATCCTGGTTCACGTATGGTCTCTCGGGTGTCCTCTGGTTGTACATCAACTACGGACAATGGTTCAAGAACTGGCGAAAGAGTTCGTTGACTGTGGCTAACAGCTTGATCTTCTGTTTGGGTGCCGCCATCTGTGGTATTGGATTGTACGCAAGCGGGACGGCGATCAAGCAGGATTCCGGCAGCGGGCATAGTTGGAGTTGTGCGGACAATTCGAAGAGCGGCTCTGCTTAAGAGGTGTTTGAGCTATCTTGTGTTCCAGCTACTTCAGTTCCAGCAACTCGATGACTTGCGCCATTTGTCGCACCCGGTACCAGAAAACTTAAGCTCCACGCCCGAAAGCAAGCTTGACGGGAATGCTTATTGTGCTTGTATCCACCACACTCTGCAATGTAACATCAATGACGTAGCCTCACCATGTCCCGACCACTTACACACGATGCAGAGGTCGAAGCCTTACCAAGGCAAGGCAACGCCATGCATCGCTTAGAAACTTACCCGCAGCGATAGCTACTGAAACAACCAAGCAGATCCAGAGCACGACTCGATACCGACTACGTCAGACTCCGCTCCCACCAGTCCAAGGGAGCTCTTATGAACTCCCCTCCCAAGTCCTTCTCCTTCCCTCCTCACCACGAAAAGCAATTCTTCCCAAACCACACCATCACCAAACTCCCCCGCCATTTTTCTCCTCCAGCATGTCTGCACCCGGTCAAGCCCAACCCAAAGAGGACTACCTCGACAAAGGTGAAAACCCTCCTCCTGTCCTCCTCTTCCTCACCTGTGGTCTTCCCCTCCGACGCTAAAGTCATTTCAGGTCTCGACGCCGTCGAGAAGAAATTGGGCCAATCCTCCGGCCACAATATCGATCCCGCCAAAGCCCGCTCGACGAATGAGAAAATCGTGAGTAGCTCTCTCTCCATTTCCCCATTTTGGAGCAAAACCTCGAGTCCGATTTTGGAATGGTCACTGATGCGAACGGGATGATGTGTTATTAGACGGATAAGGCTCGAGGCATGTTTGAGAAGGCGACGGGGAAGAATGTGCCGGATAAGGTGTCGAATTAGAGGTTAGGAAGGGAAGTGGTGGGGAGCAAGGATGGGACTTCGAGTATAGATTGACTTGAAATGTAATGAGGGAATGACAATGACTTGTTTTATCATCATCAACCCAGTCCGCTAAGCCAGATCGCTCACTGGGTGGCACAGCTAGTGATGAGCTACCACCTCTCGTCGCCTTGGACAAAAGTCCGAACCAGATGAAGTGCTTGTGGTTTCAGTTCCTAAGTCCACACCTGCGATCGGATGAGAAAGGAGACAAGATACCTAGATGTGCTCACCACATTGAGATTTGGCCATGGTCAAGGCCACGATCACATTCGGTGACACATACTGTGCAGGTACCATCATGTGAAGCACAGCATTGCAGCCACCTTCCCACGGAGACCTAATGTACAAGTCACGCAACAACCGTCAAGCGAGTGTGAAAGAGTGCAAGACGGCAATTGGACCTCGGCCGGAGCCGTAGTGTTACGTTCAAGGTTGGAGGTTGCTCGACCTTTGTCCCAAACTCACGAGCTGTTAATTATCGAACTCTATAACCGGGGTCGGCCGCTGTCGGAGCTCTCGTGATTAGTCAGTTCCACGATGGTTCTCCGCACCTCTTCCCCAGCTCTCCACATGCCATGGCTAAGGCTACCACATGGCTGAATGGAGAGACGGCTGGGGCCTGCTTATTCTAGCTTCGTCTCATGCTGGCGTCCTGAAGTATTCCAAAGTTGCCGTTATCCACAGGCTGAATTGGCCTGTGAGCTTTATCCTTAGGTATGGAAGCTCTGAAGTTGACGTAGTCTTTGCGCCTTTTCGAATCCTTCTTGGCAGCGCCCACTCCTCGACATGGTATGGTCGCATCATTTATAGCAGATTTCTGACTGGAACATCGCATGGAAGCGAATCGAAGACAGGGACCTTGTACTGCGAGGCCAGTGTTGTGGAGCATTGGCTTTGCAATTTGGACCTGGCCCGAGCGGCACACTGATGAATGCTCAACTTATGCTTCCTGGACCAATTGTGCAAGGCCCCAAAGGCATCGAATTGACCCGAGCGTCGTTCCCAATGTTCCGGCGGAGAGGTGATTTCTACCGCTGATGCGTATCAACAGTGCCGGTGCAAAACATCAGTGTTCTCCACAAACCATATTACACGATCTGTGCTAACACGGACCTGTTCGTTCCCTTCCAAGATAGGAAGGAGGAGATTTCGCATCTCTATACCGACCACCCGTGAACTTCTCATTCTGAGCTCGAATGTGTTTACGTAGATGTGAACAGGCCTCTAGAGGCCCACCAAGCCTTGTACATCGCGGAACATGACAGGGATAATGGCTCGATGGCTTCTGACCGCCGCAATACTGCCTTTGGCCGCGGCTACAATTTGGCAAAACGATCAGATCCGGCCTAACAACTACCCAAACACGGCTATCACACTGCGAGAATCTGAGTATGGCACTCGGTGGCATGACTTTGGCCCTGAAGCGCCAGAGCTGTCTTACAAAGGACGATGGGATGATAGATATATCTCTTGGTGGTCGGCTCCTGGATTGAAGTTCGGATTCCACGCCGACAGTGTCGCGATTACCTTTGGCAATTATACCTCACCTGGAGTGCTTGTAGCTTACAGGCTCGACGGTCAAGACTGGATGTTGACCAACGTTACCGCAAACTCCACACACTTGTTCATCGATCCCACCACTCCAGGCTGGAATCTCACCACATCGAAGAATTGTCTTCGCACCTTCGAACTACGAGTCACAAATTGGGGGTACGGAGTGCAGATCCAGAAGCTTCATCTCTCAGGTTCCGAAGCCACTTTGGCAAAATTGCCAGACTATACGAGACGCATCGAAGTCATTGGCGACTCCCTGTCCTCCGGCTACGGCGACACTCTCGAAGGCATTAGTAGCTGGTCATGGGGTCTAGCGTATGGTCTCGGCGATACGGAGTTCAGCCTCACTGCATACCCTGGTATATGCGTTACTGATGCCCAGTGCTGGAACAATCCGCGTGGTCAAGTGCACCAGTGGAAGAAAACGGTCGACACCAGTGGCCGAGCCGTGGAGATGTTCGGCCCAAATCTCACGAGCGCACCCGATTGGGATTTCTCGAAACAACCGCATCCGCACCTGACAATCATCAACATCGGGACCAACGACAACAATACGCATAACAATATCACTGCCGATAGATTCACGGCCTCTTACATCCGTCTGATCGAACAGGTCCACGAAGTGTGGCCCCAAACTCAGATCATCGTTCAATCCCTCTGGGCAGGGTGGAACCAGGTAGGTAGCACGTGGGAGCAGGGTTCTGGATTCTACGACGAGATTCAGCAGGTTGTCGAGCACTTCAACAATGGCAGCCTGAACAAGAAAGGGGGCGAAGGCTTCGTGTATTACTTCAACACCACGGGCATCATGCAGCACAACGACAACAGTCCCCTCTACCATCCGACTGATGTGGGTCATATCAAGCTCGCGAGTCATATGATGGAGTACATCAGGCTCGTCTTTGATTGGGAATTGAGAGGTACAGGGCCTGAGGTGCAGCATCAGACTTCGTATTGGTGAGTACGCGTGCCCTGGTATTCAAGTCTCAGCCACTAATATGTGCGACAGGAACGATATGGACCTGTATTGACCGTTTTCTGGTCCTTTGCCTTAGCTCGCTCTGGGATTGCGATGACTACATATCGGCATGATTCGAACTTTATCTCCTTGATACAGCCACAAACTTGACAGAGACTGCGAAGTGACGGAACCGACGACTGACTGGTTGACCTCCAGCGATCTTTCTCATTGTCTCGTCTCAGTGTCATCATCGTCGTGAGTCCTTGTGGCCTTCGCTTCCGCACTATAAGCTATAATGATCGCATTCCCACTCCTTGGGATCGATTGGATCAATTCGTAGTCGATACTTGCTATGCACATATCTCCAACAGCTGTGATACTTCCGACAACGAGAAGCGTGACTCTGCAAACATAGCGAGTACACATAAGCTATCGCCTCTGGTAATGAGTCAGCCACACTTTTGAGCCAAACTCGTCTGTGGCGTTGCACCGGGGTCACTCCAGTCTCCGTTGATGTTCCCAAAAGAACAGTAGCCGAGAACTCGTTAGGATGTAACACAACGTTGTTCTGTGGTCGAGATTCTCAATCTAAGCACTTTGTATACAACTCTACTGTCTCAGCAGCATCAATACCGAGAGAGCATAGAGCGTACATCAGCCCAGAACAAGGCCGAAGGCTTTCAGGCTTGGCATCGATGACTAAGAAGCTCCAAGTCAAAACGTCCATGTGGGACAGACGACTTTCATCTTCCATGTTGTCAACTGTAACATCGTTTCCTCCGACATCATCTCCTTCGACATCATCTCCTTTCTCACGTCGATCAGAAACATGTTCACGGCTCCATGGAGCTCTGGAATTAGCGACCCATGTCTCGAGTCACACGCGATCCAGCCGCACAACAGCCCTCACGGGAGCAGCCATTCTCTATGGCTGATCCCCTGAATTCTTCAACCTTCTATGCATGTCGTGCACATGCGGTTCATGCGCAAGCCGTCGAACGGCATCATGCTCCTCTGTGGTCACGTATGCACAGCTAAGACTCATCCTGATCGAGCCATATAAGTCTCCATACGGTCTTAGCCAATCACTCATCGGCTCTGATTGAGGCCGATCTCAGCTGAGTCTTGGTTTGTGCCAGCTGAGTTTTGTTCCCAACAACGGGAGGGAGTCTCCTGGAAGCCGGGGAGTCACACCTCTCTATCTGACAGGTGTATGTACAGAGCTATGTAAGTTCCGTCGGCGGCACAGTGAAGTCAGTTGAGATATAAGAGCTACTGAGCTTAGTGCTCTTGTCCCTCGCCGTACGCTGCTCACTCCAGCTTCTGCACTTAACCGACTGTCTGGATACTGAAGACATCTCCGATACCTGCCCACCATCCTGGACACTCTCATAGGCGCCGCCCTTTCCTATTCGCTTCAAGAAGACCTCAACCATGGTCTACAGCGTCATGGTCTTTGCCCATCGCAAGGAGGGCGTTTCTCACCAGGTATTCAAACAACGCTATGAGCAACACATGGAAATGATTGAGGGCCTTAGCGGGGACGCTGCACCTCTTTCACACACTAGATGGTACCCACACCACGACAGCAACACCGACAGCCCTGTTCTGTTCGCTGGAGACGCCAACGACAAATGCTATGCTACCATCGTGCTCATGGACTTTGAGAATGAGACCCATTTCCAGCGTTTCGTCGCAACTTTGTCGACCGACGAAGCAAATGCCAAAATCATGGCCGATGAAGCGGGATTCTGGGAGCGTGATGGGATGAAGTGCATGCCAGTCGACACTTGCAAAACTTGGGGCTCTTAATGCTGAGGGACCTTCAGCGCTTTGCACCAGTTAGGGCGTATACTTGGAGATGAAGAGAGACGTTATGAAGAACCACCCCTACGCCAGTAGAAGGCGGAGCCAGTCTTTTCCACATCAACAAGCTTTGTGGATGGTAGTTTCAGAACAATACGAGATGTATGTATGCTTATGACATTCTGCTCGCCTCGTGGTATATTCTGTGACTGATTTGAGCTAGTCTAGAATCATCTTCGCCTGTCGTCGGCCTATCGATTGCGCTTTGCTCATGCAACTTGCAATTAAGGTCACGCCCACATCTGCTTCGGACGTCCGCCTTCATTCGATCAAGCCTCATCAAGCTTATCTAGTCCAATATACAAGCTCTGCAGAAATGCTTGTTTCAATTCTACTGAGCGTCTAAAGACGGCAGGTCAAGACTTCGGCCGACCTCTGCTGGCCTCGGTGATGAGTTTAGATAACTGCTTATCCACAATTGAGTTACAGAGTCTCCGAGCCAGCAAATAGCAAGTTGATTTTTCATCAGCAGGCTGGTGTCTCATAATGCACATAGTGACATATTACTGATCGACATGGAATATCCGTGGTGCACTACCACCCGCATGACCAGGCCCTGACGGTTGACACTTCTGCATACCGGAGGTCGCGCATGTTGCTAGCGACGGTTCATCACACCCCATGGACTCCCTATGTATGCTAATGGGACTAAATTGTCGACAACATCACGAGCATACACAAATTCGAATGTGATAAGTGAAGGTCATTTCCAAAGAATTACCCATGTTCGCAAGCGCTGATGACGTGGTCCAGCGAACGTCGTTCTATCTGGGATGTGTCTCTATTTGACTCCTCCGCCACCACAAGATGTCACTCAAGATGTCAAGCGGTGTGTCCAAACATACCATCATGCTTGCCGGCTGTCCGAAGGCACTAGGCAAAGAAGCCTCCACACCCACGCAACACTATGGACACTCTCTGTGCCGATGCCTGTCAAGATGTGGACACTGCTCAATCTACTATATTGCATACATGTTTGTTCGAAGATTGATGAGGAAGGTGTGCAGCAGATAATGCTACCAGTCCGCCTGACGCAGACCATCGAGAACCAATTGCTTGCTATGGTTGCTCTACGCGCTGGAAGCGACCTTGTCTCGAGTTCCGGAGCACACGTAGCGACGGCGACAGTTCTCTCTCCGGCACCGTAGCCGATATGTGATGGTATGGCTTCGTGCTGTTCGTGGTCAAGCAAAAATATAAATTGACCTCCGCCCTCCCTGATACAATGGCTTACAGCTTCAGCATTCACTCACCATCTAGCATCCACTCGCTTCTGAGACTGAATTCGTCTTTGCTTACTGCCAAACAACCACAATGAAGCTTTCCCGTACCTTCACGAGCACCTTGCTTGCCTCCATGGCATTCGCAGCCCCGCACAGCCAGAGACGAAAGGAGGCTTTCGAACGCCGCCGTCAAGCAAGGCGAGGCCTAGAGAGCCAAGGCAAGACTGGTATGCTGCTTCAGTAACCCTTCCTGGCTTTGCCCAAGCTCACCTCGACAGGCATGCCACTCGCCGCCAACTTCACAAGCCTGGACGATCGCGTTGAAATTGGCCCCAGTTCGAATGTCGAATATACCGGCAACTGGGCTGGCGCTGTGCAAATCAGCACTAGTATCACAGAAGTCGTCGGAACAGCCAATTTCCCTACCGTTTCTGCTCCAAGCGATGGCCAAGAATATGGAGGCTCAGCTTGGGTCGGCATCGACGGCGACACGTGTCAAACCGCCATCCTTCAAACCGGAGTCGATTGGGTCGTCGAAGATGGCGAAACACTGGTAGACTCAACCCCAACCACAGACACCAACACGCGCACGATCGCTAACACTATCTGCAGTACGAGGCCTGGTACGAATGGCTCCCCGAGTACTCTTACAGTTTCGACATCACCGTCAGCCCCGGCGACTCCATCAGCATGAAAGTCGTCGCCAGTAGCAAGACTTCCGGCACCGCGTATATCACCAACGAATCCACTGGCGTCAGCGTTTCACACACCTTCTCGGGCGAGACAAGTCTCTGTGAGACCAATGCCGAATGGATTGTCGAGGACTTTGAAACCGTCGACTCCAGCGGCAACGCTGAGCTGGTTCCTTTCGCGGAGTTCTCAACCGTGACGTTCACTGATGCCAGTTACGTTCATGGCGGAACCACGAGCGGTGTCAGCGGCGCGACAATTTTCGATATCGAGCAGGATGGCGAGGTTTTGACGAACTGTGCGGTCTCCGGATCCAGCACCGTCACCTGTAGCTACACCGGCTGAGGATGAACGGGTCGTGGCGCACAGCAGAGCGACGCTCGAGGAAGACAGTAGTTAAGGAAGTTGAGTGATGGAGGATAGAGGTATGTTTATGTAAATAAGTCTCGGCAGGAACAACGAACCAGGGGTTTTATCGCAGTCACAAGCTACCAGACTAGTCCAGGATCCAGCATATCTGCCACAGCTGTCGAGAATTTTTTTTCAATCGGATCATCGTACACGATGCTTCGGGACTTATACATTAGTCTGAGCTTCTCTTACCTCTTACCAACCATCGGTCATGAAAGTATATATCCAGAAGAGGGACCGACCTCGTCCTCACCTCCCTAAGAACACGGTGCAAGACCATCCCCTAGAACCTGACATCCTTTTCCTTGCACCCTGCACTCGGTTTTCTACAAAGATAACCATCAATCAAAAGACCCAGGAAAGCACACGCGGGTGAGCCAGCCCTCACAACAATGCATGTGAAAATTCCCGTGCCTGCTCCATTCCCAACAGACAAGCCTTCGGCTGCTCTTGGTTGCTCGTTCGCAGTTCTACAGCGTCCTCTAGCCCTCGTGTCACTGACCCCTTGAGCGAGGCCTGATACCCACGAATCGAGCGAGCGGGCCTGAAGCCAAGGCAAGAGCTGTAGGGATGTTGAACATTTGGTGTGAGTGCTGGTGGGAAGTCCGATGACGAGACTGATTGACGATAAGGAGCAGCGCGAGTGGACAGGGTCGAGGATAGCTGAGCATGAGCATGAGGTTCTTCTAGATCATAGTCGGCCATATCTTCAAAATTGTATGACAAGGCTCGGGGGACTTGGACAGAGCATGGGGTTTTGTCAGTATGACCGTGAGGGTAGCGTGTACGATGCCGAGGAAGAACCCATTGTTCAGTGTCTCATGACGAGGATATTTTAAGCTGCCAATTGAGCGGCGCGATAAGTTCATTCGGAGGTCGAGACTCTTAGCATGGAGTGCGTACACTACATCGCTCAATCGTACCACGCTCGCTTGCGTTCGTCCGCTTCGGCTTCATGCAAAGGCATATTGGCACACAACCTCGTCCCAAGCATTTTACTCTACATGATTATGCACCACTGGCCATGAGCTTGGTCAAGGTTCCAGTAACCACGCAAAGCCTTCGACAGTATCGGTCTGCCATTTCTTGGCTTGCGGCAAATCCCTGAATTGATGCCAAAAGACATGTGGCAATCCTGGGTACAAGTCCACTCTAGTCTTGATATCCTCCGTTTTCAACATGTCATCGAATATGAGCGACTCGTCGCGGACAGCATCCATACCGCACACCTGCGAATATGTTCGCGGCAGGTTTGTGTGCCCGGTAGGCCAGAGCAGAGGAGCATATATGTGCGAGTTCTCGTCAGGTCGCAGGCACGACTTGGTCAGGTCCGACATTTGTGGTGAGCTGATCGCATTGTGGATGCAATCCTCTGCCAGTACATTAGTGGTAGTCCATAGTAGCGAATCCAGGTGTACGCACTCTGAGTACGGCTGAGCAGCCTCTCACTATACTTGCTCGGCAGCCTGCTTCTATCTTGTGGAGCTAGACGCACTCCAGCACAGCTCAGCCATAGCCCTGTGAGAGGAGGCTGAAGCATTCTGTCGCGAGCAAGATGCGCAACAACATTGGCGATGTTGCCGCCAGATGAGATACCGCCAACCACGAATCCTTTCGACGGGTCTGCCCGAAGAGTTCCTACCGCGTTGTCGGCGATCCAGGTAAAAGCATCCCAGCCATCATCAAATCCAGTCGGGAAGGGGTGTTCTGGGGCCAGCCTGTACGTCGGCAGTGCCACTACTGCTCCGAGTTCCTTGACAAGCAGACGACCGAGCGGTGCCATAGTGATATTGCTTCCCACGACGAAGCCGCCAGGAAAGTAGAGGACGATAAGCGGCCTGTCAGTATGCTCTGTGGTAGTTGGATACAGCATGTTGATCGGAAGCTCAACACCATCTCGTGCTCGAGCACGCACCGTCTCTTCTTGAACTTCGGGGTCTTTTACATCCGCTCTCTCCATGAGCCGAGTCAAGTGGCGCAAGGTAGCAAGGGCTGCGTTCTGATCCGACCAGTCGAAGTCATGACGCTTGTAAGTCTTTAGGGCTTCCCTGAGTTCATCACACGGCCTGCCCAGAGCTAAAACTTGCTCAGGGGTCATGCTCGTGAAGTCCATTGCAGCTATAGAGAGGTTGAACGGTGAGTGTAATGTTGACCAGGAGCAGAATGTTCTTAAATAGCTGTCGTCGCATTCGCGTACGCACAGCGCAGGTATAGAGAGCTCGGGATTTTTGTCGCCGTGGCGGCCTGTATACATAGTCACTGATTCCCAACCACTTACGACAACTCGCTTACACTCTTGATAGGCCCGTAGGCATGATGAGTGGTCTTCACTGCATCAGGGTTTACGGCTTCTCGTACAAGGACAACGATGCTTTCGCACACAGCGCCTGTCGTACGGTGGCGATGAGCAGTGACCTTCAACTGTGAGCGTATTCTAGCTCCTCACATGTAGCCGCTGTCATGCCAGAAAGAGCATGGCATCATGCGGTGGGGTAACCTCCCATCTGGTCAAGTATCTGCGAGTACCCTATGCATGCAGGCTCAGAACGGGAGCCAGGGCTATTCTCTACTTTATAGGTATCTTGCTCGGTCTACTGGGGAGCTAGGCCATCTGCTTCCGTGTGTCGGCCACTCGAATCGGTCGTCACTCGTTCTCGCAAGGGCGCGCAATGAATGGGTCAGATAGTGGCCGCCCGTACCATATTCGTTGGGCATGTAGAGGTCGTCTTGGCGGATCGGTAGCCTTGTGATATACGACGTGGCAGATATGTCTCTCGGACGAGTAGCTGAACAGCACAAGGAGTGGTTTCCACTTGTTGAAGGCGTGGGATTAGATGCAAGGGGCAGGCGGAGAGGCCGAAAAGTGCAAGACGATGTCGTACAAGACGGCGTTTCCGTTTCCGAACCCGGGCTAAGCTAAGTATGAGATCGGCGGCTGCCATCTTGATTCGAAGCCAATAAGACCTTCCATACAGCCAACGGGCATCGCCAACAACCAAGCGGTCGGATGATCCATCCGCCTACCCTCACAATGACAGGATGACCGTCTGCCTCGGGCTCAAAACTGGCACTTCTGCGCCAAGTCGATCTCATTTACAACTCCTGCTACTGCACCTCACCACCCTTAATGCGGACAGTCGGCTAATGTGCTTTGCATCGGGACGGGGCCATATCTAGATTGGGCAGGTTGTAACAGATCGCCTGCAAACATGGCTTGGCACGAGAGAGCATATAACGGAGCGACTGGCCTGGCAGAGGATCTGCTTGACAGACTGAAATTCCCCGACGCCATGCCTTCGATTCGTGCAGTCTCCAACGTCGCCATTTCCGGCCTTGCGGCGGCTCAGTCGGTGCTGGGCTTTGCCATGATCAGTCCTGTGGAAAGGGCACAAGATTCATTCGCAGCCTCCGCCACTTGCAACAGCCCGCAGCTGTCTTGTCAAAATACATCGGCAGTCGCCGACCTGTGCTGCTTCAACTCCCCCGGGGGAGCACTTCTGCAGACCCAATTTTGGGATACAGACCCCGTCGTTGGACCTTCAGACTCCTGGACTATCCATGGCCTGTGGCCGGACAACTGTGATGGGACGTACGAAGCGAACTGCGATGACCGACGAGCCTACACCAACATCACGGACATCCTGAATGCCGCTGGCAAGCAAGACCTCGTCTCCTACATGAACACCTACTGGCAGAGCAACTCTGGTTCCGCAGAGACTTTCTGGGAACACGAATGGGGCAAGCATGGTACTTGCATATCGACCCTGGAGCCAGACTGCTACACCAACTACCAACCCACCGAAGAAGTGCCTGACTTCTTCGAGAAAGTAGTGTCGCTCTTCAAAGCACTGCCGTCATACAAATGGCTCGCGGATGCTGGCATCACTCCGGACAGCAGCAAAACCTACACATTGGCTGAGATTCAGTCCGCTATCTCGAAGCAGTTCGGTGGCAAAATCCCATACGTCGGCTGCGCATCGGGCGCGATGGATGAACTGTGGTACTTCTACAACGTGCGCGGATCCGTTCAGACCGGCGAGTTTGTTCCAGTCGACACCTTGACCAAGTCGAACTGCCCGAGTACTGGTATCAAATACAAGCCAAAGAGCGGGGGTGGTGGTGGTGGTGGCTCTACCACGACTACTACTGGAAGTGGCTCTCAACCAACAAGCTCGCCAGGTGAGGCCTTCTCCGGATCTGGTTACCTGAATGTCATCTCCGGTGGAAGCAAGAAAGGCTGTATCATCTCCGCTGGTACATGGTATACCACGGGTACTTGCGCAACCATCACCGCCACTGCTTCTGACGACGGCTTTACTTTGAAGTCATCAAAGGGCAGCTGCGGCGTGGTCTCGGGAGCGCTGACGTGCGCCTCTGGCGTCACTAGCACAGTATTTACGGGCAACGGGAACACATTGCAGTACAATGGCTCCAGCGCCTTTTCGGCAGACAGCGTGCCGAGTGGCAGCACTCAGGCGAAGGTGTACTCCGGAAGCAGTCATTCGGCCGCCATCACAATACAATGGGCGAGCAATTAGACAGGTAGAGAATATATGCATCATTTGAAGACCACGACCAATCCTACGTCAATGAAAGGAAGCCCTTAGCACGTCTTCATCCGTGCCATCCAGCCTTGCGGCCTCGAAGAAGCAGTGAACGGAAGAACTTCCTTCCGTGGATACAACTTATGAACACCGTGGCACTAGAACAGTTCAGGCAACCAAAATCTTCTACGGCCTGCACGCCAAGGATCTGCTTGATGCCGATCGTGAAGCGTTCGTTGAGCGCAACTACCCAGATGTGTTCTGCATGATTTGAGACCTGAACGAGCGAGACAGGATATCAAAGTTCATGCCTCAACTGGTGAGAAGGGTGAAGCGACGTTCTCAGATACCGGGCGGGTGGAGTTCTGGTATTCTATCATCATACAGGCTTTGCACGAGCATTTTGAGTATAAAATGGAACAGCCTTAGATGTTCTTTGACGGGTATAGCCAACTTTTGTGAACGAGAAAACCGGAGATGCAGGAACGGAAGCCATATTCTCAGACTCTGGCATAGAAATTCAGCTTCATAGAGCTGACTGGTGTTCGGCGTCACATTCGCCTGAGAGTCCCGAGATGGCGAAAGGCAGCTTGAGCTTGACATTATCGACTTGATAGCGTGGGGTCTCAGTCGGCGAAATCAGTTTCACCGAGAACAGTGGTACGAACTTAGATCCACTTCAGCTTGTTCAGCTGGAGCTCAAGCCTTGGCGGCTTAGAAGAAAGGAGGCTGCAGCCAGTATATCAACCGCGGCTGCCCACATTCATCGGTTTGATGGACACGACAAACCTTCGACATGTCGCTCAACATCAAGTACCCGAGCCTTCCAGCCTTCAGCTTGCATGTCACGGCTTACATCAAGCCAGGAGCTGTCGACCAGTTCATTGCCGCTATGAAGCCCGCGTTCGACCAAACCGCAGCGACTCCACAGTGCGTCTACTTTGAAGTGTTCCAAGTAAGTTCGTACAGTTTGCTCGGAAATTGCTGAAGTCGTTGATGGTCATTTTCCAGGACCCGGACGAACCAGGCACATTTTCCTGGGTGGAGAACTGGAACGCCAGTACGGAATGGTTCGTGACTGAGCACTTGACGAAGGACTACTACAAGCCGTATCTCGAGGCCACTGCGCCACTTCTGGTGAAGGAGCGGCAGTTCAAATTTTTGAAGAGGATGGGACCAGAATTTGTTGCAAGCAAGCCGGAGAACACCGGATGAGCAGACGACTCCTGGTCTACTCCAGGGCGTCCATCGAGCCCATGGCACCAAGCTCGCGAAGCTCATTGTTCAGCATTGTTCAGCATTATTCAGCTCGGAATGTAAAGGGCTCAGCACTCAGCTGTTGTCGGTATCACTGACGGGGTTATTCTCTGCCTCCTCGATGTCGCAACTCCGCAGCGGTCGCCCTGAGAGCTGCTTATCCTGCTCATGCCGTGCTCTATCCAGCCTGATCTTGTGCCTAGCTCTCAGCCGTACCAATCTTTCTCGTCGCTCTGCAGCCCGTCGTTCCTCTTTCCTGATTCGCTCGACATGTGATGATTGTGCCCACTCCGAGATGAATGAGAGCGCAAGACAGCGGACCCAAAGATCTGTGTCCGCATCGTATGTATGATCCATGAGTTCTTCGATGATCTTCAAGCGGGAACGCAATATGGTCAGGGCATTGGTACGCCGTTCTGTGCGGTATGCTTCTACTGCTTCCTCGTAGCGGACGGCATGTTTCCCGTGTTGGCGACTGATCTTACGCGGAGAGCCAGGCTTTTTCGCCACACTTCGATGGCTTGGTTGCGGTGCTTCATGATGTTATCATGTTATATCGTGGAGCTCGTGCAGACGCGTTGAAGGGAAAGACGCGACCTGGGCCCTAATGGAATGGTAGATTACCTCAACACGGAGCCTCCCGACTCCACTTCACCACCAACGTCCGTGCTTTGTGGACGGCTTCATATGGCCAAAAGCATCTGTGCCGAGTTCATACGCAAGATATCCTAGCTGAGTCTCAAACAAGTCACTCTATCAGACAAGGGGGGTGTGACTGTGAAAAGCTCAGCAGCCGCAAAGCAATGAACGTTGTCTCTCATATGCTCGCCAATAACTTCTTCCGATGAGTGAGGACGACAAGGTATACTACTCCGATAGTTAGCAACGGCGTATATCTACTCAGATCATCTGGGAATCGATACGCTGTGCACAGCTAACGCTGGGAACCCGGGAGCGAACGCCGTGTCAGGACGAGAGATACTGTTCCGCAACCCTACCAAGCTGGGACAGATCATACTCTCTTGCGAAATACTCAGTATATACGTTCCCCGAAATATGCAAAGATTCCTTGGGCTTGAGTGAGAGATTGAAATTTGAAGACTGTAAAATCTGAAGGCAATGACATGTTCAACCACGTTGCTCTAGACCTAGAGCTTCTCTCTAATGACGAGGTGAGGGTCGAGAGGGAGATTATAGCCATGGACGTATCGACACACTCGGTAACCCGAGCGCTGTGCTTCCTGATGCATGATATGGCTTACCAGGACTTGATTCCTACGATGAGACCGCGCCGCGTGGTGTCGATATTGTATAGTATGTGCTATCAGCGTGCGATTATGCTAGCCTTCGGAAGTGTCTTGAAAGTGTGGGGCATCTCAAGGAAGGTTCGGTGATACTACTTCTCAGTGACCTATGGTCGACAACGAATGGTCCCAGCCTGGAATTTCAACTCTCGACTCACACGTCATTATAACTTTTTAGCTGCCCTAGGCAGATCATACAGGCCTTACGAGCTTTAAGCACCGTATTCACCTCCGAAGGGTATCCACCTCCATGGGGCACAAGTCCAGCTGCAATAAAGGCCATACTTTCCTCCAACTGGGGCGATGCCACTGCATCCTCTGATCTCGCAAGGTCTAGTCAAGCCCGGGTCGTCATCAAACCACTTGTTCCCAGTGACATGACATTCCCTGCAGGCTTTAGGTCCTGGTCTTGGAGCGGCATTATCGCATCCTGGGTTGTGACACGGTCTTGTCTCCCAGGAGAAATCGACGCATGGCTTGCAGTATTGCCCAGTTGGGCCGCCAATGTATGCCTAGGATACTGTCAGTTCACATGTCCACGTCCGCAGAGTTCGGTTCGAATATGTTTACGTACGTCTCCGCGGCAGCCTTCACTTGCACATTTTCTCGGCTGCTCTCTTCGAGGGCCCTCGTGCCCATGTGGTCCAAGTTTTCTCTTCTTCGATAGATCTGGCTGACTGGGGCTCGGGTGGCAGCAGTCGCAACGGCAGTTGCATATAGGTGGGCAGATGCAGGGCTGGGTTCTGTTGATATTGCAAGGACAGAGGCGTGTCTTCTCGCAGAATTGGCACCGGCACAGGCAGGCCGGGTCGTGCTTGTACGCTCCCGGTGGCAAACCCCTGCGCTCAACTTTGCAAGTGCAGTAGTATGAGTTTCTGCCATTGTTGAACCTGACTCTAGTCGACGTTCTGGGAGTATTGAGAATTCTAGTGAACTTGTCAGCATTGTCAATCATACTGCGAACGAGTGATCCCTACTTCATCGCATGTCCCTCCCATCGACTCGCGTCCTTCTGTGATATCGAGACACCATCGTCCCTCAGAAACTCTTTATCGACGCGATTTTCTCCCTCGTACTTGCTCATCTCGAACGATTTGACAAATTTCTCTGCGTTCCGGACATGGCGTTCAGCAATGGTCGAGACAGACCGACTGCAAGTGATTAGCGAATGTGTCTCATAACACGGGCTTCAGTCACTTACTTCTCATCCTCTCTCGCACCAGATGCCCAGAGTATTGGTTGAACGAGTGAAAGACTTGTCGAGAGCCGGGGCGCTCGTTGTTGAGCCTTCAGGCTAGCTGCCCAATTCGCGACTTCTTCACGATCTTTCCGAAAGCCACGGAGCCTGAGTGCAGTACGTGGGTCAAGGTACGTCTCATGGTCCCAGCAGAAGGATATCACGCCATGGTTGTTCTGTTCGCATGCTTGTTTGAGCCTATTGTACTTTTCCATGTTGTGGCAGAAGCGATCGACACTTAGTCCAAGGACCAAAGTACGAACCTTCTTTCGCCCAAGCTCTTCTGTCAGTGCGTCTATGAAGTCCTTAGCGCTCGACGATGAAAGTCTCCATGAGGATTTTTTGACTTCGAGGTTCGGGGTTAGGGTCTTCAAGGCCTTGAATTGTCTCATGATGGAAGTGTTCATGCCATCTTGCTCGTCTGTCCGGGACTGAGAGACATTTGCAACCAAGAGAACCTCCTTGTAGCCATGCTCATCAATGGTAAGGTTCAGTATTTCGACCAGATTCTTGATCTGTTCCAGGCCACCAGAGGTTCTGTCGGCGTAGTCGCACAGCCTTATGATAGCTCGGTATGAATTGGCATGAAAGCCAGACATGCGAGCCAAATTACGACCTATGAGAGTCAGCGCATTCAGATGAGCTTAAGCAACAATCTACAAACCCAATAAAAGCCTCTTTTTGACGACATGTGCCGTGGAGTCTTTCACCTTATACCACATGGCAGGTTTGAAGTCGTCGCCGAGGGAGTCGCCCAGTACATACCAGGCACCTCCTGTGGAGTCAAGGTCGTTGATAATCTCGTCGACCTCGTCTGCGCGCCTGGTGAGTCTATCAGGGTTGACAGTAAACACATAGCATGGACGATCTCTCAGTATTCCATTCTTCATGAGCCGATCTTTCCAAGGGTGCTTGTTTGTTGAGCATATCTCCGCAAAGATATCAAGGTGGTCACCGGGGCGAAGCATGCCCATGATGGCGTAAAGCAGCGTTGTCATCTGCTGAGATATAGTCCCGGGTTCGAGCGACTCCTCGCCGCTCTTTCTTACCCATATGATTATGTTAACCGGAGCTCGTCCGACGGCTACCAGCTCAGGAATCGGTGCTGTCTGCCTGATAGGGCCGGGTTCGAAGGCACTATCTATCGCTTTACGCATGTAGGCTGAGAGTATTTTGGACCTGAACCCTCTATCCTCATCGCCATCGTTCCGGAACCATGTGCTTGGCTGTTCCATCCTGAAAGGCAGTGTGAAGACGTCTCGCGGGGACTTGAGTACTCGTAGCGACTGCCGAATCTGCTCCATGGCTTCAGCGATCGCATCGGAGTCGGGCTCGTTGCCCGTGAACTGTACAAGAAAGCAGTGTCGTCGTTTCTGGATGACCTTGTCGATGATGTGAATCTGCGGATCGCAGAGGACAGGGTCTTCCCATAGCACGTGAAAAGATGGCTGAAACTTCCGGAGAGCTTCTTGGGCTCCGAACCCTTCGAGCGACATGAGAACCGACCATGTGCGCTGGAACGATACGTTCGTAGCAGAGATATTTTTTGCGTCTCCCAACCCCACTAGTAATCGAGCGTTCGTGAAAGCTGTTGGGAGATCCTTGAAGAAATTTGCTCGTATGGCCCGTCGAAGCGCGGAAAGAGCTGAGTGTAGCATTAATTTTCTCGCAGCACTCGCGCAGCGGCTGATCGCCTTTTGCAGAGTGGGCTGAAAAGTGGGATCTAAAGACCATTAGCAGGAACTTCTGAACGCGAGATAGGACTCACCATTCAAGTGTACCCATTGCACCCCGAGATCATATAGCAAGCAAATGACTTTTGTGATATCGCAATGATTGAGTCTGAGGCTCGACTTCAGGAAATGTGCTATAGTCTCATGCTCTTTAGTAAAGACCTTCGGTCGCGATATACTTTCGCGGTTGGTTATCCTAACCGTCTGCAATCTCTTCAGGGAGTTGACAGGATCGTTGTTTTCAGCGGCACGAGCGCGACTGCCTTTTTGCATGTCACATCTGTTACTCTGCCAGCCATCGCCACTCATGAGGACATAGATGCTTTTGCCGCCGTTCGCCGTCCAGTACCGATGTGCTTTGCTAGAGCTTAGACCTTTGTATCGCATATCGTCCGCGAACAGATTCCACGTGTCTGGCTCGACTACGAGCTCTAGAATGGTGTTGAGGATCCAGTATCTGGAGATTTTAGCAATCCGTAGCTGACCTTGAGCATCATAGAATTTGGCCAGGTCGTAAACAAAGGATTGGGCGAGATCGAAGCGCTCCTTTCGCCACTCTGTTCCTTCGTCACGGACCATAGTGGTCTTGCCTACAGGCACCACTTTGTCCTGGTCCGTAGACATATTCCGAGTGCACGCGAAAGAGAATTTCCAGAGGAAGGAGTGGTAGACCCAGCGAAAGTGTCAAGATGTCGATATGGGATGATGTTGTAGCTGAAGTTCGTATCAGATGCTTCGGACGGGAGTGATCACCGCGAGGTCCAGCCGAACTGATGCTGTAAGTATGGCTGTCGAAGGTACCAAGTGGAGCAACCTGTCAGCACATCATGGCACCATCAATGTCTAGCATTGTGTTGTGGTACGTATGGAAGTTGAGTTTGAGCTCACATATCCAGCACCGGTGAGCAGCCTCGCGCCTTGCATGTGACGAAAGGACCAAGTGAGGTCTCAAGCCCGTCACTACGGTCCAAATCGCGGCAGCCTAGCTGAAGGTGCAACGCATTGGTAATCGCGATGCTCTGAAATAATGCTCACTGACTCTTAGAGGCGTTCACATATGCGCAAAGCCCCTGATCGGAGACCTCCCCTCCTTACGAAACGGCCATCGCACTGACATATCTTGCCCTTACACCTTGGCCGATCACAACTTCCTGGTGTTCTCATCTCATCAGCGCACATGTCCTCATCGAATTCAGGGCCACTCAACAAAGGTCGCAGAGGCTTCTTCAACCTCTTATCAGAACTCGACAACCACATCCACGAGCTCACATTTTCGAGCGATTCACCTTTGGTCACCTTGCAGCCCACAAGATATGGAAACAGGCCCTGGTCCCTCCCCGCGACCTGCAAACAATCCCAGAATTGTGCCGTGACCGTCCGCTAACCACAATAGGGATTATCACGTATCCAGCGAAAATGGCCAGTCCCCATAAGTCGCCGAAGATCACGCCCAGAAGGTGCGGTGAGTTCGGGACCTTAGCATTGCGATGGAGATTGCAGATGCGGAACCTAGCTGCATATCTCCAACAAATTATGCAGGTTATGAGGTTACGACATAGGAAGCGCGGAGAGAATTTCGAGTTGAGGAATTCCTGTCAGGACTCTGTGGCCTAGGACAGAGCTAGTCTTGGTGAGGCCTCATCGTCGAGCGCCTGAAGAAGATTATGGTTGAGGATGGCAATTCGCGGCGCCCTGGCACCGGATGCTTGCAATGGCCATCGCTTGAGAATATTGCAGCGTCCCGAGCGCAGTCCGTTTGAGGCTCCTCTTTCGCACAGAAATAGCAATCTTGAGCCTTGGCCACATATCATCAGCTCTGCCGAATCGAGATTCTCAGCTTAAGAAGGGCGCATCTGCAGTTCCTGGAAATGAGCAAGCGAGAATACGTAGATGAAGGATGCCAGTGCCGCGAGTGGAGCCGTCTGTGTATCGGGTGACACCCGTGCGCAGGGCATCGGTTTCCAAAGATATGTTCTTTTGTGGAGTCTGGAGTGAAACTCGTCCATCTGCATGAACGGTACTCTAGCACTTCATATTGACACCGCGCCTCTTTTCTGCTTCCCGTACTTCAAACATGACCTGCACGCCAACGAAAAGTGTCGCGCATGCTGCGACCAGGAAAATTCGCCCTCCCAAGTTGCCGACAATGCCATCAACTAGTCCTTTCAAGCCATCCAGCCCAACGGCAAAGCCGACCAAATTCGCTGCCATCATCATGAGAATATTGCCGACCGCACCAACACCGCAAAGCACTCTGTACGTGTTCGGCCTATCTTTCCACTTTTTGGCGGGAAAGGACAGGGTTGCGATCACTTCCGGAAGCACGAAAAGCGTGATCAGCCATCCCCACATGAGGAGGCGTAGGTTGATATCGTGCCAAAGCGCTACGAATGTAAAGACCGCAAGGAAGTTCGCAATGCCGTGTACTTTGCTCTTCCCGGAGCCACCGAGCGGGACATAGATATAGCGGACCACGAACCGGTTGAAGGATCTGTGCCACCCGCGCCAGAAGGCCAAAGCTGAGTAGTTGTCTGACATGCATCTCACCATGTTTTCGGGCGGGTCGATGCCGTCGACAAGGGACCAGAGTCGAAAGAAGCGCCATGGAAGCAGCAACTTGAGCCAGATTATGTGCAAATTGAAGTACCCGAGCATACTAAGTTGAAATGGTGTGAAGACATTCCAGTCTGGATTGGACTTGCTGATGGCGACAGCGTATAGGTAGTGCAACACCAGCTCCATGCAGAGCAGGCAGAGGAAGAATCTGATTGCATATGGGATGATCCGCTCTCTCGACGTTGATGATAGTGGGTAACGAGACTGACTTATATAGTCATTGAAGTTGATGATCGGGCCTGTCAAGTACAGAGGCGAGTACAGCACATACGCGAGATAGTTGCGGAAAGTGAAGTCACTCGGCTTGGCTCCAGCGGCAGTCCGTTCTCGCTCCGATAGGTTGGCGGGATCTAGTCCCTTCTTCTAAAGTGCATTAGCGTACGGAGCTGCATTCGAGTTGGGTGATGTTCTCACTTCAATAGGACTGCTTGCTCGTCGGTCTAGCATCCAGAGATGATCAAAGTTGAATGCTATGAGGCGAAGCACAGTGATATTGAACAGGATCTCCCAACGTGGGATGAGTCCGCCATAGCCATCGATCCAAGAGCCCCAATCCTCCTCCATAGCTTTTTCGGCGCCCTTTTCAGTGGGTGGCAATGTCACTGCAGCTATGTCTGCAAATCGGTACCCATGGCAGAGTTCATTCGCGAACAAGACTGCAATGTTGAACACCCAGGTAGTCACTCCAACGTACTGCTTTGGCAGAGCAGTGGCGATCTGATAGTTCAGGTAAAGAATCGTGAATACCTTGATCGCTGATATGCCATGAAGTGTTACAATGAAGATGACAGCAAATGCCAGGTCAAAGCGGATGCGACAATTCAATCGAGCGTCAGCACTCTTTGCGATGAGAGCTTCTGACGGCTTTACACGCCCATTTGTGTCTTCAGCGGAAGACTCAGCCCGCAGGGATTCGTAGAGCCTTCTCAAGATCGGATGAAGTATCAGAACCAGGCCCATGTAAGGTATGTTGTCGCGAAAGCCAGCATATTGGGCATCAGAATTGTCGACCTTGCGGCCCGGTATCCAGCCCGGTTCGAGTAGGCCTTCATACTGCTTGTAGCTCGGATGACTTGGTATGGATACATCATATACCGACTTGAACATGACCGGGACTATGGTCAAGAAGGCGATGTAGTAGGGGATGAACTCGGCTGATCTCCATTTTGACGGCTGTGCAGTAGGCAGCGGTTGTCCACTTCCAAGGAATCGTATATCGAGCGTTTCGACCTTATACAGATCTCTTATGCGCATGACGAAGGTAATGTGTTGTCGGGCGGAGGTAAGATGGAAAGGAGAAGCGCCAGTTGGAGCTCGCGCGTGGGCGGGTCGTTCCGCAGCGCGCCATAGAAGCAGAGTCGCGTACTTTGCGACCTCGTCCTACAGCATCAACTTGGCGTAGAAGCGCATTGGCAGCGTGTGAGGCATCTGTCGCGTGTTCAACCAAGTACCAACCCACCGTCGCAAGCCATTCCACCGCCGCATGAAGTAATCGGCGTGCCTCGACATCAATACTGCGCCCACGCGAACCGTCGACATGACTACGCTACCACCCACTCAAGCACCTGGCACGCAGGAGTACGCTGGAGATGAAATCAGCGCTCTCATTCTCGACCCTGGCAGCTATACCACTCGCGCTGGCTTTGCAGGCGAAGACACACCCAAATCCGTGATCCCGACCAATTACGCACTCACATCCTCCGGCGACAAGGTCTTTGGCGAGAACGCGATACATCTGCCCAAGCCTGATTTAGAGATCCGCAACCCCTACAGTTCAGATGGTATCGTAGAGGACTGGGAAACGGCGTCGCGGTTGTGGGAGTACAGCATCACGTCGCGATTGACAGGCGCACGGCAAACCCCACCTGGCAAGAACGGACTGAACGATAGTAATAAGGATGAGAATGGCGACGTCAACATGGACGAGGCTGTGGAACAGATGGATGACCAGGAGAAGGTCTTGGGAGAATACCCGCTCTTGATGAGTGAACCGGCATGGAATCCGCAAAAGGCACGGGAGAAGACCATGGAGATTGCCATGGAGGAGTGGGGAGTCCCTGCCTTCTTCTTGGCCAAGAACGGACAGCTGGCAGCATACTCACAAGGCAAGGCGACGGGTCTGATAGTAGACATTGGCCACTTGAACACATCTGTCACAGCCATGTACGAGGGTATGGTCCTCAAAAAGAGCATACATCACACACCCCTCGCGGGCAACTGGCTGAACGAGCAAATTCGATTGATGTACTCCACCATGCAGCCACCTGTTCCGCTGGTGCCACATTACATGGTCAAGACGAAACAGCCAGTTGATGCAGGAGCACCGAGCAATGCGACATATGTCAAGTTTGACAAACCTCCCACCGAAAGCTTCCGGAGGCTGGAGGAAGAGCGCGTTCTGACCGCCTTTAAGGAAAGTGTGGTGCAGGCCTGGCCTGGACCCCAACGTTTGGAGGCTCCTCCGGCTCCTGGTGGCTTCTCCAATATGGACCACGTCAAGCAGCTCCCGCCTAAGCCGTTTGAGATGCCAGATGGGTGGAACCAGGTCTTTGGTGCTGAGCGCTTCAAGGTCGCAGAAGGCCTCTTCGACAATAACGCTGCTTACTCTGACTCCGAGCATCCCAAGCCTCACCAAGATGAGACGATCACAAGGATAGTCCACAAAGCACTCGAGGCCTGCGACATCGATCAACGACCGAACTACATGAACAACATCATTCTCACAGGTGCAGGTTCGTTGATCGAAAAGCTGCCAGAGCGCCTTCAGAGTGACTTGACAGCTATTTATCCCAATCCCAAGGTGCGCGTGATCGCAAACTCTAATAGCGTTGAGCGAAAGTTTGGCGCCTGGATTGGTGGCAGTGTGCTTGGCAGCTTGGGAACATTTCACCAGATGTGGATCTCGAGGCAAGAATATGAGGAGTTTGGTGCGAAGATCGTCGAGAAGCGGTGCAAATAGAAGCTTTCTGGACTCGTCGGCAAGGTGTTCATGGCGTCACGGCGGACTGGTCGGCTGCGGCGACACAGCAAAAGCTCTGCGATATACCACGGACGATAGACTTTCGATCATGGACGAAATGTACTGTTAAGCAAGAGTTCTTGGCGAACGGGCCGCGTAGCACAAGAAGCTTCCTTTCCCGCCGCATTTCTTAGGTTGAAGCCATGCAATACTCCAGGCACGCTCGTCTGCCTCCATATTGCATGAGCTGCAACACGTGGTCAGACCCGCGAAAGCTCGACCTTGTTACCAACTTCGACTCGATCATGCTCAGAACGGCTTCTGCATCAGTCAAGCTCAACCACTTCAACGCTGTTATTGCATCTAACGAATCTCAAAAGTGTCTCCTACATCGCTTGCTGTACGCGATCAAATGCCCCTCTCTGACACCGCTGCGGCCGTGCCGTCTCAGCACTGCGCAAACTTTCACCGCATGCAATCTTGCGATTACTGTTCCGTCCACTGGTCAAATCGCAGCCCAGAAATTGACATAGCTTTCTCATCCAACACCGGACCCTCAAGTTGCAGCAGAACAGTCATGATGGGTCAGAAGCACAAGATCACTCAGAATCAAGTGAACAGCTGGGGTGAAGAAGGCGGCTGTTGAGGAGAAGGGGAGAGTCAGGGATATGCTGGCGAGTGTGCACTTGAAATTCGCGCTGACGAGACGTGAGGTTGAGCTGAACGAAGCAAACTGCATCCTGGGAGGGAGGAGTGTCAGCAAGAAGGTGATTGGTGAACCTGAGAAGAAGTTGAGAGATATGGGCCGGCCGGGAGTGATTTGAGAGATTGCTTCGACTCGAACTCAAGACAGACTCTTGCATTTCTCGGATTCCCCCTCTAAAACGGAGTAGATTCAAGCGTAGTAGAGCACATAGAGCGCCTAATACATTTATGATGGACAAGATGTTCCGATAAGTGAATGAGTGCTTGATATTTACTCAAATTCAGATCCATCTTCTTTTCCGCTCTTAGTGTTGCAGAATGCATGCTTGTCACCTATAGCCGCTTATCCACTCGTTTCCAGCATGGAAACAAGCCAAGGGAATCATAAGGGAACCACGTCTACGAATTTGCACTACGCTCGAACGTACAGGATGGCAAAATCACTTCCCTCAACGACGGACCCTTTCTGGTGCAGCGAAGGATCTGGCGCATCCCTTGGACATAGTTCATGCCTGCTTTGTTCGGAACCTGGTCTGTAAGTACCTGGCACAGCCCTACGGGTTGTTACCCAACATCCTCGCCGCCTGTATCCAGATTCGCAATGGGGCAACCGCAATTCCTTACTGCCAAAAAATCTTCAGTATGCGCCCAAACGCACTCCTCCATGGACTCGACCATTGCAGCGATCATACCGATCTCTTGTGTCTTATACGGCTCGAGGCGGATGGCTTCCTCCTCGATGCAATTCAGCAACTGCAGCATTCACCTGGCCTCATCAGACTCGAATTCAAGAGCCATGCCAATCAAGATTTCACCAAGCTGCTGGTGGATGCACTGTTCCCAGTCATCACTACCACGATGCGTAATCGTAACATGTCGGTCCTGCAGAATAGCTGCGCCAGCTGCAAAGGACGCGGCATCGTAGAAGTGCAGGCGTGTTCGAAATCACATGTGGAGCCACACGCCGGATATTGGCGTTTTAAGCAGTCCATCGAATTCTGGATGAAACTTAACGACGGTTTCTTGAGCGGGCGGTACGATATAAGGCATTGGAGCGAAAGACAGAGGCGAAGGTCTTGAGTACCTCTCGTGAACGGAGGTGATCTGGATCTAAATCTGCTTGCGAAATACGGCATGCTAAGATGAAAGCATTACTACGTAAGTCTACTGAGATAGCGTCAGCGAAAAGAAGGACCAGAGCAGGGAAATCGGAAGATACTGGACGACGCCCGACCACCCAGTCATGTATTGGATGTAGAGGAGCTAACAGAGTACATAAGCATTGAAAACTTGTGCTGAAAGGGTGTCACCGATCTTGAGACATCGGCCGATTTTCAATTGCCGCAATTGATTGGAAACAGATAAGTGGTCCCGGAAGGCTTGTCATCACATGCCGAGTTGCTGAAGCTTGCGGTTGCATAGGGTATGAATGCACCAGTAATATCCTTAGAGTGAGAGTTCAAGGTTTCCCAAACAGCCAAAGGAGCCATCGTGCCGCTCCACATCAACGCTAGAGTCCGGTTGATCACTCTTTTGCAGAGTGAGTTATGGGATTGATGCGCCTCTTTGGATCGCGTTTGGATTGTTGACGATGGACAAAGCACCTGAGAGCACACAGGCGATGGCTTACGATTGGAAGTGTGGAGACGGTGAGCACACGGATCGCTGGATTGGTATCTGAACAAAAGAGGTGTTGTACTCGGTCGCGAAGTCTGGACGGTTCCAACACCTCGGAGTATGGTCGGGGGTGTACGTATGAAGCCCCTTGGCGTCAGCTAGTCCTACTCCGTGTGCTTTAGCCTCTGCTTTAGTCTTGCTTCGCGATTAGGCTTATGAAGAACGGAAGGCTGCGGGTGATATGACCTTCCGAATGGACCAGGTTGTAGCGAGCAGATAACAGACGTACTTCTCCAGATCATCGCAGCACGTTACAACACTCAACAGACCGCAGCAAGACCTCACAGGCCACGACCCATTCCCGAAAGCAACATGCAATTCTCTACTATTTTCGGTGCCATCTTGGCAGCCATCATCAGCGCCAACGCTACACCCTCTCCTACAAGAACTCAGCGGCAAAAACTAGGCCTTCTCCTGGAGCGCGTGAGTCTTTCCTACCCGAGTCACCTCGTTTGCGAGATGTACTGACGTTGAAGCGTTCATCAGGATAATGACTGCTCGACTGTGTGCCCAGATGGTCAAAAATACGCCTGCGATTGCGAGGTAGGCTATTTGGTTTGCGGAAGTTTGGGGACAGTGACATGCGTGAGTGCAGGAGGACCATTGTAGGAAACACAGTAGCGGGTACTGACTGCGATATAGGAGACCGGTGTTGCGATAGGAAAGCGATCGAAGTACATGGAATAAGTGTTCGCGAAGGTGGAGCAGTGGCGTAAGCATGATAGACACATATTGCCTCGTATCTTTTGTAAACATAGGTGTCCAAACAATGAGCGGGTGGTTTCCGAGATCCGACACGTTATGTCAAGCTTACGTACCGAAAGTCACACTCGTACTTGTGCGAGACTCAAGATCCTGACACGCTACGTCAGCCCCGGCGCTGGAAGCACACTTGCCAGGCACATGGGTCGGCTTAGCAATGTCTCCGCTGAGCAGACGGAGCTCATAGCAGGAATACAATCATGGATCGCAGGCCAGGTAAGCGAGAGTCGACGACGAGGAATCCAGATCGATGAGGTGTGAATCTGCGAAAGGCAAAATTGCAAGGGACGGTGAAGGTCAGCACGTGCGAATAGAAAGTCCCAATCGTCGAAGGGTACCAGATATGCATACGGAGTGGGAAAGTCGAGAACAAATTGACCCGGTCGAGTCCGCGTATCTGATGAAGTCGCTCAGCACGTGATATATGCGTGCGAGGCCACGCTAATGCAGGGACCGCGGCTGCTAGCCGTCATCGCGCCGTGTTCCGGCTGTTACGCTTAGACGAGACGGGACGTGCGCGATGCGACGACTTCAACCAGCGACACGCGCCGAGCGAGGGAAAGCGAATGTGATAACAGGCCGCGTTGACAGATCCTATCTTCCCTCACCATGAACGCCACGCTAGCGAGCCTTCAGAGCGGCGAGTTGCCGACCACTGCGCTCGCCTTCATCGACAATGTCGCAGCCTCCTTACAAAAGATTCCCGGCTCCTCCATCGTGTTACGCTACATTCGATCCTCGTACCAGAACGACCCTGTCCGGAGCGTCGTTGAGCTCTTCCTCTTTCTGTTCGCCGTGAAATACTTCTTGACACCAACATACAGCACCAAGAAGGGGAAGAACATACCGCTGAGCGAGTATGAGGTAGACGAGTTGGTGGAGGATTGGGTGCCAGAACCGCTGGCTTGTGAGGAGACGGAGTTCGAGAGACTGGAGAATGAGAAGCGTCCGGTGATTGCCGGACCGGCAGCGCCCAAGGCGAAACTTACCAATGGTCGCACAGTCACGAACCTGGCTAGCTACAACCACTACAATTTTGCAGCAAATCAGGACCTCACAAACAAAGCAATCAGTACTGTTCGCACATATGGCGTGGGACCATGTTCTCCTCCTGGCTTCTACGGAACTCAAGATGTGCATATGAAGAGCGAGGCAGATATCGCTGCGCATCTGGGCGTGCCCGCTGCCATCATATACGCGCAAAGTTTCTCGACAATAAGCAGCGTGATACCGGCGTTCAGCAAAAGAGGCGACATTATCGTTGCCGACAAAGCTGTCAACTATCCTGTGCGGAAAGGAATACAGATCTCGAGAAGCACTGTGTACTGGTACGAGCACAATGACATGGAGGATTTAGAGCGCGTACTTCAAAAGGTGGTGAAGGCTGGACAGGGCAAGCCACTAACCAGGCGTTTCATTGTCACCGAAGGCCTTTTCGAGAACGTTGGGGATACCGTGGATCTTCCCAAGATCATCGAGATGAAGTTCAAGTACAAGTTCCGAATCATCCTTGACGAGACGTGGTCATATGGTATCCTTGGGCGAACAGGAAAGGGGGTCACCGAACACCAAAATGTGGACCCGAATAATGTCGATATGATCATTGGGGGTCTTGCAGGCGCAATGTCAAGCGGCGGTGGGTTTTGCGCAGGCACCGATGAGGTAGTAGAGCATCAGCGTCTATCCGCTGCAGCCTACACGTTCTCCGCCGCGCTGCCTGCTTTCTTGGCTACGACCGCGTCTGAGACGGTCACGATACTGCAAGAGGAGCCTCAGATCATCCAAAACCTACGCGAGAATATTCGAACAATGCGCGCTCAATTAGACCCTAGGTCAGATTGGGTGCGATGTACCAGCTCGCCAGAGAATCCTGTCATGCTGCTTGTGCTTAAGGAGCAGCATATCCAGGATCGAGGATTCACTCGAGCGGAGCAGGAGGCCGTGCTGCAGGATTGCGTGGATGAAGTGAGTACAATGGACCGATTCTGCTGAAAATGGTCAACTAACAGCATACCCAGGCTCTGAACAACGGCGTGCTCATCACCCGTTTGAAGTCCATGCCTCAAGCGCTAGGTGTGGCACCAAAAGACCTTGAGAAGGAATGGCAGGCCCAACCCGCGATCAAGGTCTGCATTACCACCGGCTTGACCAAGAAGGAGACGGAGAAAGCCGGTATCATCATCCGACATGCCATCACGTCAGTGATGAAGAGCAGGAAATGGACCAGATAGCTTTCGCATGAGATAGGGCGTTGTCCACTGGGTACAGGGAGCATTTGAAAGTACGATCACAGCCCGAAGCATGAATAGCGTTTATAAGAAATGTAATACCGACAGCTTTTCCAGGCGCATGTGCTGTTGCGCATAGAGGCACGTTTCCTGTCTCCTCACCCCAAGCGCACCGACGAACATATTAGCCTGGTGAGATCTTTCCTTGCATCTTTCAAACTCTACCTGACTGTGAGAGGGTCACCTAGCACTCACCGTCAAAAGCAACCACTCCCAGCCCGCGTCGCAATATCGACTGGCACTTCCGTCCATACCCAGCCCACTGGGCCGCGCACTACATGTACCCACGGCACTCCATCGCCAGCTCCCTACCTTCCCGGGAAAGGCCGCTTCCATCTCTACCAAGCTCCATCAACGCCCCCTTCCAAATCATCCAATGCTCCGCCATAGTAAGCACAACAGCTTGCATCCCAATCATTACTCGGCCTTCACCCGCATGCACCGGCCGCGAAAAGCTCCTGAGTTGCTGCCAATCCGTACTCGCCTTCAGTTTCGCACCGCCAATTCTCAACCACGCCCGCAGCTCGCTCAAAAAAACCTCCACACCGTTCCGCTCCGAGGCGACGAGAGCCAACACCTGATAACACCAGGTCTCGTGCACCACGCCCTCCAGTCCCGCTCGGACATACATGTCCGCTTCGGCGGATCCGATCGCGTCGTAATCTCTTTGGAACTCTCGCTTGGTCTCCTCGGGAAGACTCTGGATTTCCGCTTCCCAGAGGTCAGGCCCGTGCAAATGGAGTCGGTACAGAGTATCCCACATGCTCGCGAATCCAGGGAGCTGACTCCAGTCGATCCCCCCAGGGGCGTTTGGGAGGTTTCGAATGGCCACGAGCAATTCTAGCGTTTTGTGTCGTTCTTCCGTGCCCAACTCTACCAGAGCTTCGCAGAGGATGCCCCATAATCTGTGCAAGTGCTCTGACGGCTGTGGCTCTTGGGAAATAGCTTCTGTGATGGTTTTGGCGGCCTGGGATGCCGTGGTGTTGTGGTCGGTGAGGTACGATGATAGAGTGTATGCTTCTTGAGGATCGCATCCGTCGCCGGCCTCGAGGGCTTCCCTTGTATGCGCGATTCTCGATTCGAACCAGGACTGGTTGATCATGGCGGATTTTGGGACGAGATTAACGGGGAGTGAGTAAAACTGCTCTGGATTATGCACTTCATGAGATATTGCGGTTGGTTTATATTGATACATGTAAGCGAACGGGACTTTATTCAAAGCAGACTCCTGCTCTCTACACAAAGGGTTTCTCTACTACAGTCTCTCAGTCTAGCACCAATACGGTAGCCCGTTCTTGCTAATGTGGTGACATGCTGCAATGCTGACCAGACATACTTGCTGGGTACCTTATGACGTCTCCTCCGCGCTGAAGTCAAGCTTCGCCCCAATCCGCGGCCCGCGGTGAATCCTGGTCCCCATAGCTGAAGTTCGGCTGCGGTCCAGCCTTGCACGCACAACACGTGAGCTACCACTTTAACCAGGTTGTTCTCGGAATATTCCGCGAGACTTAGTCGGGAAGCACGAACATCGTTCGGTGAGTACTTTGTTGTAGGAGTTGCCATTGATGATTCTATGTGCCCTGCAGCAGCAACTTTTCTAGTAATCTGCTACATGAATGAGTACTGTATAGGCTAAGTCGGCGCTGCATCTCTCCTTCGGGTGCACAATCAAGAGTCGCACCGTCCATACCAGCGTGGGAAAGCAACGATGTCACGGACACTGCCCACGCCACTGAGGTAGCACAGCAAACGGTCAAAGCCCAGTCCAAATCCTCCATGCGGTACGCTGCCATATCTCCGCAAATCTTGATACCATTCCAGGTTGTTTCCTACCACGCCTTTCTGTTCCATTGCCGCGAGGAGATCTTTCGAGCGGTGCTCACGCATTGAGCCTCCCACGAGCTCACACAGGTCAGGTACGAGCAGATCGAAGCACGCTGCAGTCTCCCCGGTGCCTTGACTATTCGCTGTTGTTGACGAGGGCGGCATGTAGAAAGGCTTCTGACTCAGAGGATAGTCGGTCACGAATACAGGCTTTCCCTGACCAACGTTCTGGGCTAGATAGCGTTCATGCTCAGCTTGCAGCCCGTCCTCGATAGTTGGGTTGAACGCAAATGATGCCTTGTTTTTAGCAACGGCTCCTTGTAGATGTTCAATCGCTTGGCGATAGGTGATTCGTGGCCAATTTTCAGCAGCCATTCCTTTCCATCGCTTCTGCAGAAGTTGCTCATCGGAGCAGCGTCCGGCGTCCTCGATCTCGGGCATGTTCAGCCAATGTTTGCTCTGAACCAGTTCCCTACCAACAGAGGACAGAGTCAGGTTGATCGCAACCGTGCGAAGCATGCGCTCGACCAGATTCATGATCGAAGCCATGTCTTCCACAAAGCACAGTTCGGCCTCGAGCATGTAAAACTCGCTCAGATGTCGTGGTGTGTCGCTGCGCTCAGCTCGAAAAGTGGGAGACAGCGTCCATACTTTCTCGACAGCTTGCGCTAGTGCTTCGAGATGCAGTTGGGCCGAAACAGTGAGGTACTTGGGAGTTCGAAAGAAGTGCTCCGCCGGTGTTTCGCCCCCAGCACTGGTCTTCTGTTCCGGCTCCTTCGCAGGACTGGAAGATACCGTGAATACCTCACCAGCGCCTTCGCAGTCCGAGGAGGTGATGATCGGGGTGTGGGTCTGTACGAAGCCTTCCTCGCTGAAAAAGCTCGTGATGGTCGCTATGACATGTGAGCGGAGTCTCAAGAGTAGAGCGTTGGTCGGGATGCGAGGTCGCAGATGTGGTATGGTCCGCAGAAACTCCGCAGTCTGGTACTTGGGCTGCAGGGGACTGCGTTCGGCATCGTTCTCGCCCCAGACGCGCAGATGGGACACTTGTAGTTCGTGGCTCTGTTTGCCGCCCTGCGATGCTTGCCACCGGCCCTTCAGACTGACGGCTGTTCCATACGAAAGGCTGGTGGGAGATCAGCGATGCCCACGATCAGGAGTCGGCAGATCTCACCTACTCGGCGGCGTGCTCAGGCTTCAGCACAGCCTGCAAGGGCTCCGTCGATGATCCGTCTCCCAGATGCACGAAAGCAACGCGCTTCTGCTTGCGCACCGAGCGAACCCATCCATTCACTTCGATCTCGCCCTCCTGCACGTGACTCCGCAAGACATCAGCGATGGTGGCCTGTCGCCGATGTGCGCGTGAGATGCTGAAAGGGCGTGTCTGGAAGGCCTTATATGATCTGGCGGCACATGGTACTTGCCGCCAGCATTTCATCGCCCGCGACCGTCCTCGGCAACGCTTGTTCCCTTTCTCTCACACACCGCAACTTATGCTCGTCGATACGGTTGATGGCGTGAAGATCGTGTCGATGGAGTTTGAGTGTCTGCCGTGGCTGATCGACAGAGTTCGTGTGGCTTGTGCTTGCCGGATCCCGGAACGCAGATCGGCTGGCTGCGTCATTGTTGGCAGCAGGGCGACATTCGACGCCTGCACTGTGATGTGCTCCTGGTCCTGTGGGTGAGGTGGGTCAACTCACCACGATACCGATACACACCGATACGATGATGAGGAAAGCGCCGTCGAGCTCCATGCAAAAGACGTACGACGAATGTTATCTGATCTGCTCCACCGCCATCTACTTCGAAGGCCAGGTACGCATAGACGCGCGAGGCTGTGCGGTGATGTTGGTGACGGTGCTGTACTGACCGCCTGGCAACGCGACAGAATAATGAAGCCGAAGCCCTGCGAGCATGGCGCAACGCCCTGGACCAGATCTACTACCACAACGCCTACAGAATGCCCTCCAACTACCTCCCACGCACCGAGACGGAGAAGGCGCTGCAGGACTCACTGCGAGCCATGGAACTGCAGTGTAAAGAGCGCGTGGATCTGCTGGAAGCACTGAAGAAGAGTCGGCTGGAGGCGGAGAAGGAGGCGAAAGAGGCCAGCACGGCGGCTGCTGCTGGCGGCGACGCTCTTTCCAACAAGTCGCGAGAGTCCCTGGCCTCCTTGTCCTTGCAACAGCCAGCGCCCACTCCACCAAACTCAAATGGCCAAGGCACGGCTGGAAATTGGCTGGGAGGCAACACCGTTCCGCCCACCACCTACGCTGATATCCCGCGCCCACATTCCATCGCAGACCAACGCACGCGACCCCCGCCGAAGCCGCCGCGGCCATCGTATGCGAGTAGGAAAAGCAGTTCGGGTCCAGCAGATACGCCGCGGACGAAGAGTCTCCAATCTGACATGGGCCCGAGCCCTCGTCTCACCCCACCGATACTAGGAGAGCAGCTGAAGGCGAGGACTCCCAGTCCAGAGAAGAAGAGTGGAGGCATGCTGAAGACGTTGAGGTCGAACCAGAAAGATGGGAAACCCTCAGGCAAAATGGTTGCCAGGAGCAGACCTCAACCGGCGGCAGCGAAGGCAGCCTCTTCGGTATGGAGTGGTCCTCCTCCACCAGTCAACGAGAGCTCTGCAGGCCCAGCGACTACAGTGACGTGGGATCCACTGCGAAGGACATTGGTCAGGCAGAACTCTTCGCAACAAGATGCTCGCAGGCTATCCGATCTCCCGGCTGTTCGGCCTCCGAGTCCTTCCGATTACAGACCACGACAAAGTAGAAGTTCCTTTGAGGACGTCAACCGGCCGAGAAACTACCCGCTGCCTTACCCAGACTCCCCTGTCGTGACCCCTTACACTCGGCAGTCTTCCAACCACAGCGACGACTCTGTGGACACTGCGAGACCTCCGCCACCTCCGCCGCACACGGCCGCTTCGCCGACTCTTGTCGAGCCAACAACCCAGCCCAAGAGCCTGTCTCAGATGCCACCAACATCACTATCGTATATGAAAGAGTACCCCAACAATCCTCCTCTCGATCCTACGAAGCTGAAGACAGCCCCTCCAGTCCCGAGAATGGCCGGGGGACGATCCTCGGATTCAGATGGACCATCAACCAAAGCTGCGAGAATCATTCAAGCCAGCACTAGTCCACAGCCTGGCATTCAGCGAAAAGCTGTTGGCAGAGCCGCTGGTATTGTTAGTGCCACTGCTGAGCGACAAAAGCTGGACAACATGCAGGCTGAGCTTACCAGTCGTACTCGCGGATCAGTACCTACTGCACCCGACTATCTGAGTAGCAGTCCTGATCCGATACCTCGGAAGCAGACCACGAAGAAGAAAATTGAAGGCAAGCCCGTGCCCGCTCGAGCCATCACTCCACCTACAACCGACGAGAATGGCGACTCCGACGACCCGGAAAGTCCTAGCGAGAAGCAGCAATGGGAGCAGCGTGTGAAGAAAGTAATGAAGAAGCTTCCGAAAGGCGTCGATGAGTGGTCCGCGAAACAAATCTTCAACGAAATCGTCATCCAAGGCGATGAAGTACATTGGGATGACGTCGCTGGTCTCGAAATCGCCAAGTCTGCTCTCAAAGAAACCGTCGTATATCCGTTCCTCCGCCCTGACCTCTTCATGGGACTCCGCGAACCCGCACGAGGCATGCTCTTATTTGGTCCTCCTGGGACAGGCAAAACCATGCTCGCCCGTGCAGTCGCAACAGAGTCCAAATCCGTCTTCTTCGCCATCTCCGCTAGCAGTCTGACCAGCAAATACCTCGGAGAAAGCGAAAAACTCGTCCGCGCACTCTTCGTACTAGCAAAAGAACTCGCGCCCAGTATAATTTTCGTCGACGAAATTGATTCTTTGCTAGGTTCGAGGGGAGGCAGTAGCGAGCATGAAGCCACACGACGACTGAAAACCGAGTTCCTCATTCAATGGTCTGACCTTCAAAAGGCCGCCGCAGGGCGCGAGTCATCCGAAGGCGATGCATCCCGCGTCCTCGTCCTCGCTGCCACGAACCTGCCCTGGGCAATTGATGAGGCTGCCCGGCGTCGTTTCGTCCGTAGACAATACATTCCGCTCCCGGAGGACTGGGTCCGTGAGAAGCAACTCCGCACATTACTCTCCGCGCAAAAGCACAGTCTCAAAGACCGGGAGCTGAAGCAGTTGGTGGCGTTGACGGATGGGTTTAGTGGCAGTGACATCACGGCCCTCGCGAAAGATGCGGCCATGGGTCCACTGAGGAGTTTGGGTGAGAAACTGTTGCATATGAGGCCCGAGGACATCAGGCCGATTGGTTTGCAGGATTTTCAGGCGAGTTTGGGCAACATTAGGCCCAGTGTGAGTAAAGCTGGCTTAAAAGAGTTTGAGGATTGGGCGAGAGAGTTTGGAGAGAGGGGTGGTTGACGCGAACGTGAGGATAGTATGTCGGGACCAGCAAGAGATAGGGCTTGAAGGCTGTGCGCATTGCGTGGATTTCTCAGAACCATGACATAACTGTCTTGGATCGCAGCTGGTATAGCGTAGCGACGGCGACGCATGATTCACGAATTTTCGAATATACCCTCAAATACATGATTTCGAAACGGCCCAGATCTGGTTCGTGCAAAGTTATGGCTACCTTTGGCATGGGATGCGGTCCGCACATGTCACTTGTTGAAGCTCTGTCATCTCACCGACAAGGCCAGATCAGGAAGTGGGCTTGGAGCACAGAGATTTCAGGAACATGTTGTGTAGTGTAAGAAATGGCGTCGTTTGGCGTTCACGCCATTGCTGCACAAGATGAAGGTTTCGTGATACGGTTGGTTGTCCGCTTTAGGCTACGCACGACAAAGCGTATTTGCGTCTTATGAAGGCTTCAATCTGGTCCATTCTCATCATCTACTGTGTTGGTATGCTTCAGTGGTCTTGTTCACGGTTGTCGTTGCGCGAAGTGTTCTCAACGGTCGGGGTTCCCTCGATACTGATGCTGGTAAGTCGCATCGACTGAAGAGCTTCATTGGTCAGATTGTTCATTTATTGATGTCGACAAATACCGCCTTCACCTGAAGAAATTAATTTGCGCTTCGTACGGCCATCAAGGATACACGGTGTGAGCTCGACTTGTCCGATCTTGGCGGTCGGCTTGGGACTGACGTTGCACATGTCACTGCGGCATTGGCATTGCCAGTGCACATTCCTGCCAAAGCGCGTCTGGACAGCCTATCCCTGGCAGGTCAACGCATTTGTAACCAGACGTGCACATTCTTGGATCTTCGGTCTTGCAACTGCTTGTTACTTGGTGTCGTGATTGCCGTATGTTTCGACTTTGGACTTCTCGGGTGTTCTCGATACTGGTGCTGTTCGGGCTTTCCCTTGACCACGACAGCGATTGCTTTTGCTGGGATTCGAGCTTTCCTCACATTATTGTGGTGATCAACAGAGCAGATCTGGACTTGAAGTTGGAGTCGGTCGGCCAATATCCGAAAGCAGGTTGCATTCGCAGAGCTGGTATCCTTCTGTCGACAGCATGCGCATATACCATCTCGAGCTCATATTGAGCGCTTTCCATATAACCACAACGAATGCGAGATCGATTATACCGCACAGACTTCAGCCCAGTGTCGCAGAAGCGTTTAGCAGCATCGGAATGAAACAGCATCCGATTGCAGCGCCCAGAATGCCAGCCGTCTCACAAACAGCCACAGAGTACTATGACGCGGCGCAGAATTCGGTTGGTGTGCTGTTTACGACAGCGGAGATGGATGTCGAAGTTGTCCATTTCTGGCTTCCTCTCGGGCGAAAGGTCTCCTCTCGTAAGTACGATCAACTCCATGTACGGGATTGCACTTCGGAGACTAATTCGCAGTAGGCGACTCGCCATTGCTACCTCTTCATCCACACACAGCACGAATAACAAGCCTGATCCACTCGACGCCCTCACTTGCAGCGCCAGAAGAATTGGAGCGCATCTGGTGCGAAATTTGGACGGCGCCAAACAGGACGCATGGCCGTGACAATGGTGTTCCGCAGCAGTGGAAGATATCTTTCTCCAAGACCGATGGGCTTGCGAGGTTCAATGATAGGGGCAGCAAATTCTGGCTGGGCGGCAAGGAGGTGGAGAGCTACCAGTGTCACTCGTAGCGTCAGTGTCGTCTCAGCGGCTTGTGTTTGACCCCAGTTGCTAGCCTTCAACAGAAGAAGTCTTGTCGGCCTGTAATGTCCTGTAGCACTAGAAATGCGTGATGACAACTTCATCCAGTGTCTCTGTTCGGCATGTCAACCATTTCATAGTTCCCGGCACCATCTCGTCCTTCACCTCGGCGATGTCCCATCTCGTACCCTTCACCTGCTTCAGGCGCATGTCCATGCTCTGCTGTCACAGCATCTTTTGGCTTGCCTCCAAATACCATAGGTCGCAGCTCGCGCCACTGGCAAGCCCACATACCCAGCGATATCATGAGCGCAGTTGACGCAATCTGTATGAGCCACCAGGTGACATTCGAGGGTATGGCGCGCGTATAGAGCGAGGTGATGATGAGGTTGATGAAGTGGATGGTGAGTACGAAGTCTGGAACCAGTTTCGATCGCGCAATAAGGAGAAGTATCGGTATCACTCTACTCTTGCAATCAGAATATTTCATGCGATCGCAAGCGGCCTGTGTTATTCACTTACGTTACCAGACTGTCTAGCATCCAACATAGACCCAATGTCCATCCTGTTGTTACATCCCCTCTCAGATTTCTCCAATCAAACACGTATCCCGGGTTCATATGGCGTCCCGCGACAAAGGTGGTGAATACTATCAGCACGATAGCGGCCATGTAGTAGCAGAGCTGTAAGAGGACGATCTGGGTGAGGATGCGCAAAGGGGCGAGGTCTGCGAGTGCGCCTGGCCTTGGAGGTCGTCGCCGTCGGACCGGCATTTTGTGTCCAAGGTTTAGAAGGGTGGAGGCTATCGTTATCTTTCCCGCATCATAGTCCCAGCAGGAGTCGCTAACAAGTGGGAACAACAACTTGAAACTGGGAGAAAGCAGCGTTTCTTTGACCCTCTACAATAGAGCTGCCTCTAGCTTCGCGTCGAGATGACAGCTTTGAGTTCACGCCACCTGCCGCCCCGTACTGCCGAATCCCGAGCCAATAGCAGGACAGATAAGCCATGGCAGCGACTTCACCTGCAGACAAGCAGCATTGGACTATTACAACACCATCTTATTTTCTTCTGCTATTGTGAAGTGCCACAATGGCAGAGCAGGATAGTCAATACCATCCCAAAGATGCGGTTGGTGAGACCATCAACGCGCTTATGATCACCTCGGGAGCCGGCCTGTTCGTGTCAAGTGTGCAGAACACCCTCACCAAGGAGAATGTTGGCGCATCTGGTGTCTTCATGCGGACAGGAGGAACAGTAGCCACATTTGGTGAGGTGACGAGCGCAAATGAGAGATTGAGGGTTGTAGCAGGAAGCTAATAGAAGTGCAGCTGCTGTTGGAGGATTTTACACATTCGCCAAAACCGCTTCGGCGAATCTCAGACAGAAGAACGACAGCTGGAACGAGGCCATCGGCGGTTTCTTTGGTGGAAGCATGATGGGTTTCCGATGTACGTTCAGCCCGAAGAAGACATAGCGGACAGCAGGAACTAATGCGGAGTTTTCAGCACGCTCTGGCGCAGCAGCCCTTGGAGCCGGTGCGGGTCTCGCTGTGATCATGGCAGCCTTCAACTACACTGGCGGACGACTTATGGGTACGAGACTCGACGATGGAGTGGATGAAGTCAGCCGGAAAGAGTACATGCGAAAGAACAGGAGGAGACCGATTGAGGAAACAATAAACGAGCTTGGAGAGGGCAGAGGTGCGTACGAGCCGCAGATACACATGCGATACGAGTGTCGGGGATACCTTGGACAATACTGACATGCTGCAGGTATTTACGGACCAGGATATGAACAGCGGAGAGCGGAGCGCATCAAGGAGAGATACGGCATTGACGTGCCGGTGCAGTCTCCGACCGTACCTGGTGTGCAAGCATAGACGCAGACCAAGATTTGAAGGGCGTTGCTTGGGACTTGTATATATACTCACAAGCGTGGCGATTCACACACATATACAGTGGACGAGACTATTCCTTTCTAGCGAGGGCCACAAATGCTTGAATGATTGCGAATAGCTGGGATTCACGACCCTGCAAGAGTGAGACACACATACACCAGACAGCCTTTCACTTTTCCAGGTCTCTCGAAGCTTCACATGGCGCTCATTGAGGAGAATTCACCTGCGATACAGTCGAAATGACCTTGTTGAACCTGGGATATGGAGCATGGCAGGTGTTTGTATTAGAGCATACGGTATTGAGTACCGACTGGCAACACCATAAGGGGTCGCAATGCTAACGGTGGACCGTCTGCCGGCGTGTGAGCTACAAAGCATTGTTTATCGCGCTCTTACTGTCTCATGTTGCTGTTCACAAGCCTCTCGCTCGCCACAAGAGGTGCGAAAAGTGCGAAGAATGGCTTGCACTTGCTTTGAGGTAGCATCACACTCACTGCAACATCCAGGCTGCCAATCGAGATAATTGAGACAGCCTTCGATCAGAACCTACTGCTTCCAGCACCAACCTGCATCGACTATCATGAAAGAGCAAACCAAGATGTCTTACAGTACCGCCCGAGACCTTGTCAACGCCAACAACGCGGTTAGACTCGCACTGCGATCCAAGCTCGACAGATACCCTTGGTTAAACCTGCAGAACGACAACTCTTCGCTAGCCATGGCCACATCAACGCACCTCAACTGCGACTTCGGCAAGCCATACCGATTCATACCAGCCCCTGAACAAGCCGCGCGAGCCAAGTACCTCACGAGATTCCTCCAAGCCTCTGGAGCACAGCATTTCTACGACATCTTCCCTTCGAATCTAAGGCCAAACGGCTTGCCAGAGGAGGCACTAGACGTGCGCAAGCAATGGTCACAGAACGCGTGCCATCTGGTGGAGAAGACTGGGAAGGATATGGCCGTGGCCCATCGTCTTCTTACCGAAGCTGTCCTCAAGCGGACCGGGGGTGCGAACGACATAGTGACTGAGAAGGACTTTATTGTGGCAAGGGAGCTGGCCATCCGCGAAGAGGGACTAGTGGAAGGTATCGAAATGGGACGGAGAGAGGAAAGGGAGGCTATTCAGCGGGAGAGGGACAGTGCTGCTATCAGAACGGAAATCGATCTAACGGAGGACGAAAGCAATGGATCTTGACTGTGCAAGTGATTTCTAGGCAATTCCGGTCTTTTAAGTCGCGCTAGCTCGGCCTGTGCAGAGAACCCGCGAATTTTACTCCCGAGTACGGACGCCGGGGAAGTGAACGAGCATTTCAGGATCAGGCTCCAGATCTTGGGGACACGCTAGTGAGTGGCAATAGATGACACAAAGTGATTCGCATCATTGATCATCCAAAACTACTCCCACGGCATTCACAGACGTGAGCAAAGTTTGAAGTCGTAAATCGGACCTCAGAAAGGTGACTGCCATGTCACTAAGATCTACACTGAGCCATTCGATACCATTACTCTCCACTGTCTTTTTGGTTCAACACCCCCTTCGCAAGTTATGCGCCACCCATCCACACGCGCAACACCTTTCGTCCCCACGCCGATAGTGGTATTTCACTGGCCCTGCAGCACAGCTCGCAGTGAACTAGTCCTGCCTGCTCAGATATCTCTGTCGGCATTCAACTCGAAGCACAAGCTACCATGTCCGATCTCCTTGGATCGTCCGTGTCGAGCTTCACGGCAGCGCCCACGTCTTCTGACCAGCCACTCGAGTTCAGCCAGACGCCGACATACCCTGTCCTCAGCAAACCATCAACCACCCAGCCACGGTCAGACACTCGCTCCTTCAACCCCGACTCCGATGCCGTCCAGCTTCTCAAGGACAACGTAGCAATCGAGTGCATCCACGACTACCTCTACGTCTTCCACATCCCCTGCGACTCCAACCATGCATATATCTTTGGACAGGACATAATCGCAGCACTACGAGACATTGATGAGCCGGTTGAAGTCTCCGCCCAGTCCCCACTTCCCGCTCAAAATCAAGAGCTTGAGGCCTTGTTGCAGATCCTGGATGACAAAATCCATCGGACAGGTTCTGAGGACGTGGATCTGGTCGCTGCGCAAGTCAAGCTGTTCAGACAGGCTGAGGAGTAGGGTAGGACGTTTGAATCTCCATTGGAGCATCTTGACTCCGACTCAATTAGCATCAACGCGGTATAGGGGCGAGCGTTCAACGTAGTGTATTGAGCTTCCAGGTCCGTAGCAAGAAATGTTGGACTAGTCTGCTGCACGGATGGAAGCACACAACGAGTACGACAAGATCAAGCCCGAGCTAATGGAGGACAATATGGAGGCTTTGTCGATGTGCGGGCTAGGGATCTGTGAGCTACGGAGGTAGTCGACCATCTCCCCCCAGCAGGAAAATCGTTTTTCCGGGAACAGCTGGGGTTCGAGGAACTGACGGAGCAGGGGCATGTTCGCGACGCTCAAGGCAGGGTGTTTGGAAGGGGATGCTATGTGTTAGATTTGTTGCGGTCGCGAGTGCGAAGAGGGGAGGACTGCCGAAATTTGGGCGTTCGAGCCGGTGGATCAATGGAAGTTTGCCGGAGCAGGAGGGGGCATGGAGATGGAGATGTCAGAGTGTGGTGGATCAGGTGGTGCAGGGCGGGTAGATGAGCGGACGAAATGGGTGATTCTGCGGCTTTCATTCGATTCAAGCAAACATGCGATGTATATTTGCTGTATAACCATGCGGGTATCTGAAAAATCACAAGGCTTTCCCGAGCAGCTCGCTCAAATGACTAACCAATCCTCCGTAACAGCTCTCGCAGCGTCATCGTTGCCCGCCAGAGCATATATCCCCTGTAATGCAAACGCAGCCTCTTGGGCGTAGTCTTCGACATCAAAGGCTTCCTTCACGGTGCCATCGTCCCGCAAAGAGACGCGGCCATCGTCCTCTCCAGCACCAGCGTCTGCGTTCCGCCGCGCCTCTTCCTGAACCTGCTGGCTCAGTCCGAGCACATTCTCGTACGCCGGCACAGCCAAGTGTGTCAAGCCAAGGTAATGCCACATGCGAGCAGTATTGTACTCAGCTTCTTGAAGATGGCATGCCTTACCACTTGCGACTCGAAGATCGTAGTACCGATATAGGAAGGCCAAACCTTGCGTGATACCGAATTGTCTGTTCGGCACTTGGCGCTTCATCGAATTCTGGACCCACATGGCCGCAATACTCAAGTTGACGCAGATGTTCTCTGGCTGCAAGGCAAGAGCACGGTAGTAGTAAGGCAGGGAGCTGAAGGAGTGGTTGGCGACGGCAACCATGTGACCGTACGTCAACAGAACGCCAGCGTTCAGGTCTGAGTCCTCCTCCACTGGCTCTGCCCCTTTCCTCTCTAGAACGGGTGCCTGCGCTGACCAATCGTAGCGCTTGCGCAACTCCGGGCTCATGGCCAAGAAGTCGAGGGCTTTGACCTGTCGAAGCATGAATTTCTGTGTGGGACCAGCGCTGAACCAGTTACTACCGAACGAGAACCGGTTGGCAGCCGCAAATAGTTGGTAGCCTTCGCCACTGCGACACTCGCCTTCTTTGATAATCTCCCGACACAGCTCGATGGTATACTGGCTGTCATTGAAGACCTGTGCGCAGTGGAGCGCAGCGGCATACTGTGTCCACTTCAGCTTCGAATTCTGGAAGAAGACGTTCGCACCGAATAGAACGTCTTGCAATATTCGGTAGCATTTGTCTTGCTCGGCATTCCGCGCATAGAACAGCGCAAGGTCGATGAATATACGATGCCATTCTTTGAACGTGACTGTCAAGAAGCTTGAAGGCGTGCTGGTGGCTTTGGGCTCGCGTAGAAGCCTGTCGTTCTGTTGGGCCTCAGTCTCTTTGATGTGCGCATTCTTGTCTCGATAAGGAAAGAAGTTCTTCATACTGGCGAAATCGCCCAGCATTCCAACAGCGGCATCAATCCACTTTTCCACGGCGCCCTCGTCTTTGCCTTCTTTTGCGGCATCCCAGAACAGCTTTACGGTAGCATAGTAAGCCCGAACTCGATCCTGTGTATCGCTGATCCATTGTTGCCTGCTCTGCTCCTTGGCCGCAGTTTTTGAAATCGCCGCCGGCCTTTTCGTCAGCCTCGGCCGCTTCAGATCGGAAGTTTGCCGGTCGGTCTCTTCAACCAGCTCGGCATCGTCAAGCTGTCCACAGATTGTTTCCAGTATGTTCATCTCATCACGTTTCCTCTTGTTTCTTGCTCTGCCAGCCCTGATACGTGATCTGGGTTCGTCCAGGAGCTCTATCTCCACCGACGTAGGACCCTTTCCTGTCTGCACTGCAGGTGTCGCTGGGTCACTTGACGCCGTCTCCTGTAGTATGCCACTTGTCGGATCAGGCAAAAGCTGTGGGGCCTGACTCCCAGGCGCTGCACCAACAGGCAAAATAGGCTTAGGGGGTTGCCTGGGGATGCGAGGCTTGATCATTGGGGTGACCTTCCCAGATGGAATATGTTGTGGAATGGGGATTTTTGCCGGTAGCTTCCTGACGGCCTCTGGCACCATTTGCACGCCTGCGTCCATGAGCAGGTCGTGTCTGCCAATGCCAATGAACTCGTTGCAGATGAATCGAGCTTTATCAAGCTCACCCTTGTCTTCGTAGAGCTTTGCGAGGCTAGCGCTTGCTCGTCCGTAATTGTCTTCGTGACGACCGACTACCACTTCGTAGCAGGCGATAGCGTCATCGAATCGACGAAGCCCATGGTAGCATGTGGCCAAAGCCATCCACGTCTTCTCCTCCAAGCCGTAAATCTTGCTTACAGCATCTGGATAGTTCCTTACCGGATCGTAGAACTCGGCAGCTTCTTTCAAGAGTCCCGCGCTACGAAGAGCCTGTGCAACCTGAAGAAACACCTCGCAGAAGTCTTCGATGGCTTCTGACTCTTGAAGCAATGGTCTGAAGTGCCGCAAAGCTTCCTGATGATACTGCAGCCCCATCTTGAGACGGAACATTCCCAGGCGAACACGGATTTCGATGGGCAATCCTTCTCCATACTGCGTGTTGTCACGACTTGCCTTGCCCGTCTGCCACTCGGGAACATATGCTCGTCTCTCATTGTCCAGGTCGAACTCACGGTCGTCAGAACTGTACCTGTCCCAGAAGGTTTCCGCCTGGCGACCGAGATACCATCTTGAGATCTGTTTCGCTTTCTGGATGCCGGTCCACGGATCACTAGTCATCTCAGCAAGCTCAAGATATGTGTTGAGATGATCCCAAGGGTCAGTCGGGTCGTCTTCATCACCAAAAGTCTCCTCTTTCTTGTATACCTCGAAAGCGGAATCGTACTCTTCGAGAGCTTTTTTGAGTTCGGTCTTGTCGTGCCACGCTGCACACAGTTGGGCGAACTCTCTCACGTAATACGTCTTGTGTGGCCAGATTCTCAGAATGCCTTTGCAGTCCATGCGGGAGCCTTTAGAATCATGGAGCTCTTTTTGAAGCTCGTACTTCTTGGCACGCAGGTCAAATTGAGCAGTTTCTGGTCTCGTGCACTTGATTGCTTCGCTGTAACACTCCAATGCATCTCGCAGCAGACCTTTTGTGCGCTGTTCGGCAGGGACCTCCAGCATTCTGGTGGCAAGCATTTCCCAGATCTCTGCACTTCGAGTTGTCACAGCACCGAACCTCAAGGCATCGAGGGAGTCCTGACGCCGACCTTGATCCTGCAGAATTGCCGAGAGCAGAGAGTGTGCACCATAGATCTCCGGGTTGACTCCAATGGCTTGACGGCAGAAGTCGGCAGCTCCGTCAAAGTCAAGCTCGAAATAGGCCTTTGTGGCAGCTTGCATGAGCAACTTGAACTGATGTCCGGGATCGATAGGTTTGCTACGCCTACCACCACGAACACCGGGGCCTCGCCTGGCCCTGGAATTTGGCATACCGCGCTTTGTGGTTGCAGCTGGACTCCTGCCGACGTCTTCATGTTCGGTGCCCTTCAACAGCCGTCGCCATCCACCTCGACCCCGGCCTCGCGCGATGCCACCTCTGGCCTTTGGACGATCGGCCTCCTCGAAGAGAATGTCTGTACCATCAATGTCAACATCTGTGAAGTCATCGTCGTAGGCATGGGCGCCACCATAAGTGATTGCTCGGCGCCAGGCAGCGCGAGCGCCATCTCGACCAGGCCCACCGTCGTTTGTATCTGCGTAGTGACCAGCGATAGCGGACCAGCTCGAGGTCCCTGCCCCAGGGTCGCCATTGCTCATGTGAAATTGATTAGCGAGTCGCTGCGTTTCAGTCAGAGCCCCGGTCGAATTGTCTGCACCGTCCGTCGGAGATAATTGCGATCCAGAGAATGCGCCATATCCGCTAAACGTACCAGGCCCTTGCAGCGTTCCAGCAGCATTGCTCTGAGCCAGGGCTGGATATGGACTAAACACAGCTTGTGTTGGCTCCGGGTAGCTATTCTGCATATCACCCGAGCCCGAGTGAACGTCGCGGGATCCAGCGTCGGCATTTCGCTCGGCGATGTAATTTTGATTGTCATGAAAGACTGGCCGTCCCAGCTCTGCTTCATTCCAGTACAAGCAATCGGGAAAGTTTGCACGAACACAGCCGCCGCATGGTCTGCCGCGGTCGCAGGCGATTTTACGCCTAATGCATATGGCACACGCCTGGCCCTGGGGTTGTGCAGGAGCCCTTTGGTCGTTGTCCGTGGGTTGTTGTTCTGCCGTAGCGTTGCCGTCCATCGTTTTCCCACCACCATGCAAACTCAGCCGCCACTCGTATCTTGGGCCGAATGTCTGCGTTTTCGTGATGACATGGAGAGTCAAGTGACTGTGCAATACAGTCTTTGCTGAGGAGAGACCGGCCGGGTGGCAGCAGTTTGCAAGGAGCCGAAATTTTGTGGTTAACGGTTCGCAACCAAGTCGAAGTAAACGTCGCGGCAGATAGACTTTCGGCTAGTGCTAGCCCCCGACTTATGCGTGCCTCAGGCTCTCATTTCACAGCAGGCACGCAAAAGCCTACGTTCAGATCATTCACATTCGGGCAGTCGATTGTACAGTAATATACACTATTTACATATATCTAGTGTCGGAGCCCATCATGGCATCGCAGTACAGACAGGAGCCTGTCAGTGTCCACTGCTCTGTCCACTGCACGGGCTTTCACGAGTTGGCTGGGCATGTTTCGCTGGAGTCGCATACATATTGGATCAAGGGTGGCCTTGAAGGCCATCGCCCATTCAGATTGTCATTCGTAGACTTGCTGATTGTTGATCAATCGATGAGGACACAGCATGGCCTGTCACCACGCTCTCGGAGGGGAGTTTCATCATCCGCATCGTGGGTGGCAATCATCGCCCAGTCGTCTGCATTGGTTGTGCTCCTTCGGCGTTCAATTTCTTTATTGTCTGGTCCCGTTGGTACTCCATCACTCTTCGCTTCTTGAAATATGTAACCTGCACGGGCAATCATCAGCTACCGTGTCCTGCGGCTCACCAGGCTGACTTTCAACCGGCACAAGCTCGCTGTTCCCACCGTGCACCACTTACCCAACTACTCGCGCAGTGCTTCTCGAATTCTGCCAGCTCCTTCGCACAGTTCTCTCTCGCCTGCTTGTCTCCTTCGGGCTTCGCGCTATCGATGATGTTGTGCGTGTCTAGACATCGGAAGAAAAGATCTCGACCTTCCCAGCATGCTGCTCGTGCTGTGCGATCGGGAGCGATGTATCCGCCATCTTTCGAGATTTCTGGTGCAGCTGGTGCATTCTTCTCGACGGGCGAGGCGGAAAACCAGCCCATGTTGGGCGAGGATTTCGACTGGATGTATGCGACGAGACCAGCTCTGGTGCGAAGGGCGGTGACTGGTTGAGTGATGTGACGATCGGGGCAAGAATGCTCCTATTGGAAAGGGAGTCGGGAGTGGAATGTATAGCTTGAATAGACGTAATCGACCTACTGCAATAATAATGGCGTCGGCCCAGCGTGCTGTCCCGGGCAGCCAATAGTCGTGGTCTGCCAGTGACAGCGGTGCGACGAACAGAATGTGTTGTTGCGTGACGCGTGCCCAAAAGTGGTGGGTCGTGCGTGCCACTATTGATAGCTCCGGTCCATCTCATCTTCGGTTCTTCTCACGACTCGGGGAGGCAGGCGGCAGGCCAGCATGGTGCTGGGACGTGTGTCTCTCCCGCCGAGAATGATGGCGGCGGGTGTGAGCATCGAATGTCTGTCGACGAGGACGGGATGCCTCGACGACGGGGACGTCGACCTTAGTCAGCGTGTCCGCGATGGCTGGCTTTCGCGCTCCGCTTCAGAACCTCGCATCCCTCTTCCACATGCCCGCCAGCGACGAGAGGCGCGCAGGCGACATCGGCAGCGCCGGCAAATGGTGAGTGAGCGCGCGCATCCATCCAGGATCCATCCCTCCCCTCCCCTCCCCTCCACTCCGGTCCACTCCATTCACCCTCGCCCACCGCCGCCCCGAACGCCGTCGAACCACGTGAGAATCCACGATCTCGGCACGGCCTGCGCACATCCTCCCCCGTTTGTCCTGCGGCCCTCATCTCCGAGATCAGCCGCCGCCGACCGGTTTCACGTCCAGCGGACAACACGGGCTCTCGTAGTAGTCTCAGTCGCGTCTGCTGCCCCGACTAAGCAAGCTTGGGAAGACCTGCCCTCCACTCTGCAGGGCCCGGCCTCACACAATCTGACCATGGTCGCGTCTGCCCTCACCCGACTGGCCCTTCCCTCGTGACACCGCCCTGCGAGCCCTGCGATCGCGTGCCCGCGACTGACGATGTCGAGCAGTGATGGACCAATACAACCAATGGCCCGCCAACCCGGGCGGCATCATGGCCAACTACATGAATGGCCAGCCCGGTCAGACGTTTAACCTCCAATCCACCGTGCCGCAGAAGCGACAGCACGATGGCTCAGGCATGTCCGGCTCGCCGCCACCGCAGTCGCGCTCACACACCCCCGGCTACGGCAACAACTTCGCGGCGCCCACCCCATATCAACACCTCCAACAACCACCGGGCTCCAACAATGCCACCCCATCGCCCACCATGCAAAACCAGCAGTTCCGTCCCCCGAGCCAGCAACCGCGCATGCAAGCGTCGCCCAGTCCCTTCCCGCCCCAGAACTTTGGTAACAGCATGCCCGGCACCCCGAACGCCATGCAGCCGACACAGATGGGCCAGATGGGGCAGTACGGGCAGCAGTACGCCATGAACCCGGCCATGTCCATGGCGGGCATGCCGTCGATGCAGGCGATGAATGGAATGGCCAACATGCCGCCCAACAACGCGACCAACGCGCAACGCGCCTATCAAGCCAAACTGCTGGCGCATCAAGCGCAATTGAGGCAGCAAGGCGTGGTGCCGCCGCGGGCGGTGGTGGGACAGCCGGGTCAAATGATGCCTGCGAACCAGCAGCAAAACAGCCAGATGCAACAAGCACAGCAGAAACGAGCCCAGTTCCTGAAGACACTGCAGGGCCACGCCGCGCAGACCGGGAGACCGTTCAATCCCTCTCCCATGCTGGGAGGAAAGCCGGTCGACTTGTATATGCTGTGGACCATCGTGACCAGCGCGGGTGGAGCAGCGCAAGTCGACCGCAATGGCCAGTGGCAGAATGTCGCACTGAAGATGGGCTTTCCGCAACCGCAATTCCCATCGGCGGGAGACGAGCTGAAGATGATTCACCAAAATGCCATCTCACAGTACGAGCGTATGTGGTTTCAGATGAAGATGCAGCAGAAGCAAGAACAAGCAAGGATGCACGCACAACAAATGGCCGGCTTCTCTGCGCCTCCGCAGCAACCACAGCAATCGCCGACCAAGATGATGCAAGCTCAGCCCCCACCCAACCAATATCAGCAGCAGCTCCAACAGATGCAGCAGAGCCAGCAGCAGCCCCAAGGCACGCCCGTCCAAGCCAACGCGTCATTACCACCAAACGGAATGACAACGCCTCAGCAGATGGCAGCGTCGATGCACCACCGAAGAAACAGCAGTATCCGGAAATCAGAACAAATGACGCCGCAGGCTGCTGCAGCACCTGCGACAGCCGGCTCACCTCTGGCCACCAAGCAGCCAAGACCACCCTCGGCGAAGCAGGAGACAGGCGCTGTGATGAAGAGCGAAGAGCCGCAGAGCACAAATTATGTTCCACAGGTGCGAGCGATTGAGCAGGACGGTGGGCACGATATACAAGCTCTCTTCGACCTCGGGAGCACCATATCAAGAGCCATGCCGAACATGCCAACAGTGGACGAGATGGGCGTGATCGACACGAAAGCCATCACTCTAAGCTTGGCATCTGGGATCCACGGTGAAGTCCGGTACGCCCTTGATACTCTCGTGATAATATCACACGACCAGCGCGTCGCTTTGAATCTTGAACAGTGCGAAGATTTGATCGATGTCCTGGTGGACTGTGGCGAGGAGCAGGCTGAATTACTATCGGAAGATGCCGTCGAGGTCAGCGATGCCCTGGATCTGCCTCCATATGAAGATGTGATGCGCGGGGCGAAAGCAGAAGCCGAGACTCTTCAAGAAGTACCCGAATTTGGCTCGCACGAATATGACCTAGACCGAGCAGCGGACAAGCTCATAGCCGTGACAACTGTGCTGCGGAATTTCTCCTTCTACGAATTCAATCACCGACTCCTCACCTCGGAGCCTTTGATCAAATGGCTCAGTAATACGATACGACTGCTCGGAACGCGGAACATGCTTCTACGGACGTACTACAACACACAGGACTTCTTCAAAGACATCATCATCTTCCTCTCGAACGTGACACAGAGCCTGGAGCTACCCTCGAGAGACGACGCTTTGCACATTCTCCACTTCCTCCTCGCCTTCGCACCACAGCCGGCGCCGAGCTATACCGAAAGTCATGGTAAGATCCGATTCACAAGCTTTTCGCCGCTGCAGCACAGGTATTTGCCGCCAGCGATAGACTGCCTTGCCAAGCTGCTTGCCCGACAGGATCCAAACCGGACGTTATATAAGAGCATTTTCACATCCACCAGCTCGCCGACAGCCGAGTCCGAGCCGGCGGAAGATCTCCTCACCCGAGCATTTGCGCTCGCCATCTCAGTACTGCCCGACCGCTCCAAAGGTTCGATCGGCAACACCGCTCAGCTACGGATTGTCGAGGCGCGAAAAGCATACTTGACGCAAGGCATGCTGGCAGCCGACATCTTGACAACACTAGCCCCCGGAACCGACACCGACCTCGCACGGTCGTGGATAGAATCGGAAGATGGCTGGGCTGTCGGTCTTTTGAACTTAGCGGCTCTTCTGTCTGTCGATCGCAACCAAGCAGCAGCCCAGAAAGGTCGCGAACTGGGTATGGACACGGAGACATTCAAGCTCATTACCCACCGCGCTCTTGCTATGATGAAACGACTCGCCGAAAAAGCTGGCAAAGGCAGCGTGCAGAAGCTCTTCGCGGAAGGCAACGGGTTTGTATCGGCGGCCACGAACGGCATCACCAACGGCGTCGACCCTCGAGAAGACGACGATTTAGCCGAGATACGGTCACACCCCAAATGGGAAGGCATCCCACAGGGCCACGCCATCCTTGGCGCATTGATGATGCCGAATACCGACAAGGTGGCGTTGGGCCTGCTTTGTGGGTTGCATGAAATGGCGATGCAGAATAGTTGAGAAGCCGGGAAAGGAGCGCTGGCGTTGGGCGGATCGGTGAGGTTTGGATAAACATGTCTAGGGGGGCAGGCAGCTACTTGTTTGAGCTACTAAACCGCCACTTTTGCATATGGACAACCTGTAATCAGTAAGCAACCAAGCCAACGTCGTGAGGAAAGAAGAGACGATTGTGTATAGTCAAGCCAAGCCTTTGGGAATTGATTCGCCCTGAGCTGAGTATTACAGTGCAGTCTCTCCGCTCTGAATACCAGAATCGCACCATCGCCCGTGCCATTGCATTGCACAGTCCGCGCTGTCGCTCGATACCGGTGAAATCAGTGAGTCCTCCCGCTGGATCAAGTCACTCCCCGGCCGAGTATGAGAGAGGCACTAGCCTTCGTGCTATGGCATTGCATAGAGCACACTGTCTTTCGACTGTCACGTGGTGCCCTAACATCATTAAATCCGCCCACTACACCAAATCCAGCCCATCGTCGCTATCCTCCTGATCCAGTGCTGGCTCCGACTTGACCACAGGCGCCTTTGGCGCACGCCTCTGCCTCGTGACAGAGTGGGACCCATCCCCGCCATCCTCCCGGTCTGGCGCGCGCTTCCGCTTCGAGCCTGAGATGGGAGTCGTGGGTGCCTTTGGGAGGGGAAAAAAATCTTCTCAGCATGGCCTATTCATCACACAATGGGCAGGGTTTGGGGCGTGGGGGAGGACGTGTTTTTGTTTACCTTCTTTCCGGCCGCGGGTGACGAGGTGGCGACATTTCCCGCCTGGACCTGTCCCGAAAGCGCACCGTACTCTTCCTTGAGTTTGTTCTTGGTGACACGCATGAGTTCGCGGGCGGAGGCGGCGGTCTTGAGGCCGGCGACCTGGGCGAACTTGTCGTAGTCGATCTTGGGCTCCGTGTCGAAGCATTGCCAGGCGAGGGCGAGGTATTTCATTTGTTTGTCGGAGAGAGGCATGGCGGAGATGCTGGTCGGGGGTTTTGGTCACGGTGGCGGTGATTCTTGGTGAGGAGGTTTGTTGGTGTGAGGTCGAGGTGGACTACGCGAAGTGATCCTTGCTTCGAGACCCTGGCAACCTGCCGGGCTGCAAGGCTGTGAAAGGCTGTTGTTGGAGAGTGAAGTCGAAGGGTGAAGTGGGGTTTGTCGTTGAAGCTCACTCTGGGGTTCTCTTTTGGATTGATCGCAAGTCACTCGAAGACAAAATAGGTCGAGACTAAACGGTCTTTGGAGAGTCCGAGAACATGGGCTTTGGCTTTTGTAATGGAGTGGGAGCAATCGTGGCAATGCCAGGCCAATGATAGGAGCGAAGAGATTCGCGGTGTTTATATTGTATATTGATTTGTTCCAATTCGATCTAGACATGGTAACTTCACGATAAGAATTGAAGTCGACAACCAACCTGGGAGATCAGGAGCACGGGTCTTGGAAGAGCGTACTCAATGCTATCACCCACAGCGATCATGGAGATGGTATACAACTGTGCGGACTGACCGTCCAGGCTCACACCGTGTTCTTCAGCTCGACGGGCAGCACCCTAGCCGTCTCTAAAAGCTGTGCTCTGGCCACGAGGGATCAGCCACAGCTGGTGAGCGCATGCGCGATATGCATGGTGGGTATCGCTCCTCTTGGTCTCCGTCTATGCTCGTTCTTATCGACTAATCGAACTCTCCTCGCTGGACAAAGTCATTGCAGCTTGATACATGGTACGTGAATGGCCGATAGAAGTCAGGAGCGGGCAGCAAATCATACACATCTCGGCTAAAGTCACCTTCGCAACTTCCAAGACCCAGAAGCGCATATACTCATTCTCCTGGATCTTGGCACAGTTCGTTGCAAGTGAAATGGATGGCATAAACTGTGCTCGGCTGCCTCTCTGTCCCAAGAGGCCGCGCGAAGCGTGGAATGAAGAACACAGGTCTCAGGTTGTAGATTTCTTGCAGAGCTCCAGGTTCCAGGTCGTAAAATACGAGTAGCGAATGCTCTAACGACCTGTTTAATTCACGATGACCGAACTGATCAATTTCGTCACAGTTCGAAAAATGCCATCCAGTTTGTGCCCAGACACTCTACGCCGGCGTCCATTCTTGAACTACCCGCTACCTGTGGCACCAAGGACAATTCACGAGCGATCCCAGTCCTTGAATCGCATCGAAAAGCACTTGACAAAGATCGAGTTTTGGTTTCAACACACAGCACGTAGGTGGGTCTCAAAGCGCAGAACTAGTCACCCGGCTAATGGTCCTTGAAAAAGCTCTTGCTGTCTGCAATCACTTCGTTTATGGCTGTATCAAGCCAACTCAGATCTTCACCTTCGCCGAGCCAAACCCAGATTTGGGTTGCCTACTCGTAGATAGGATCCATTCGACTAATCTGCCATGATTTCTTCTCGACACCTGTCTAGTCGATCACATATCGTCGGTCCAGAGTGCCCTCGCAGCTATCTCGGACGAGGGTATTATGAAGCGAGGTCGAGGAATCACACGACTTCCAAGTAGTATATATCGTAAACAAAGATCTGATACGAAAAGGCCCAGGGCCCCAAGCATATGATAGTGTTTCCTAGCCTCTCATCTGTTGTGGTCTGCTTTTCCAAACTGTCAGATCGTACTCCAGATACTATTCCCTACCTCCTCCATTCGAGCAATGTACGCATGTTTTGATTGTGTCATTGAGATTCACGACCTCGACATGTTGAAGGTAATACGTCGAGTGTTTGACCTGCCTCGGCAAGAAGATAGTCATGTTGGAAGGCGTATGGGAAGCTGAATGTCGTTCGCCGTAGAAGACGTATGTTGCATCGGCGCGGGTTTACTTGGTCGCTTGGCAGGGCTGAGGAAAAATGTCAGGCGCGTCGTAGCTATTGATCAGAGTAGTATGGCCTCGCTCCTCCGTAATGGCTCGGTCAAGCTCGAAGGCAGCGAGGTGAGTCATTAGCGCAAGTCAGTATATTTTGTTGGGAAGCTCGACTGCAAGATCAGAGAAGCCAATGATCTTGCTATGATAGAGGTTCGACTGTTGCTCTTTGAATGTCGATGCGTTCTTCTCGCGGCCCATTCGTCAGACGGTCGTCATTCGTAGTATCGTAACGGCATGTGACGGCAAATGCTGAAGCCCACAACAATGATGGCTGCGCGGAGCGAGCCCCAGTCTCCGAATGCAATGCTGCCGACGAGCTCGTTCTCCTCTGTGCAGCAACTATGAGGTGAAGTCGAGAAGCCCCGTGGACTCACACACCCTTCTCCATCTTCTCTCTCAACTTCGCTCTCAAATCCTCAGACATCGTTTTATCCCTTTGCGCCTCTCTCGAGCTCGAATTGACCACCCTCAGCCCAGGGCCACTGGGTATAACTCTCCGGACTGGCTGCTCGCAGGTCCTGTCACCATTGACCTTACCCATATGCCTGATAAGCGACATCAGCTCATCCATAAAGCCGTCCGCCCAAATATTCCTGCTCATACCTCCTCCCAAGACCAATCTCTCCAACCTGTCGGCACTAGATTCCAAATTTTTGAACACGACTTGCATCAACTTCCTCTCCGCAGAATACGTAATCTCAATATCTCTCATCCACGCTGCTCCTGTGGGGCCTTGCGTCATGAATGCTAGAAGAACTTGCGGCCAAGTGAACACAAATCTATTTTGTCCATAAAGAATTGGTATTGATTCGGCGCGGATCTGGCGACACGTTCGCACGATAGCAACCGATATATGATTGCCCTCAGGATTCTCCTCATTTGAGTCCGAAGCTTTGGTACAGGTGAAACGCTGCTTGTATCGGAATATATCGATCGGATAAGGCGTTGCCAGAAGGTGGCCATAGATTTGGTCGCGAAGCTCTGTCGGAAGGGACAGGAATTGAAATGGCTGTGGTGACCAATTCAAAGCCATAGTGTTTTGCAGGATGGCAAGATCTGCTTCCAACGGTGCTGAAGCCCTTTTTCGCTTCTTGCACCTGAAATTGAAGGAAGTTCATGTGGCGAACGTCGAGTTGTGTAGGAGATCGCGGTTTTCAACATGTTCTATGGCCCCCGTGACTTTCTAAATGTCGGTCTGATGATGCAACAGCGTATACACCGAGCGACATTGTATGCAGTGAATCTCATTCAGGTAATCCCCGGCGAAGCGATGTCAAACATTGGTTATGATTGCATCGGGATTACACAACTCCCACGTACTTGATGGTCATCTGGCATCTAAATCTAGGTACGTTGACCGCTGAGCATGTCCAGTCGATTCGAGTTGCTCTTATGTAGTCTTCGCTGCAGCTGCAATCCAGGTCTGCGCAGTGCAATTCTTCCTGCAAAGCTCGGCTAAATCAAGAACACACTCTAAGTTGGTGTGCTCTTTGGCGATGCAATTGGAACCGCTTCATTGCATCAGTCGGTCCATTCAATCCGTAAAATACAGCGAATTGCTGCAGTGGAACGTTGATTCGCTGCTGCTTCGTCAGCGCGATTCAATCAAGGGCCTAAGTGGTTACTCAATCCGTTGGCTCTGAAGCAGCAGCTAGCTCTATTGGAAAGCATTCGCAGAAGTTGTACAATTTGGTCACGAACTGTCAGTGCCTCAGTATACAAGTTCTTTTGGTTATTTTGGGCCGGCGGCGGCAGTCGGTATCCTCGCAGTACTATTTACTCCGTCTCTTTCTCGAAATCCGTGCTGTGAACGGCAGCAGCCAACGTCCTTGCAGAGTAAATGTTCTACAGTCCCTTTCAACGCCGTGCCGTCAGCCATGACCGTGCCCCAGCGCAGGCGCAGGCCCATACGCACTCACAAGTTGGACGCGACGGAGAGTGTCGCGCACGCTCGTAACTCCCAAACGCCATCGCCAATGCAGTCATGATCTAGTATCCTCGGCCTCTACCTCTCGGTGTGCCTCTGCTTCCTCCTCTGCTGAAGCCGCCGCTACCGGAGAAGCCACGGCCGCCTCCTCGTGAAGGACCTCCACGGCCACCACGATCACCACCTCGACCTCTCGGGGTGAAACCACCTCTTCCCCTTGGTGCACCACGACCGCCTCTGCCAGCACCTCCAGCCCCTCTCGGCTTCTTGACTTTTGGCGCGCCTGGCGGGGGCTTTGGCTTAGGCAAGAACTTCTCGAGCGGTAACAGCTTATCGCCTGCGATGTAGAATTTGTCGCCGTTTTTGAATGAAGTCGCTTGGATACCTTCTTGGGGTTTGATGGTAAAGTATACTTGGTTCAGTGGGCCGAGGATCTCATCCACCTTGCCGATTTGGGTTTTGTTTTCGAGGAATATGGGAGCGTTGAAATATGGGATCTTGACGTTGATAGACTCGCACACCATCTCGCCTTCTGTCGCGTGCATGAAGGTGCCCATTTCTAGAAGCCATTAGTGTTGTGTTGGAGAATCAAATGTAGTCGCAGTTACCGTAGACGGCGTCTGGTGGGCCATATGATTGCTGGAAGCCGCCACGACCGCCTCTGAATCCTCCACCACGACCACCGCGATCACCAAAGGCTCCGCGGCTACCACCGCCGCCTCGCCCACCGCGGAACGACATTTCAAGCTGCCTCTGACTTCACAGCCTTCAATTGCTGGCGATTGTTGTCGCCAAGATGCGCTTTTGAGCGCAATGGTAGGGCTACAGAGTATGACTGCTCTGATTGATAGAGCGACTCATACAGAGTAGGTCTGCGAGGCGCGGAAGTGCAATCGGAGGTCGATTTTGTCGCCGTCGGGAGCTCGTAGTGAAATTGTCGAGCTGCGGACTTTTGCGCCAAGAATGCGGGAGTAAAAGATTGGCTGACTCAGCAACATTTTGGGCACTCCACCTCAAGTGGCATGCGAGCAGAGAAGAAACTGCAGCAACGTCTCTCTGGCATTTACGAGTGTGCACGATGGCTCAGAATCGATACTCGTTGAGTGCGAGCCCATAGGCAGTTAGCCGCGTACCTCCCAACATATCTCCGGCGCGCTCAAAGGAAGTATAGCATTTCTCCTCTCTCTATATACGCGTCTCAACATGACCAAAACACACCGCAAGGCAGCGACAAATCCCGAGGACTCCTTCAGCAGACACTACGCCGCCACATGGGGTGAAGAGAGGTGGCATAAGTCCCTACTACCAGCATTGCAGAAGCCAACGCGGTATGCCTGCATGCTCAACCGGTACGCACCATTGGATGTAGCCAAGCAACGCGTGAGACACCCGGACCTTGAGCTTGCACCGCTTGTCCTGCCCAGATTGGCCCCAGACGACCACGAGATACAGGTGCTAGACCCATCGCCACATTGCTTCGTGCTACGCTCCAAAGACACGTCAGATTCGCGAACACCAATACCACCAACTGAACACTTCCCCGCACCGGAGCTAGCAGGAGAGCATCTTCAAACACACTGGAACTTGGATGCAGCTTCTCTCTTAGCAGCTCACTTGCTTGATGTGCAGCAGGGCGACAACGTCTTGGACCTCTGCGCAGCTCCTGGTGGCAAATCGATAGCATTATCGCAAAGGATTTGGCAGCATCTTCATGTCGAAGACAGCCCAGCGAAACAGAAGGCCTTACGGGACCGTCCACTCCGCGTGGGCACGCTGCATTCGAATGAATCAGATGGAGTACGACAGCGGCGGCTGGCAGAAAATCTGAAAGGCTACCTTCCAAAAGTGCTCTTCGACGCTCGCCATATCACCGCACTGCGAGTGGACGGCACAAGTACCAAGGCAGAGTATGAACTTCGAGTCAAGACATCATCAGGCACAACCAGCTACGACAAGGTTCTTGTTGACGCGCCGTGCTCGTCTGAACGCCACATAATCCAAGCACATGTTAGGGCTAAATCTGCTGGCAGAGTCGCGGATGAGATGGCAACTTGGCGGCCGGGCTCTTCCAAACGATTAGCGGAGACGCAGGTGAAACTTCTGATGGCTGGTTTGAAAGCAGCGAAGGTCGGTGGCACAGTCATGTATGCCACATGCTCCATCGAGCCAACAGAGAATGATGGTGTGATCGAGAAAATGCTCGCTCAGGTCGAGAAGGAGCGCAAGAAAGGTGCAAAATGGAGCATCAAGATCGGTTTCGATGCACGCGATGGCAATGAGGCGCTGCAAGCACAGCTCTTGAGCGACTGGGCCGAGAGGACCAAACATGGCTGGATAGTGTTACCTGACCATTCCGGGGGTGGTCACTGGGGACCACTATTCTTCGCCATGCTAACGAAACTGCCAGCCTGAGCACCAGCGAACCAGGCCGTGATTACGAACTTCCAAGGGAGAGCAGCGAGCCGAAAGTACATGTCAATTGCCTACGGTAGACGCGAAAATAAGGCTTCTCGCCGTACAAACATTGTTTGTGGCCGCAAACTTGACCATTTTGGCGGTGTAAGCGTCGATCCCATAGGTGATCCATGCCACCGCAGGCCAAGGCACAGTTGCATTTGAGCCAATCCGACGTCTTAACTCCTCTATGTGTGTTCGCAGATCTTCAGACAAGGGAATCCAGTACCTTACGGCAGTACTCACTTCATACTGCACGGTGGGTGTACTCTTCAGTTCCAACAGATGATCTTGAGCTCGGCTAAGCACGTTCAAACTTAGACGATACGCACGTAGTACCGTCAGCATTCAGTAGGTGTTGCTTATGAGCTAAACTCGAGCAAGCGGGATAGCAAATAGCTGGCTCCGCAGCACCGGTGGTACTTCAACATCCGCGAAGAATTCCAGCGTTGAGAGAGGGATGCAACCAAAGCGAGAAAAATCGAACGGTACTAGCGAGTTGCTCTTTCCACGACACTCCGAGGCCCCCTTCCTTGTCTACCGCCCAGGCCAAGTTATTTCGGCATATTTACAGTTTCCCCCGAGGACGCACTGGGCGATACCTTTACAGACCTTGCAGCTTTGATTTTTCAAACAATTCCCCGCATTTGTACCTTCATAACGATCGTTGCATTGGAGCTATACGGGAAAAGCGAGTAAGCTAGTCATTCTTTCCGGTCACAGAATTGTATGCTTACGAGGTGAGTCCCATCTTTACTGCAGCACCACATGGATCCATCGCATTGAGCATTGACGGCCCACGGCAAGGTCTGAAGGAGTAGCAATAGACCAAGATTAGGAATCATTGTCTAGTAGATGTCGCAATTATAATTGGTCTTGCTTGAAGTCTGTCAAGAATCTTAGCGGTAAGTCGGGAGATATACATAGCAGGCGACCTGGCGAGCTTCCTCTGTCCCGAGGGCAGGTGTCGTACCAGATTTCGAAGGTTAGGGTGCTTGTCGTATGAAGAGCGCGTCGTAATTATGACCGATCTTGCTCGTCGGCCAAATCGCTTCTCGATCGTTTGTAGTTACGGAGACTGTCGACAATAATCTAGCTGTGAGAAGGAGGGCGCTCCATATGTGAGGCCACCTGGCGAACTTATCTCCGTGCCTAGAACAGGTATCGCATGAAATGTCGAAGCTTGTTTGCAAGTTTCCGCATGCTTACATGGGAATGCTGAATTTGGCGCGGCTCCACGAAGAACTGGAAAACTATAATCGGACTTTGTGGTTGAATAAAGCACATAGGTGCTTTCTCGAGGCTACGGTAAGGTTGACAACCCTTAGGGGTTATCGAGTAGTTGTCATTTACATACGATGCCCTGCTCTCTACGTATGGCTCCTTGCGGCTCAAGGATCTTATTGTTGATGCCATGACGGCACAGGTGTTCACAGAGAGGTCGAACGACTTTCTCGGCTGAGCTGGACAATAGGACTGGAGAGAAGTCGTCAGTGATTCTGTAGAACAAGGTCTGGAACTTAGAAGACCGGATACTCGCACCAAAGCCATTCACGAGGACTTTAGGTGACAATTCGAGATGATCATAGCCGGCCATTCTAGAGTTGCTATCCTGGAGAGATTTGACAAGATTCAACCTTGCTGGGAATTTTTCCTGAGCAGGAGTCGGTATCTAAATCTGGAAGCCATGCTACCTGACTCCGCAATTGAAACGGACCCGGCTATGTGCCAGATCTCAAGGGTGTGGCTTTTGGTATTCAATTTATATTCATCACACGTGCAACAACATTCGAATACCTTGGAAGCAATGCACAGAAGCTCACGCAACATGATTCTTGACAATCGCCCAGAAAAAGGCCGATGAAGGAATAGACGTGATGGCCTTATGCAAAGGTGGAACAGCTTCACTTGACGTTGCGGCCTAAGCTGTCTAGGGCAGTGTCTAGGTCAGAGTCGCCGTATGAAGGTCGGAGAAGCGAAGTGCAGTTTCGAACGAAAGATGTAGATATGATTGTCCCTCTTTCTCTTCCGTTCGGCGCACTTCCTCCTCTCCCCAACACCGAGGAACATCGCTGGGGGGTGCTAGCATGGGCCCGAAGCCAGGTTTGGCGGGTTTGTGTGGCCATGAGGACGTGGCCTAGTCGCAAACGAAAGCCACCTCACTACATGAAGAGCAACGTGCGCAGCAGGAAGGTCCATGGGGGCTGGTGGTACCCTGTGCCAAGGCCGCTAAGGGGCAACATGATGCTCCGGCGCTGAATGCTTTTGTGGAAGAGAGAGAGAGAAAGGAGAAATGATAAGCCAGTACGATTCTTGTATACACCTTTTTTGAATCTTGAGTCACAGCGAGAATGGGTAGAGACACTGATTTGCTCTAGGAATGAAGGAGAAGCTAGAAGTGAGACCACGTGATGAGCACCTGACGGAGCGCCTCGTTTGCTAGAGCATTGCAGAAGCTTGATGGTCTAGGTACATTTCGGTACTACGCCTCGGTCACTTCATCCACAAGCTGAAGGCTACAAAGACTCGTTGTGGGAGTGAGAAGTTGTGGACAGGTTTCCTCAGCATCTGCTCTGGACCTGTGGGAAGAGATGTCGCTAGGTGACGCTGCATGGCAGCTGCTTTGGTATGATAGCATGATGGCATGTGGGACGGAGATTCTCGGTTTCTATTGTGAGGCCAAGATGTGCTGCCGTCCCTGCCAGACCCTTTGGAATCTTGGAAGATGCTTACCCCCTCCCTAAGATTGTTGTCCGGAACTGAAGACGCGTCTGTCACCAATTGGAGTCTGCTTGTCGACGGCTTGCCGTTCTGGTGAATACCTCCCGTACAGAGAAGTTCTCGCTCCACCCTTTGGTAATGCCCAGCAGCGAGATCCCGTACACCGGCGTGTTAGGTGAAGTAAAGTTGCGAGTCAGTCGACCGTTCCATATCGCCCAGTTTATTAAATGCAGGGCGTGACACTGGATAATGTTGCACGAATCTTGTCCAGGAGCCTGGCGGGCAGAAGTCTTCGTCGTGGGGACCGATCTTCTGGCATCAATCGCACTGCAGGTCGATGTTGATCGCGGCAAGGGATATTGCACCATCAGATCACACCGAGGAACAGTACTGTAGAACGCAGAAGGAGACGAGGCGCAGGCGAGCATAGACAAGCAAGTGAATCCGCGACTTGTGTCGGCGGCACCAAAGACGACGCGCGGATCGTGCCGCACAGACCGGCTTGGCAGTTTGATGTTCCTTCCTCCGTGTGAAGCTGCTGCCAACTTCTTCGCAATCGTCCATCATTGCCTTACCACGCACCCCTTCTCACTTTCCGCACAGAAAGCCTACGGCTCTCCTGACACGTTCAAGCGCGACGACGGTGGCGGACGGACTCGTTCATCAAGGCTGAGTATCTGGCAAGAGCTGGAAGGCTGAGAGATTTTTCCTTGAGCGACCTCCTTCTCACCACCACCACTACCACTGCTCTTCCACCAATACCACTCTCACCAGCACCACCACTACCGCTATCACTGCTACCACCACTCCTTTCGATAGCACAAAAAGTCCGCGCACTTCTCCGTTCCGTCAAATCACGCCGTCACGTCGCGCCCTCGACACCAGCACGAGACGGCTCCAACACCATCATCTCCACCCTTGCTTCGACGCCTGCACACACCGCACCTCCCGTGTACATAGGCCAGACAGACATCCAAGCAATCAAGACACTATACCCACGTTGCGCTGCGGTCCATCCACACTCCCACTACCTTTGCCCGTCATGGCCGAAGTACCTCCACAGACCCCTGTTGCCGAGACTCCAGTGGCCTCTACTAAGCGACCGCTGGAAGAGCCCTCTTCTCCATCAGCACCCACCGACCAGCCAGAAGCCAAGCGGCCCGCACTCGATAAGGTCCTCCAGGATGAAGAACCTGCTCTCTCAACAGAAGTCGCCGCTCCTGCAGAAGTCGACGCGACGGAAGCTCCAAAGCCAGAGGAAGATGCAGACCCGGTCGCGAAGACGGAAGCCGAAAATGCAGACAAGCAAGGCGATACTGTCGTGCCCGATGCGCCTACCAACGGCGCTCCCGAAGAGTCCCCTGCGATTACCGCCCTTCCACCGGGCAGTGCTACCCTACCTACCAATGGCAACGGCCAGACCGACAACCGCACCTCGGCGCCAGCACCTATGCCCTATCACCAGCAAGATGAGTCCAACTGGCTCCATGTCCGTGCCATTATCTCTAGTGCAGAAGCTGCCACAGTCATCGGTAAGGGCGGTGAAAACGTCTCGCAGATCCGCCGCTTGGCAGGAGCAAAGTGCACTGTCAGCGAGTATACGCGTGGTGCAGTCGAGCGCATTCTTACGGTCAGTGGTCACGTGGATGCTGTTGCCAAAGCATTCGGTCTCATTATCCGCACCCTCAACCAAGAACCACTCGAGCAGGCCTCCACCCCACAGTCCAAGACATATCCACTTCGTCTCCTGATCCCACACATCCTCATTGGTTCCATCATCGGCAAGCAAGGAGTCCGCATTCGTGAGATTCAAGAAGCTTCTGGTGCCCGACTCAATGCCTCCGAATCCTGCCTTCCTCTATCCACTGAACGCTCGCTCGTCGTCCTTGGTGTCGCAGATGCCGTACACATCGCTACTTACTATGTCGGCAGTACCCTGGTTGAGCAGTTGACCGATCGATTCGGAGGTCCAGCAGCGTCGAATTACGCCGGCCGTCACGGAGGCCCACAAGGCGTCGTCCCTGGTGGCATGCAGGTCGTACCATACGTCCCACAGAACACCGGCGGTCAAATGGGCCATCCCGACAACTTCCGCAAGCACAACAACAATCCGCAGCGAACACCGGTCAATCCGTACGGCCAGCCGTACATGCATGGTCAGCCCCCGCAGCAACACCCTCATCAGCCAATGCCTTATGGTGCCGCTTCACCACGTGCCCCTTACGTTGGTGCTGGTCCTCAGCAGCCTCAGCCATACGGCCATGCCGCACCATCGCCAGCTCACGCCGGACCACCACAACAGCCGGTGCAGGGTATGGTGCCCGGTCAGCCGATCACTCAGCAGATTTTCATCCCCAATGACATGGTGGGTGCAATCATCGGCAAGGGCGGTGCCAAGATTAACGAGATCCGCCAACTTTCTGGTAGCGTCATCAAGATCAACGAGCCTCAGGACAACAACAACGAGCGTCTCGTTACCATTACTGGAACTCAAGAATGCAATCAGATGGCTCTCTACATGTTGTACTCGAGACTGGGTGAGTCAAGTAAGAACTCCAATTCTGTTATGCCACGATAAAGGCAGAGGACAGCGGAATGAGGAGAAATGCACTACCCGATCACGGCTGGCTACCTAACGTGACACTCCCAAAAGTGGAACTTACTTGTTTTCTTATACAGCTTCCATCACCATCCATAGGACCGTACTTACATGATCACCCAGGCGAAATGAACGCAAGAGGCAAGGACGGTGGGTATCCGGTCGTATGATTTGGTGTGTAATGGAGTTGGAGGGAGAAATCAGGGACATTGGATGGGTGTTCGCAGACGCATACGCCCGGGTTGCGGCATTTGAGATCGTGAGGAATGCAAGGCTGGAGAATTGCTGTCACGTGCACGCGTAAATTCCAGAGGAGAGCTTTGCTCCACAGCGCAACGAGCAAACAGGACATTAACGACACCGTTCAATCAAGACAAAGTATGACTCTCGCCATGCATCAACTTCTCAGCAAACATCACGTCAGTATTGCTAGATCGTGAGTTCGCGCGGTCCTGCCGCTGCAAGTATGTTAAGCTCTTGATGTAGGCACTGGGCATTGCGTTCCGGAAGCGGCAGTGGGCAGTGAACACACGTTCGGCCGAATGCGACAAAGAACGACATGCAGTAAGTGTCCAAGAAGCGGCGGGAAATGGTTTGGTCAAGTCAGTCTGCTTGCGGGTTTGTTGCTGCTGAGTCTTGCCATACTGCCATACCATCATCTTCTTCCTCGTGCTGTTTTGCAAACAACGTCGACATTGTTCACTGAGGAGCGCTGACTGGCAGGCTATTCACCCTCGCTTTTCGACGTCTGCGACTATTCGCCATCCAAGACGCATGTCGTGAAGAAGACAAAGAAAAGGAAGGACGTGTCTCAAGCATCAATACAGCTTCGCCGTCTTCACCCCTACAGGCAGTCCAGGTGAACCCATCACCCAATACCACCCTGGATCCCTTCGAGACGCCAGTCTGGTTCCGTGCATTACCTGCGCAACCAGCCACACCTTCAAATCACTTCGGCCCGCCGATGTTGACGACAGCACACCATATCGGCGTGCCTGCCACCGAGATGCCATCACCAGCTCCCAGCGACTCCTCCATGTCCACCCGTCAAGGTGACCAAGATGTCAACGCACCGCCGAGAAGAGCTGCAAGAGCTGGTCGCTCACCAGACCGGCCGCTGCTGAGAACCGCGTTTCGAAATTTCTCAGGTGTTGCCACCGTGATCGTGGGTGAGCAAGGAAACAAAACCAGACCTCAGACACCATACCTCGTCCACAAGGAACTCCTCACCGCTGCCAGCCCCTTCTTCGCCGCAGCACTCAACAGCACCTTCGCCGAAGGTATGGAACAAGTCGTGCGCCTCCCGGAGGAAAAGCCGGAAAGCTTCGAGTGGTTCCTGCAATGGCTCTACACCGGCACCCTGACCACCCAACCGTGCGTCATCGACCCCATGCAGCGCGCGAGCGTCTACACTCGCCTACCAGGCGCCCACCTCCCTGCGGGTTCGCAAGTGAGCTCGATGTTCGATGCCCACCTCGACGGCGACCTCCGCAATTCCGCCGGCAGTCCGAAATACTTCCTGCTCCTCGACCTCTACGCCCTCTCCGACCGCCTCCTCACCACGCCCCTCAGCAACCACATCCTCAGCACCATCGCGCGCCTCAGCGAAAGTACCAACTCCGTCCCCACGCCCTCGGACACCTGGATCCTCTACGACACCATCCGCGACACCTCACCCCTCCGCACCCTCGTCCTCGACCTCTTCGCGTACAAGAAGACGGACAAACTCCTCGAAACGCACAAGGATGACTGGCACCCCCGCTTCCTGCGCGAACTCGTCGTCAAACTCAAACGTCCCGGGCCCGAGGCCATCGAGCGGCATAGTCTCGTCGCCTGGGGGCCCCGGAGCTGGAGCACGAGTAAGGCGTGCGAGGGTTGTAAGGAAATCCTCAAACCTGGCGTCAGCGGCGACAAGTGTTGCGGGTGTGAGAAGGCGTTCTGTGGGGAGTGTTTGAGGAGACATAGTGGTGAAGGATGGAATTTGCCGAACGATGTGAGTGGGTGTAAGCCTTGGATGGGAAGGGGCATGTGTGTCAGGTATCATGAACATGCGGGTGGGGAAGCTTGTGGGTAGAGGGAGGCTGGGGGCGAAGGGTGGTAGGTCGAAGCTTGTATATGTAGCATACTCGCACTGGTATAATGTTTGAATAGCAATTTTGCTTCATTGTATCAGCCTTCCCAACGTAACGATTGGTTTCTGGAATCTATACGGCACCAGTCCGTGCAATCTATCGCACAAGGCTCGACAACACGAGAGACGGACCAATGTGAAGACTTCAGCAGCTCACATTCTTGGGCAACAATCGAAAGCGGTCCTAAATCTTTCGCAGGGCCTGTAGGAATCAGAAAATAGAGGATCAGCGGCTCACAGATCCTCGAGCAGTGACGGGGAGGGCACATTATGCGAGGGCGTGAGCGAGGACACGAGGTGCCAATGCTGAACTTCACATACTGACTAGTATTCACTCTGTCTCCGTCTTCAACTCCGTGCCGTCAGCCATGGTCGCGCCCCAGCGCAGGTCCCAAACGCATTGGTGCGTGGGTCGCCATGGAGAGGTGAGGAGGCAAGTGAGGAAGGCCGAGTGGCCTTGCCGCAGTGTCTTTACCCAAGACCTCACACGACCTCGCGCAGTTCGGAAATCAGGCACCATCAGCCCACTGCTGGCATCACATCGGTGGATTAGGTCGTTCGCGTCGGCGGGAAGTTGATTTGGCGTGTCGAAAAAGACGGCTGGCACGTCCCGCAGCTGCTTGAGGTTGGGGTCGATAACGTTGGGGAGCAGTCTCGACGTTCTGACGAGGACTATACACTTGACCTGCTGCGGATACGCTTTGGCAAGGGCAGCGTAGGTGTGAAGCTGTCCGGGCGTGGTATCGTCGCCGAGGAGGATGTAGCGTCGATCCGGGAAGGTTCGAATAAAGCGGGCGATGTTATCGTATCTCGACGAGGAAATGTTGTCTAAGCTCATCGGTCGGAAGTCAAATGTGCCCAAGGGGTAGCCCTGGATTGGAGCGTCGATATAGGCTTTGTATGATGTTTCGGGCGCATCAGTGACATAATGAAAATGTACGCCAGGATCGCTTCGTTTCCACTCTGTGAGGCGTTTACGCATGCTCAACCACGATATCCAAGGCTCAGCCATCGCGTTAATCAGCAGTCGCTTGAGATTCCAACTCTCCGAAACTTTGAGGACATCGTCGATGTCGGTGGTAACGGTGAGACCTCGCTGGTCTAATGGCATGACCTTGACGGAAGTGGTCGTGACGTTCGCTTCAGCATGGAACGGCCGGTCACAGCGCGAGACCGTCAGATTGAGGGTGGAAGAGGTGATGTCCCAGTAGGTAGGGAGGTCGAGAAAAGTCTCGAAATGACCGTATTGATTTGTAGTGTCGAAGGTGGTCGTGCCATGATTGAACGAGGTTACGTTGACGTGTGCGCCTGCCACAGACCAAGAGACGTATTCGGAAGGCATGGTAGCATCGTGGAGGGCCAGATGGGCTGCGCCGACCCATGACAGAACCCGACGTAAATGGCGCTGGCGGAAAGTGAGGCTTTGCCGGCAGGTATCATCGGCGTATGCAAAGCCAGAAAGTCGGAGGCTGCGGTAGTCTGAGAGCCTTGATCTTAGCAAGCGTAGTATGCTCTTGAGGGCATGATTATGTACCTCCAGCGGACTTGAGGTAGGTTGGCCAGGTAGCGATGTGAAGCGGCGAGTATCTCACCTGAGAGTGGCAAGATCCATGGAGGCGTTTGGAGACAAAACCACCCACATACGCAATGGCTGCCTGTCGGAGCGAGATATCGTCGAGTGCCTGACAAGAGAGTTGATATGGGAAGTTCATTCGAAAGGCCGCGGCCGCAGTGGCGAGGAGCAAGGCGAGAACACGCATTGTGGCGGTGGTGGTGGTGGATTGTCAAAGAGAGGAAGCAAAAGCGAAAAGAGACTGCCCTGATACCTCGCTGCCGCGCCTGACTCGTGCTATAGTACTTGGGAAGGTACTGTCAGGTTCTAGTGTGCCTGCGAAAGGTAGTGAGTGGCCCAAATACCGCCGAGGGAAGGCACTGTTGCTGTAATGAGCCCTGGTAAAACAGTGACTGCTGTGAGTAACGCCGGTGGGAACCTGAAGGCATAGTGGCCGCGGCATTGACTCTGCGTGCTCGAGAGGTGTGAGCACTTCAGAGCGCTCTACCACATACCGAACAGCCGAGGGGGGATGCGGAGCGAGGATTCTCGCATGACCAGACAGAGAAACACAGGGCGAAGCCTTGTCCACCTCCATCGAGTGTTCGACATGGAGAATGGCGACGGCAGAAAGGCACGAGTTGCAGGTACGTAGGGTCTGTGGAGGAGAACGCTCCCCGGTTTCGATGGGAGCTGGGCACAAGTAGTTCTGGTGGCTGTGCGAGCCCGAGGTTCTGTTCCGCCGAACCGTCGGGGCGGAAGCCTTCACCGTCTTCGAAAGTGCAGAGCGTTGACTCTGAGCATGCAGCCCTGCGAGAAATTTGAACGATGGTCGTAGTAATGCTAATTCACTGAGTCAGTAAGAGTACTTTTGTGGGACGAGGCACGGCCATGAGAGAAGAATGTAGTCGCCATTAACCAGAGTATGTAGCAGTCACGCAGCCTTGGATCAAGAAGACATCGCAACAGTACCACACGCCTTCTGTTCCACTCTCCCCTTTTAAAAAAAAGGCTTTTTTGCTTTTCTTCTTTCTACCAGTCCATCATCTTGTCCTTCCTCCCTCGCGTGCAAAGTGATTCGTGTTTCCGTGTCAAGTCGAATGCTTTTGTCGTGCTCAAGCTGGGAAGGGATGGCCAAATGTGTCCAGGACTGATCTGGCACCTTCTGAAAGAGTGAAGAAGATGTGATCAACTTGGTCAGGTGAGCCAGGATCGTTGCGCTCAAGAGGCATGCAGCATGCCGGCCCGCTTCATCAAGAGGCAGAAGCAGATACTGCTCCTTGTCGTGCTGTGGTCCTGTAGGTCGGCAAGACCAAGAGAGTCTCGTCGTGGTGATACATTGATACTAGTGGTGCTCGGGGTCGATGTGATTTTACGGTGAAGGTGAATGTCGTCTAGCGCGCAGCTAGTAGTCGATCAATAGGGGGTAAGTGTGCCGAAGAGTCATTCTCCGAAAGGTGAAAAGGAGATAACGATGCAGTCGTCCAAAGGCCGAGATCCCATGCAGGCCATAGAGAACCCACCGCTTATGTCGAAACGTAACACCGGAACAATAGAACCGGGTATATCATCAGTCATGCCCAGTAGTCAACGCCAGAGTTGGCTCGCCGGCCAACGATTCATTCCTTTCTGAATTTGAACTCCCACCCAAACGCCCGTCGTACTCCTACAGATTGCGCTAGAATGGCCCAAACGCGACTCAGGAGTTCTATGCCTGAGCCGCAGGCGGACCGGCCGGCGCTATCTGTTGCTGCTGGTTGGGCCGCTGCTGGTAGCCACCCTGTCTGTGTTGGGCCTGGAAGCCATTCTGGTCGTGACGTGGACCACCGCGCCCTCGACCATATCCGCCGCCTCGACCGCCGCGATAGCCGCCGGTGGTGCGGTTGGCGGGGTTTTGCAAGTCCTGTCCATTGCCTTGCTGCTGTCTGGCAGGCTGTTGCTGGATTTGCCGCTGCTGTGGTGCAGTGTTGATCGGTCTCGGAATGTTCTCCGGAGTATCGTAGACATAAAGCTTCTTGTCAATCGAAGCGGGAATGGGCTGAATCTCCGTGCCGAGTTCTTGCTCGATCCTGTACAGGTTGAAGCGGTCGTCCCAATTGATCAGATTGATAGCCAGACCCAGGTGGCCGAAACGACCCGAACGACCGATACGATGGAGATAAGTCTCCGCATTCTTCGGAAAGTCGAAGTTGATCACGACGTTGACAGCTTGGATGTCGATACCACGCGTTAAAAGATCAGAACACACGAGGTTGCGCATAGCACCATTGCGGAAATCGTGAAAGACGCGGTTACGATGCTGTTGCAGCATCTTTGCGTGAGAGTAGAAGCATGAGTAGCCGAGTTCCGTGATCTTCTTAGCCAACAGCTCCACACGAGTGGTGCTGTTGCAAAAGATGATGGACTGGTTGATCTGCAATCGGCTGAAAAGTGTGTTGAGGCAGTGCACCTTCTGCTTCTCCTCAACGAAGGCGTAGTACTGGGTAATACCGCGAAGGGTGAGTTCGTCCATGAGGTTGATCTCGTGAGGATCATTCATATGCTTGTCCTTGAACTCCTTGACCACAACAGGGAATGTGGCGGAGAACAGCATGACCTGGCGGTCTTTGGGGTGGAATTTGAGCAGCTGCTCGATGGTGACGGTGAATTCTGGGGACAGAAGCTTGTCTGCTTCATCCATGACGAAGGTCTTCGCTTCTGAAAGATCTGCGACCCCCTTGCCCGCGAGATCCAGAATGCGACCGGGCGTGCCAACAACAATATGCACAGCGTCATTCAATCGAATGATGTCGTCGCGGAGACCAGTGCCACCAGTGGTGACCATAACATTGACACCAAGGTGCTTTCCAAGGGTCTTGCATACTTGAGAGGTTTGAAGGGCCAACTCTCGTGTTGGCACAAGGAGGAGGGCCTGGATTTTGTCTGATTTCGTGTTGATGCGCTCGAGTGTGGGAATGACGAAAGCGGCCGTCTTTCCAGTACCGTTCTTCGCTCGCGCGAGAATGTCACGTCCTGATAGCGCAACTGGTATAGTCTCTTCTTGAATTGGTGACGGCTTCTCAAATCCAGCTTCGTAGATACCCATCAGTAACTCTCGCTTGAGGTAAAATTCCTCAAATTCCAAGCCCTTCGTCGCCGTCACATCTTCCGTTTGATGTCTGCCGTCCTTGGGCGGCGCCTTCAGGCCCTGCCTGTAATCGCTGGCGGGCGAACCATCATTGAGCGTTGTGCCCGAGAGCTTGTCTGCGAGCTCTGACGCCATTGTGTGGTAAATGTGTGCTTGTGTAGAGCTTCACCCGGCTCTCTCCGTGTGTGCGCTGCTTTACGTCTAGTGGACTGCTCTAGCAGTCGGCGGCCGCTGTGGTGGCCGTCAGCAGAGTGGAGGTCGAGGTGGTGTTCGGTGTCCGTGGACTGTGCTCGTGGTAACAATGCGGCTGCACTCAAACAGTCGTCGCGAGTTGACAGATGTCGTCTCTCTTTGCTACAGCACCGCGGACAGCACGTGCAGTCTTTGGCGAGTGTTCGCGCGCAAGGTGAGATGTGAGGCCTGGTGGGTAGAATTCAGTGAGCTTCTTGTCTTGGCCAGATCAATAACGGTCGCAGTTTATCTTCGCGGCGGCGTGGCGGTGACAATGGCAGGCTGTCAATGGCGCGACTAGTAATTTTTATGCTCCGAGCGCTATGGCTAAGCGTGAGTGGTGATTTGTGGTGGTCGTGTTGCGAGATTGCTGCCGGTACTGGTGTTGTGAGGTCGAGGTTAGAGAGCTGTTTCAAGCGTACAGTCAGGCATGAACTTCAGGCAGCTTTGCAGCCGGTCCTAGCTCCGAGACCCCGATGTATTCCAGTCGTACCCGTCCTCCATCCGACCATGCATTTACATATCGAATATATAGGCCGCTGAGCTAGTTGCCCAGCATTTGTGTATGTTCCTGCGATCATTCATTGCAGAACCGCGACTTCATGGTGGAGGGAAGGCCTGCAGCAAGGTTCTTGTTACTTGCCTTGGCACATCTTTGACGGCCCCGAACACTCAACACCACAATCACCAAATACTCCCATTCAGGTTGAGGCTTATCTCGGAGTAAAGCGACAGCACTTCTGACGCGAATCTTGTCTTGGACTTTCGACATATTCAATACTGCTATCGATCCGTGCGCCGACAACCCCAGTCATTCTTTGACGCCTGTGTACTCTATCACTGCATGAACCTCATGCTGGGGACAATCTTCTCCCACTGAAATCAACATGCTCCCATCCTCACGGATCATATCTTCTCAACTCTCCGCCATGAGCTTGAGAAGAACCTTCGCCCCAGCCATACGCTACTCAGCACCATCTCATCGGAAGCATAACTTCTCGTCAACATCCAGACGAACACATATCCAGCGACCCTTCCGAACATCCTCAATAATGTCTTTCTTCTCCCAAACCTCCTCACTCCGGAACTCCAGAGCATCTTCCTCAACCATATCGGCCTTCACCCGCCACTTCAGCAACGGCCAATCCACGTCCTACAGCCACTACAGCTCCATCAAAGGCTTGATCTGGGGCATCATCGGCCTCAACACCGCCGTCTTCGGAGCCTGGCAATACGCCAAATTCAAACAAGATCGGAAACTCGGTCAATGGCTGCAGGAAAACACGACGTTGTCCCTCGCCAACCTGAACGCCGGCCGCTACCACACCCTCATGACCTCCGCCTTCTCCCACGAGATCCCGCCACACTTCCTTTTCAACATGCTCAGCTTGCACGCCTTCGGGAGCGTCATCGCGTTCGTCCCAGGCGTCACCGGATTCCACTTTGCCGCACTCGCCTTGGGCAGTGCGCTGGCTTCTTCCCTGGCATTCATCACACATCGGAATTCTCGCGATGAGTCCGGCAACCAACGAGCGGGCCACGTGCGGAATGGGATCGCGAGCGGCAGAGACTTCGTCAGCGCCCTGGGTGCTAGCGGGCTGGTGATGGGACTGTCGGGAGCGGCGACGTGTCTGATGCCGACGGCGAAGATGATGATCCTGTTCATTCCCAAGCCGGTGCCCCTCTGGGTGTCGACGGCCATCTACGCGGTCGTGGATCTGTACTTCTTGGATTCTGCGCGAAGCCCGATTGGACATGCGGCGCATCTGGGAGGCCTCGTGTTTGGCTTTGGCTTTTACATGCTGGCTCTGAGGAGATTCGGAGGGATTTCGAGAATGCTCCGCAAGCGATGAGGGGAACACTAGGCGGCACTCGAGATGGCGCGGTAAGCCTGGACAAGTGCACGGAGCAGCTCGCGAGGCTGTAAGACGAGGTGCACGTGGGTGCCAGAAGCTCGCACGAAACCATGCCTGAACCTACGCAGGAAATATTACCATGAGAGTGCGTGTCCAAACGCCAAAAGTGATGCAGCTTGATGCCAGTAGCTCGCACACTACGCACGTATCAGTAACACCAGCACGTAGAATTCACCGGCCAGACGAACGCACGCAGAGACAATCACATGCGGTGGGATTAGATCTGGTAAGGATACAGATAGTATATACGCAGCTCGATAGACTACATGGCAAAACCCCAACCTCCATTCCAATGACTTTCAGTATGCGGTCTGCTTCTCTTGTGCCGGTCGCGAACGCCAAACCCAAATTCGACCAGCTAGTGCACCATCCGGCCGGGATTTTTACCACGACCAAGTCTTCATGACGTTGAGCTCGGGCCCATCGTAAACACTAGACGTGAAGGATGTCGGATTAGCATTCTGTTATTCGGACAGCAGAAATTAACGACGCGATGCGATGCGATGTAGTGCTCGGCACACCGATGTGATGCGAGGAGCAGCAGAGTATGCCAAGTACTGCAAGAAAGCCCGCAAGCGACGGAACAGCCAATAAATGCTCAAATACGAAGCATGCGACAATCGGCCTCTCCCAAGCAAGTGTCAGAACTCACTGTCTTCCCTCCCTATACTCCAACTCGTCGACCCGTTCCGCAAGATCACTGGGTTCGGTAAAGACATGCCAGAGATTATGATCCAGGCTCTCGAAAGCCTTCTGGAAGCGTTCGTTGCTGTTCTTGGTCTTCTCATCCATTTCCGCGATACCTTCGACTTTGCGGATGTAGATCGCGCGTATCCAGCCAGGGAAGCGTCTCGCGATTTCCCCATAGGACTCTGGGTCTTTCTGTGTGGAGTCACCGATGCAAATCATACGGCGATGAGGGAACCAGGAGTGTATCTTGACCATGCGGTCGACCTTGTATTCCTGAGTATCTTGGTTGAGAGATGCGATGAGGCCGCCAAGGTTTTGCCAAGACGCATCGCGGAGGATGATGGTGCCTTGTGGGTAGTGGGCTTCGCGGAACTGGCGGAGGAAGGGGTAGAGGTTGTAGGGTGAGGCAGAGAGGTAGAAGAATGGTGGGTTTTGCAGGGTGGATCGGATGTGAGCGTACAGGGCAGGCATTCCTGAGACTGGGGTTGGGTTCTCGACGATGAAGGTTTCGTGCAGGATACCGAGTGGGGAAGGTGTTTGAGTAATCTTGATGGTATCATCAATATCGGAGATGACTGCCCAGCCTCTTTCTTCAGCAGGTATTGTCACGCTGGGGATGCCGAAGGGTGGCGGTAGGTTCAATGCATTTGAGATGAAAGGCGGAAGCTGCGGTGGTGGCGAGAAGTGTAGTTGGTGAAGCCCAGCACTGATGCCAGAGTAGTTAGAAGGCCCCAGCGTCTGCTGTTCCTTGCCGTCAATGCTGATGCGCAGGGTGCGTTTTGGTAGCACTGTGTCTGCGAATGGCTGCACCCGCTCGGCAATACGCTTCTTGGTTGCGATATCTTCGTCACTGATTTGTAGCTCGTGGGCTATGTGAGAGACGATTTGCGAAACGTCCTTTCCCGAACCCTTGATGAAGTAGCAGGCCACAAACTCTACCTCCCACCCACTGCCACCCCGAACCGGTTGCGGTTTGCTGCCATCTTCACTGATCCGGCTGGGCTGCGTCTTCTTCACGGGTTCAAGGTCGACTAAGTCAGGTCGCTTGTCCCCGGGCTGAGGCGTCCTGAAGGCAGTATTGTCCAAGATCCACACGTTATGCAGTGCAGGATCGACAGGCTCCGGCTTGGTCCACGGAAACACGATAGGAAATCGATCGAATAGGTCCGGCATGAAGTGTCGTAGTTCTTCGGGTACTTCTGGCGAAAATGGCGCGTCGTGATCTATAGTGCCACTTTGCAGAGCATCAACGGCAGTCCGCCTTCCCACGGCGGCGACTTCGCTTAAGAAGTTCATGTTGACTGTGTACCTGCCTACGGCGCGTGATTCTTGCCTTTCGTCGCCGAGATGCGCCAAGTGCGATGACCTTCGTGCGGTCAAGTCGTCCTGAGGCGTGATCGAGATGATGCTCGCTCATTCGCTCGGTCACAGACGAACGTGAGATGTGGGATCAGTCAGTCCGTCGTAGCAAACCCGTCGACGCTCTTTCACGAGCCCGTCTGGCAAGCAGTGTGAGTGTCAGCAGAATCTGGTCATAGACAAAGGAACATGGGAGCACGAGATGAGGTCCACGGGTTCGCGACGGTGGCGGGAGCTCTACAGCTTCGTGCATGAGGCAAAAGGCCGCGCATCTTGGCCCCGTCTACGCGATGAATTATGTGGGAGGAACACGTCTTCGCATGTGTCCTTCCGGGAACCGTTTCATGCGTGCTTTCACGCGTCTTCTCGTGGGTGAAGAGGATGCAGTCCGAGATAACATCAAAGCAGATGCCGTTACGCAGCAAGACTTGGATATTCGCGTTGCAAAGTCGTGGTCGTCTAAGACCTAGGGGCAAAGGTCCAAGACTTCGAGGCTCTATGCAGCAGCTTGAGCGTTTCACTATAACATACTGTAGATGGCATTTCGTATCTAACTCGCTGAGTATTGCTTGTCAGGACCGTCGACAATGCTTAGCTATGAAGTTAGCTTAGGAGTCCCTAGCCAAGTGTCGCCAGATTGCCGTCCTGTTCCTTTGCCTGGTAGACGGATCAGTGCTCTTTCTTAGGGTAAACATAACCCTAGTGCCTACGACGACGAGGTCTCAACCACGATATTATAATTCCAGCGCCTGTCTACAGTCTCATCGGTGGCTCTGATCAATACTCGTGTACTGTGGCGCTCTTTGGATGGCTTGTTGGGGAGATGTAGTCAATTGTTCGAATTATGCGTACTCCAATATTTGGTTGACTATGCAGCCTACGTGAAAGTTGATACATGTCGTGTCTTCGTTCCAATCATCCAGCACCGAAAATTGCAGAACGACGACGATGTCATAAGTCGGCACGACGAGCCATCAATCACGTTCGAGCATCATACATAGCGGACGACAAGCCGTCGCACCAGCATACAATACGTAGTACAATGACAGAAAGGCACATGCATCATGCAAATCATCATTCATATGTATCTATGCTCGTCCGCTTTCATCGATGCGTACTCTGCCGTCCGATCAACCCATCCGTAGTATCGTGGGAGCATTCATTTCCTGACGAGCAAGCTGCGCCCGGTCATCTCCTTGGGCTGCTCAATGCCCAACAAATCAAGTACCGTGGGAGCTACATCTCCCAGCACACCAAACTCCTTCTTCAAGCTGGTGCCCTCGGGAGCATTCGCCATGACGAAGGGCACGCGGTTGGTGGTATGCGAAGTCTTCGGCGTCTTCTCCTCCGTCAACATTTCCTCCGCATTGCCGTGATCTGAAGTAATGAAGAGGGTATATCCATGCTTTTTGCATGCCTCATACACGACCCCAATGGCCTTGTCAGTCTCGGTAACACCCTCGACCGCGGCCTCGTAGACGCCAGTGTGGCCCACCATGTCTGGCGGGGCGAAATTGTTCATGACGAACTCGTACTTGCCGTCAGCGATGCGCTCTGCCATGCGTTCGCCGACAGCCATCGCGCTCATCTTTGGGGCTTGATCGTATGTGGCCACGCTCTTGGGAGAGTCAATGAGCTCTCGATCCTCGCCGTCGAACTGAACCTCCACGCCACCATTGAAGAAAAAGGTGACGTGGGCGTACTTCTCGGTCTCCGCGATATGGCTCTGCTTGCAGCCCTTCTGGCTCAGCCAGTCCGCCAGCACGTTGTCCATGACCTGCGGTGCAAAAGCGACAGGCAGGTTGAAGTCTGTCTTGTAGCGCGTCATGGTGGTGATGTGGATGTTCTTCGGGTAGGGGAAGTCTGGCTTTGGCGAGCGATCTTGGTCTCCCAGCAGTTGCGTCACTTCTCTCACGCGATCCGAGCGGTAGTTGAAGAAGAAGAGGGTGTCATCGTCCTTGACACGTGCGTCCTTACCATTGACAATGATGGGCTTGAGGAACTCATCGTTTTCACCTGCATCGTAGCGCTTCTGGAAAGTTGCCACAGGGTCGTCCGTCTCCTCGCCCTCGCCAGTGACCAGTCCCTTCATGCCGATCTCGACACGATCCCAGCGCTTGTCACGGTCCATGATGTAGTAGCGCCCGACTATTGTGGCCAGCTTACCGACACCTTGCTCTTTCGTGAAGGCGAGGAGGTCCTCGAGATGTCCCTTACCGCTCTTTGGGTCTGTGTCACGGCCATCGCCAAAGAAGTGGATGTAAACCTCGGGCACGCCTATCTCCTTCGCGACCTTGAGCAGAGACTTGAGGTGGTTGATGTGCGAGTGCACACCTCCATCGCTGACCAGGCCACACAGGTGTAGACGGCCATTGCCCTCCTTTGCTCTTGTGAAGCTCTTGACCACGTTCTCGACCTTGTTCATCTCACCATTCTTGATGGTCTGGTCGATGCGTACAACATCTTGCCATACCACGCGCCCGGCGCCAATGTTCAAGTGGCCGACCTCAGAGTTACCCATGAGGCCCTCTGGGAGACCGACGGCAAGGGAGGAGGCATCGAGCTCGGTGTAGCCTTGTGCGATCTTGCTGTCCTTCTTCGCGAACTCGTCCATCCATGGCGTGTCGGCCTTGAGGATGGCATTGCCCTCGGGCGGGCTGGACTCGGAGGGGATTCCCCAGCCGTCAATGCAGATGAGAGCTGTCTTCTGCTTAACCTGGACCATGATGGGCGATACCGTGATGGCCCTGCTTACCCCTCAGGAGCTGTACTTTCCAATTGCACGAGAAACCCGGAATTGAACTTGGAGCACTCTTTTGCTCGAAAATGTTGTTGATGGTGTCACTACTGCCTTGAGTGTAGACACTATGCTCACAGTCAGATATGCAATTGCTTTTAACACCAACGGGGTCCGACAAAAAATCGCCGGGCGATATTCTCAACCGGCCATTCTCGGTCCCACCAACATCCCACTTTCCTCCTGCAGAGGACCGAGCGTCATCGCGACAAGGGTCTCACTCGCGCATCCCGAGGAAGTTCACAAAGTCGCGACTATCGTGACTGTTCTCAATTCGCAGCATGGCACCTCATCAGGCCATTACCACCACCACGAACGCCCACGCGACTTCTAAGTCATTGCTCGACCTGCCGTCGCCGCAAGCTTTTGACATTCTTCCCCTCCTTCATGAGTACCTCGCCGCGGTCGACGCCTACTTCAACCAAGATGTGCCACTCGAAGAGCGACCCAACGACGACCCCGCGGACGACATCGGTGCCGCATACATTGAGAAGGGCAAGGACACTGCCATCCAGCCCTTGAACCCGAAAGAGCTGCCCAACAAGGTGACGGACGTCAAGCAGAGAATACGTCTCGCTCAGAGAGAACTGGAGAGGCTCCCTGATATGGATCGGACGGTGGAGGAACAGGAAGAAGAGATTGAGGAACTGGAAGAAAGGATACGGCGCCAGAGGGAGATGCTGCGTGGTCTGGCTACTATCGCGGCGCGCTGCCGCTCCGGTTGACGCTGACGGACTTCAGCCCGTGCACCAGCAGTGGATTGGAACTGCGTGTGAATGTGAATTGGCATCTTACAACTGTGGATCTGGGCGAGGCTGCGTAAAGTCTTGGATGAGGACACTGATGCCAATGAGCTTTTTCAAGCTTATAGCTGCCATGGAGCGAAAGCCGATTCTGGTGGTCCGGCTACAAATATATCTTCTACAGCCTCGTCTTAATTATCGAGGAAAGCCATATGACCACAGAAATCGCCAAGAATCGAGGAGCCCAAGCGCTGCAAAATATTGGGTTGAATATCAGGTTCAGCAATGCAGCGGCAGCCCATGGAAAGGACCACGAATAGAATGTCAGCTGGACGACCGACGAAGCGTGCCGAGGAGGCCAGCACGGAAGACGACATCCCAGCAGTGCCCCGAGGGAGGGCGCAAACAGGAATGCGTATCTCCGTCCTCGAACAATGCGCAGATGCCTACAACCGCGCTGCGCGAGCTAAGCTCGAATGGGAGCAGGAGTCTGCGCGTCTGCGCTCCGAGATGACACGGATTTCTGGTGATTTGCACGGCTCAAGCACATGAGTCGTTCATAACCATTACCATCTGCTGAGTCGAAAGACAGCCGTGAGAGCGCACGAAGATGTGAAGATTAGAGGAAATAGGTAGTGAGGATCTTGGCGCCGTGCATTGGAGATCGCTCCATGGCGCGCGACTTATGAGTGCGTTTGATTTGCTGCGCTGATCTACGATGCCGGGCGGGCATGGAGTGGGACACGGACATAGTGCAAGTAGTAGAGGAGAGTGAAGTGGTGACACGGGAATTCTGGATCTCTCGGAGATGCCCAGACTTGTAGCCTCATGAATCAAGACTTGGCACATGCTGACCGAGAAGCTGAACGGCCCAAAGCGAATGCGACACAGCTGGCCACGGTGCGTTGCAGATGTGTCTCAGATATTTCTCCATCACGAGATGAGCACTCATTTGGTCCCTTGGTTCAGCAATCTGGTCATACCTCCGTCCCGTACCCGTCATAAGAACATGACCATTTCCAAGCACTCTTTCGATGTATGCTTCTTCCACGCGTGCCGCGCATCTTCTCGCCGACCTGGCAGCCGTGATGATGAGCCACGATGTGGTGGAGTGGATACCGTACGTTCTTTGAGATCCACTCGAGCTACACGTGGCGATGGCGTTGAGAAGACGACTGGAGTTTTGGGAGAAGCCTCAAATCAGAGAAGCGAGTGTCCCGCGGTTGAAGTGTGATTGTCTCGTCCAGGTGCCCGGCTCGGGAATGCAGCCGACCCGGATCGGTCTTTTCGAAACACCGCCCGCGCACAAACTTTTGCCTTTCCACATCCTCCCGACGAGCCTTGGCCTACGCCAGCGGAGGACGCGTGGTGTGGATCCAGTATGTACAGTGAATAGACCAAACCGTCGAGAAGCGTGGACGTGGGCGCGCCTCCGTCTTGGCTTGGAGGCTGGTGAGTGAATTCATGCCACGATGGGATGTGGAGTGGAGTATACAGCAGGCCTGAATGGCAGAATGTCTACGAGGAATATTGGCCGGTAATACATAACCTGTCCGGCTCTTCCTCCCACGGCTCCGCAACGGCAAACATGCTGGCTCCCATGCCTCTGGGCCCAGCGATCGACGTCACGCCGAACATGGCTATTCCCGGTTCTCGTACTGCGCTGACTGAGCACGTCGCATACAATGCACCCAGTCGTGGCCTTCTCATTGACCCGTCTCCCATGCGCAAATCGCACGCTACCTTATAGGCACGATTTGCACGGCCAGCCGCGGACGCGGCAATGCTTGTTTGCAGCCTCATACGTTTCGCAAGCAATTTTCTTCGCTGGTGGCCGCCGCACGAGACGGCCGCCCTACCTCGAATGGGAAGGTTGGGCACGCGCGAATGAACTCTGGGCTCCATGGAGTCCACGCTCGACTGGTTCTTGTGCGAGGCGGGGGAGATGATGTGTTTGGGTGGAAGCTGTTTGGGACTTCGGTGGTACAGTAGGCTCAACCGTCGACGCTTCTCCCGCGTGTACAAAATTCATGAAAACCGAGCGAGGCCCCGGGCGATCCGGTGGAGGACTTGACGAGTCGTTGCGATTGCGAATCCCTTCCATCTTCGTTGCAGGACGTGAGGTGAATAGTCCGCCTCCCGTCTTCTCTCTCCGACGGCATCGGACTCGGAGCGCCCGGCCCTGAGCAGCACGCCTGGACTCGATAGCCTTACGTGCCTGGGCCACCTGGTTGTGATCGGCGTCATCGTGTCCGACGGCCGCTGTGCTTGATCTGCCAAGCTTCTCTCCGGCGAGCGTATTGTTGATTCACTCGGTGCTGAGCACATCCCGGTCCCCTGTGCCCTGTGCCCTGTCGTGGACGGAACGCGGCTCTTCCTGGCCTTGTAGCAGTCGCACACCTTGTGGCGAAGGTCTGGCTGCCTGACGGAAGTCATTGAGAAGTCCAGGGTCCAACCACAGGACTAAACCACTCATGATGGCGTCAACAGCCAAGGGTGATGGAGACCATGCTCTGGATTTAACAACACCTGCTTCCGCCCCGATTGTCCCAGATTATGACCCAGCGAGACTCCAAGGCATCTTCGACATCCCCACAGAACACCAAGGCGAGGCCTTCCAAGACAGAATGGAGTCCACCGACGCCACTGTCAGTCACAGCCAGAGCCAGAGCCAGAGCCAGAGCCAGAGCCAGAGCCAGAGCCAGAGCCAGAGCCAGAGCCAGAGCCAGAGCCAGAGCCAGAGCCATGGAGAGTCGAGAACCACAAGCACAACATTGACCAACTGGACATCCCATCAGCAACCGGCCAACAATGAACATCGATACATCACAGAAGAGGGCAAGGAAGCCGCAGAAGACTCCAGTGAAACGGAGGCGTTCGAGAAGGATTCACATTCAAGATCGAATTCAAGTGTGCAGCGATTCGAGCCGATCAATGCCAACGATGAAGGTGTGCTTCGAAGATTGGCAAGTTCGATGCGATCGCAGTCCTATTACGGCGATCGACGACCGAGTTTGGCCGCGACCGAAGCACAGGACGACAGCCTCGAGAGGAAAGGGACTCTGGAAGGACTCGAACTGAGCGACGAGGTCCTGGATCCCAACTCACCGAAATTTGATCTGTACAAATGGGTCCGTATGACGATGCACCTCTTCGACGAGGAAGGGATCAAATTCAAGCGGTCTGGCATCACGTTCAAGAATGTCAACGTGAGCGGGACCGGATCGGCTTTGAATCTGCAGAAGAACGTCGGCAGTATGTTCATGGCACCGCTCCGACTGGGCGAATTGTTCAACTTCAAGAAGACTCCACGTCACATCCTCCATGATTTCAACGGCATCATGAAGAGTGGCGAGCTTCTCATTGTCCTGGGCAGACCGGGGTCCGGCTGCAGTACCTTCCTGAAAACAATTACGGGCCAGATGCACGGGTTAAACCTCGACGAGGGGTCGACCATCCACTACAATGGGATTTCACAAAAGCAGATGATCAAGGAGTTCAAGGGAGAAGTCATTTACAATCAGGAGGTGGATAAGCACTTCCCGCACCTCACTGTCGGCGAGACTCTTGAACATGCAGCGGCCCTTCGAATGCCCCAGCACCGCCCGCTCGATGCCAAGCGAACTGAGGTCGTCAAGCACATCACACAAGTCGTCATGGCCGTCTATGGACTGTCGCACACTTACAATACCAAGGTCGGAAACGATTTCGTTCGTGGAGTATCCGGAGGAGAACGAAAGCGTGTCTCGATCGCTGAAATGGCGCTCGCCGGAGCAGCACTTGCTGCATGGGACAATTCCACACGCGGCCTTGACTCCGCGACGGCTTTGACCTTTGTCAAGTCGTTGAGACTGACTGCTGACCTCGAAGGATCGACGCACGCCATCGCCATCTACCAAGCCAGTCAAGCCATTTATGATCTCTTCGACAAGGCCGTTGTATTGTACGAAGGTCGCCAGATCTTTTTCGGCAAGGCCGATAAGGCAAAGGCTTACTTCGAGCGGATGGGCTGGTTCTGCCCGACTCGACAAACGACCGGTGACTTCCTGACGTCGATCACCAATCCGGCCGAGAGACAGACCAAGGAAGGCTACGAAGAGAAAGTTCCGCGAACACCAGAAGAGTTTGAGCAATACTGGAAGAACAGTCCAGAGTATGCCGAGCTTCAGAAGGAGATCGCGGACTACGAGCAGCAGTACCCCGTCGGCAGCAACAGCGAACTGCAGGCTTTCCGCGATTACAAGCAAGAAGCGCAGGCCAAACATGTTCGGCCGAAATCACCCTATGTTGTCAGTATCCCTATGCAAGTCAAGCTGAACATGAAGCGCTCGTGGCAACGGATTTGGAACGACAAGGCATCGACCTTCACTCCCATCATCTCCAACATCATCATGGCCCTGATCATCGGTTCTGTTTTCTACCAGACACCCAACACGACATCTGGCTTCACCGCGAAAGGTGCAACGCTCTTCTTCGCCATTCTCCTCAATGCTCTCGCCGCCATTTCTGAAATCAACAGTTTGTACGATCAGCGGCCCATCGTTGAGAAACACAAGTCCTACGCATTCTACCATCCTTCGACTGAAGCAGTTGCCGGGATCGTCCTCGATATCCCGCTGAAATTTGCCATGGCAGTAGCTTTCAACATTACGCTGTACTTCCTGGCCGGTCTCCGTGTTGAAGCAGGCAACTTCTTCCTGTTCTTCCTCATCAACTTTACGGCAATCTTTGTGATGGCCGCCGTGTTTCGTACGATGGCTGCCATCACGAAGACAATTTCGCAAGCCATGGCTCTTTCCGGCGTCCTTGTGCTGGCGATTGTCATCTATACTGGATTCGTGGTGCCTGTCCAGTACATGAAGGACTGGTTTGGCTGGATTCGATGGATCAATCCCATCTATTATGCTTTCGAAATTCTGATCGCGAACGAGTTCCATGGTCGAAGGTTCGACTGCGCCCAGTTCGTGCCCACCTACTCCGGCCTCACTGGACCAACATTCATCTGCAACTCACGTGGCGCCGTAGCTGGAGAGCTTACCGTCAGTGGCGATGCTTACATCCAAGAAAGCTATGGCTACACCTACGATCACGTCTGGCGCAACTTTGGGATCCTGCTTGCTTTCTTATTCGGCTTCATGGCCATGTACTTCGTCGCCGTCGAGCTCAACTCGGAGACTTCTTCTACCGCCGAGGTCCTGGTGTTCAGACGCGGTAATGTGCCGAGATACATGACCGATATGGCCAAGGGCAAGGCAAACGACGAAGAGAATGGCGTACCAGACGCAGTGGCAGAGACCGAGAAGAAGGGCGACGACAGCGGAGACGTCAACGTCATTCCGCCCCAGACCGATGTATTCACGTGGCGGGATGTCAGCTACGATATCGAGATCAAGGGAGAGCCCAGAAGATTACTTGATGAGGTGTCCGGTTTCGTCAAGCCCGGTACTCTTACTGCTCTGATGGGCACTTCTGGCGCGGGCAAAACTACGCTTCTCGATGTAAGTCATCCAGGGCGAGATGTGAAAACCCGTAATACTGACCATGTCATAGGTTCTGGCTCAACGTACGACCATGGGTGTCGTCACTGGCTCCATGTTCGTTAATGGCGCTCCTCTCGATTCAAGCTTCCAGCGGAAGACCGGCTACGTTCAACAGCAAGATCTCCATCTCGAGACCGCTACTGTCCGTGAATCACTGCGATTCTCTGCCATGCTTCGCCAACCCAAGAGTGTCAGCAAAGCCGACAAATATGCTTATGTCGAGGATGTCATCAAAATGCTGAACATGGAAGACTTCGCTGAAGCAGTCGTCGGTGTGCCTGGTGAGGGTTTGAACGTCGAACAACGCAAGCTGCTCACAATCGGAGTCGAATTGGCGGCCAAGCCCAAACTGCTTCTGTTCTTGGACGAACCGACTTCTGGCTTGGACTCTCAAAGTTCTTGGGCTATCTGTGCTTTCCTTCGCAAGCTGGCAGACAGCGGGCAAGCTGTCCTCTGCACGATTCACCAGCCTTCTGCGATCTTGTTCCAGGCATTCGACAGGCTTTTGTTCCTCCGCAAAGGTGGCAAAACGGTATACTTCGGAAACATTGGTGAGAACTCGCACACACTCTTGGACTACTTCGAGCGAAACGGAGCACGGAAATGCGACCCTGAGGAGAACCCGGCTGAATACATGCTTGAAGTTGTCGGCGACCAGAACACGGATTGGTTCCAGATCTGGAAGGACAGCCAAGAGGCCAGCGACGTGCAGAAAGAGATTGAGCAGATCCACCACGACAAGAAGGATGCCCACTCCGGAGGCGATGAAGAGGCACATGCTCACGACGAGTTCGCCATGCCTTTCACATCCCAGCTGTACGAGGTCACCTACCGCGTCTTCCAGCAGTACTGGAGAATGCCAGCGTACATCATGGCCAAGATGATTCTGTCCGGCGCTTCTGGTCTGTTCATCGGATTCTCCTTCTACTCTGCAGATTCAACGCTGCAGGGCATGCAGAACGTCGTGTACGCCCTGTTCATGGTGACCACTATCTTCTCAACCATTGTCCAGCAGATAATGCCACTTTTTGTGACACAGAGATCACTCTACGAGGTTCGCGAGCGTCCAAGCAAAGCTTACAGCTGGATCGCGTTCTTGATCGGCAACATCGTGGTGGAGATCCCATACCAGATCATCGCTGGTCTCATCGTCTACGCTACCTTCTACTACCCTGTGGTTGGCATCCAGGATTCCGAGCGCCAAGGTCTCGTCCTCTTGTTCTGCGTCGTCTTCTTCATCTACGCCTCAACTTTCGCGCATATGTGTATCGTGGCGTTGCCGGATGCGCAGACCGCCGGAGCGATCGTCACCTTTCTTTTCGCCATGTCGCTCATCTTCAATGGTGTCATGCAGTCTCCTCAGGCGCTCCCCGGCTTCTGGATCTTCATGTATCGGGTGTCGCCGATGACCTACTGGGTCGGAGGTATGGCAGCCACCATGCTTCACAACCGCCGAGTCGAGTGCTCCAGTGATGAGCTGAACATCTTCCAACCTCCCTCCGGACAGACCTGTGGTGCTTACATGCAGCCATATCTCCAACAGCCCACATCAACAGGCTACCTCCTCAATCCAGACGCCAATGCCGACTGTAGCTACTGCTCGATCGAGGTTGCCGACACCTTCCTCGCTGGCTCCGAGATCTACTGGTCGGACCGGTGGAGGAATTTCGGCCTCCTGTTCGCCTACATTGGCTTCAACACCGCTGTCGCGGTCCTGTTGTACTACATCTTCCGTGTCCGGCAGGGCAGCTTGTTCAGCTTCAAGGGCAAGAGCAAGAAGAGCAAGAAAAGTGCGCCCGCTCAGCCAGATGAGACCGCCCAGGCCGAAGCCAACAAGGAGCAGGCCCAACAGGCGGAGGACATCGAGCAGCAGCAGCAGCAGCAGCAAAGGCGAAGAAGCATCACGCGCACACCGACTTGGACCGGTGTTGCCTCGACCGCGCAGAACTATGCTACCGATTACATGACCCAGAATTTGGGGCGTGTGCATACGAACAGGAGAAATGCGCAGATCATATAGAGATCTCGACAGGTTTTGATTTTTTGGGTTGGTTATTATATTGGAGCGTTCACAGCGCGTGTGTGGCACACGACCATAAGAAAAGCATTAATTGGAATTCTCTTTTTTTTTTTTGGATTGTTTCCAGCCCCTTCGTTTCTCTCGCCCCCTTTTGGTGACCCTCACAACAAAACATTACACGGGCTGGAATCGTGATTATGATACAAGAGGCGTCAAAGTGATCCCTAATCCCCAAGAATGGTCAAAATTGTTCAGGCAGGCCACGTTCGTTCTTCACCGACCCCAACACAACGGTGCTCAGAGGCATAAGCGTACGTGGAAAAGAGCTCACGCCGGTTCCTCATAGCACCAATCGCTTAATGTGCATCTCAGCACGTAATGCGAAATCTGTGATCCAGAGCCATCTCCGGCCATGTCAGCTTGCTCGGCATACCCATCGAGCTTCGCGCGCCAGATCTACGACGACGCCGTGCTCGTCGAGAATGCGATCTGGTTCCCTCGATCACACCCGCGACTCCTATACCCGCAACGCACGCCGCGATGGCTGTTTCGCGACTTCACTGGGGAGCATCTTTTATTTGCAGCCGGGCAGAATGAGCGCCGCTCGTATCGTAGCTGCCAAAGTCGCATCCTTTCTGAGTCCGCGAATTCCATGAATGTAGGTTGCACGGAATGGCAGGAGTCGTGACTTGGAGAGGAGGCTTGTGTGGGATCGAAAAGCTTGTCCGCACTGCAGCTAGCGTCTTGGGAAGTCCATTCACTTGTCGCTAGTACTTGTCGCTGAAGGATATCACCAGGACCTGGGTTTGATTGATGATTGGTGGATCAATAGATCGAGATCTCCTGAACGGACGGTCTCGAAGCGCAGCGTGGTGTTCAGGCGAAATTCCATTGCGAGTGTGATTGGGACCATGTTTCTTCCACAGGCTGCCTTGTTTTCCAGTTCGGTCTGCACACCATGTCCACTGTTCTCGTCTGAGAAGTGATATGTGCCGCGTATCTCGTGGAAGGACCACCATACTCAGTGAACGCGTTCGTCTTGATCCGTTCAGGAAGGGGACATTTCCAGACCCCTCACACTGCAAGTCCATCTGGCCTGCCGGCGTCCTCCCCCACGACCTAGGGAGAACTCTCCGCATTCGCCGACTGCAACGAATCCGCATCACCGGGGGCCTCCTTCCTGTCGAACCTTCCATATTCCCTCTCCACCCGGATCAGATGCGTCGTTTCATCACTACCCTTGTTCACATTCGCATACGCCCGACTCGCGCGACACTTGACCGCAGCCTTCTTGGTCGCGAAGCTGATCAGCCATACCACAGTCTGATCATTTGCGTAGGGCGTGATATCGAAAGCTTCGTCGAAGATCCCACTCGCGGCCACGAGGAGGGCGGTCTCGATGTGAGAGCGTTTCCCGCGTTGTTCGCGCACGGCGATGAGCTCTTCGTAGATGATCAGGTATTTGCCTCGCTTGGACGTGATCTGCGAGGATGTTGATGAAGGAGAGGAGGAAGACGAAGAAGATGACGAAAGGGAGGAAGAGTAAGATGATGAACGAGATGACGACGACGACGACGACGACGACGACGACGACGATAACGAGGAAGAAGAAGAAGAATGGGAAGAAGAAGGAGGAGAAGCGGGCGGAGGCAGGTCCTCGCCCGTGTAATAATCCCTTGGTTCCACGACTGCTCCAGCACGTAAACGATAGTCTTCCAGGACTCCACTCCGGAGTTTATGCTGGACTCGAAGATGGTCGGAATGCGTGCGCCAGCGATTCGCGGCTTCGGCGGATGTGAACTTGGCGAGGGCCAGGTGTTTCTTGTCGTCGCTGGGAGAGGTGTAGCCGTTCTCCGAGATGAAACCTGCTTGGTCTTCGAGGAGAGGTCGGAGTCTGGTGTAGTGGGCCCCGGCGATCACGTTCCGAGCTGCTGGGATGGTCTCTTCGAAGACGACGATGAACATGTTGGGTTGCTCATGGGGTGTGGTGCTGGTCGCGGCGGTGAAGTTCTGCTCTCATGATTCTGTCGAGTGCGATCCGCCAAGCAGGTCCCCGTCAGCGTGTCTAGATTCGTTTTATACGGTAGCTTCTGGCGGCAGGTCAGAAAGCAAGCATGGAAGCCCTGTGCTAAGCTTCGTTCCTGCACGAACCGGACTTGTATGTACTGATGTACTGGCGGGCTACGGCTGTCATCGAGTAGGTTGGCTTTCCCCCCCCCACACGCGAGCCTGGTCTCGGGCGTGTGACGCCTTTCCTCTACCGAGACTGTGATTGATCAATGTCCAGGTTACTAACAACTCGTCGCCTGCGAAGGACGGTATGTTGCTGGCGCTTGGCGGTGTGCCAAGCACGAGGTGAAACCAATCGACACTCTGGCGGCAGCCAAACACTTTGCTACATCCTTGCACCGAAGATGTCATCCTGGACTTGGCAGCGAGGCCGAGCGTAGCCGTGACCTGGACTCCTGGACCTGCTCCGTTATATGATAGCGTGGCGGAGGAACAGACGGGGCTGTGAAGGCTTCATATTTACGGTATTACTGGCCCAGAACGGCGGAGTCCGTTCCCTTCTCGCTGCGCATCACAACACGCCGTCTCCGCCAGGACCTTCGACGGCGCAGCAGAGGTGGAAACCTGAAGGGCTCCGGGACAACCACGATGCGCGCCCAGTACAAGCTACAACGACTTCCTGGTCGTGAAGTAGATCGCGCACCCGTTGAGGTCAATGCGAATCCCTGCATCGATCGCGCACCCTCGCATGTCCATAATGTATGTATGTACACAGCTCTGTTGTCGCCGTCACGCCCATGGATGGCTTGCCGAATGAGGCCAAAACGATATAGCCCGCCTGGTATTCCGGCGCAACCTTCCGCGACCGGCAGCCCGGCCTCACACCAGACGCCCAGGCGGCATGCAGGCCTCGCCCTGAGCGGCACCTACCAGAAATGGCCTTGGCCATGCGAATCCCCTCCGAAGCGTGTCACTTTCGTTTGGTTCCGCCGTAGAGCTACGACGTGCTGTCTAGAGTTACAGCTTCAAGTTTCTTCTGATCAGCTCCGCTCGGTCTCCGCCCTCTTTCGCACCTCACCGCACCTCCACACACAACACAACGAAACATATTGCCCGGTCCTGGTATAGTGCTCGCTAGCGATAACCAATACAAAAAGACATCCGCAATCAGTCAATCAATGCGCGTCATCGCTCGTAGAGAAGTTGGGGCCGGGACGCATATCATCTGCTCGAACAGCCCATTTCAAACTCCGACAGTGCAAGGGAATACGTGCGCGCGACGGCGCAATGCTGATGTGAGCGCATCAAAGATGCGCGTCACCATGAGAACCAAATCCAAGCAATGGCTCGTACAAATGAAATACAGCAGCGTCGATGCCTCAGGGACGCTGCGTAAAAGGGTATATATCTTTGGGCGTGGAGGTCTTTCTGCTGCATGGTCATCCAATCATGCGCTTGAGCTACGCAACAGCACGAGTGTCGGCACCTCTCTTCCGCTCGGCCTCTAGGTACTTTTGAAAGAGGAGCTCCTAGCTGCTCTGAATCGCTAGACCGAGGGAATCCTCTTTGCCGCTGCCTTGGCTCGTGTCCATCGGGCTCGCAGACAGTTGCGTGGTCGCTTGAGGCAGAAGTGGCAGCAACTTATCTTTTGGGGGCGTCGGAGGCGGACGGCCTCCCCAGCTCATTCGCTCCTCCAGACTGCGTCGGTCAGTGCTACCATCCATCTTGGGCGGTGTAGGTGGAGGCACCTCGCCGATGGACTCCGATGTCATTCCGCCGTTTCCAAGCAGAGCGCGGGTGTTCTGGACCTCCTCCCAGCTTGGCTCTGGTGTCACCCGAGAAGGCGTTTTAGATCCCGCATTGCTGGTGCTCTCAGCGGCCTCCCCGATGACAGGAAGAGTAGCAGCTTCGGTATGCTCCCCGCCCGGGCTCCTGACCGTCATGATCGACCGATCTGGTATCTCTTCTTCATGTGAACCCTTCCGCCTGCTCTTCTCGGCCATGTGCTCGGCGGCCTGGATCACTTGCTCCGTTCCTGGCGGGTTGATCGTGTCACGATGAATATTGCTACCGCCAAGACGCGGGTCGTTTACGGTGCCTTCAATGCCTGGGGGTATCTCGATGCCAGCGTCAGCGGCAAGGGCGGTAGAGAGGCGTTCCTTTTCGGCGCGTTCCCGAGACATGGTAACTCCGGATATGAATTTGACGAAACGGTCTCCGTAGCGTTCAGGAGGGATGGGCGAGATCTGCGCTTCATGGCCACCCATGCCCTTCCAGAAGTGCTCTACTCGTTTGACGATGTTGTACTGTTCGTTGCGTTAGTAGAGTACCTGTCAATCGAATCGACATTTGTTCTTACCCTGGTCAGGCAGTCGATTATGCCAAGATAGTAAATCTCTTCGCCAGGCGCGTCATCTTCATGTGTTGCTCTGAAGCCGCCATCGTCCGCGTAGAAGTAGAAGGTGCTTCTATGCGCCTCTTCGGGCAGCTTGTCAAGCGTCTGACTAATGGGCACTGGGCGTTCTTTCTTGACCAAGTCTCGCATCTCCTTTACACGCTTCGCATTCTCCATCTTGCTGGGCGTGCGAATCAGTTGCTGCGAATGTGATTGTTCCTCTTGACCGCCACCAGGCTGGAAGACACGCAGGGTCTTGTCGCGCAGATTCTCTTCATTGCCGCGCTCGAGGTCGTGAATGCCGACGAGAAGCGAATAGTCCATAATCTTAAGCCTCTGGAGCAAAGCGACATCTTTCTGCATCTGCGTCACGAAGGCCTCCTTCTTTGTTGGGCCGAATTCCAGATGTAGGTTGCGCCGCAGCCAGTTGAGATCCTTCAACGTAGCGCGAGGATTCTTCTCCAAATCCTCTTCCCTGTAATCACGCCCTATTGTGCTGCCCTTCAGATCGAACGTCCGGTGGATGTCGCGATGTGGAGGAAACAAGTTGTTCATGACCACGAAATGTATCTTACGTCCGTATGGTATCTTGACGCGATGCAATCCGTAGAACTGTGAGAGGAGCGTGTTCGGGTTCTCGGTGACGTGATGGTAATAGTCCTTTAAAATCTTCCGTAGAAACTTGTGCTCCCCGTGATGGATCGTCTTGATAATGTATTTGTAGTCTCGTGAGAAGTAGAAGAACGAGCCACTTTTCCCCGGCGATCCCAGCTCCGAAAGTATGTACTTCGACGTCAGGGACATGAGATAGTCTGCTGGGTCGATTTTAAAATTGGCGCGAAGCTTGCGGAATACCCAAGGTGCATAATCTTTGAATTTGAAGTCGTATTTGGAGCTCGGCGTCAGTTCGCTGCCGCTAATGTCGAAACTGTGCTTGTGTCTCGCTTCAAAATCGGCATCCGTAAGTTCTCGGTCGAGTTTGGCATTTATTCGGCTGACACAGCAGCGGATTCCAGTGAGCATGTTGTAGGCGGTCACAAAATTGACGTGGTTCTGGTCGACTTTCGTGCCCACGACGACCCGATCGTCATCAGTATCTGCGCGTTGTTTCTTAGATGCTCGCTTGTTCCTAATATGCTCTGCCCATCTCGCTGCGTCTTCGTCTTGCGGGATTTCTTCGAGGTACATGTCGGAATGAATAGAGCGCGTCTGCCTTCTCACGAGCTGCAACGAGCCTCGTCGTTTCGTGGGGGTGTTCGGTGGGAAGCGTCCAGTGGCAGACACCAGGCCGTCCGCACTGGTTGGATCGCCTCCGTCTTTGGACGTTCGCGGCTGGACTTTCGGAACTTCGAGCGTGTGGCGGTGAGCGAGACGGTCTGGTCTTGAGATGACCGGTGTCAGGGGACCGTTCGGATCGAAGGCTGGCGGCGACGATGCACGGTGGCGCTGCTTTTGAGAAGCATGGTTTGGAGGCTTCAAGAGGCCATCGGCGCCAGCTTGTGGTGAGCTTTCCACGACTGGCGGAAGCGCCGAGTTCGGCGTCATTGGGATCTGGCCATGGCTCACACTGCGTGTAGCTGTAGTCTGAGCGAGTGCAGGATCTTTATGGACCAAGCCGATCGGCTTGCTTAGAGGACTCCTCGGGGGGCCTGCAGGCTTCCCGTTCGGTAGAGGTGTAAAGTATCCCTCCTCTGCTGCACCGGGCCGTGTTGTAGGCTCCTTCACAGCTTCACCAGACCTTCTTTCGCCGCCCTCCGAGAGGTTCGTGGCATTCAGATTGCTTGTACTGCGGCGGGATCTCATACTCAGAGGCACACTCTTCGCTGATGGTGCGCGTTCGGTGCCATGCACCCCATTCGGCACACTTAGCACACTGCCATCCTTCCCCCTATAACCTTCCTTCATGCTGCCATTGGTGAGAGAGCCATTAGCAGCAGGCGTCGGTGGCCATCCGCCCGGTGCAGCATCCACTGCGGGCGTGGTCTGCTCGGAGTGCCTTCTCAGCTCGGTAGATTGCGGTCTCGTATATGCTGTCGATGAGGTGTTGGTAGTTGCCGTGTTGCCGTCTCCGCCCGCGAAGACGGCTGGCATGTCTCGTGCAAGTGTACTACGGACCATGAATATGTGGCCGGCATTGAGCTCGCTACTTTTCCTGCTCAGCGGAGATGTTGCTGCTGGTGCTTGCGCGGGCGTCTCATACTCGTCCCCCTGGCGGGACCGTGCAGCCAGATTGGTCGCCAGGTCGCTGTCGGCTAGCACTTGCCGCCGGTGCGCTCACAGTCGTCGCTGCACTGCGTCCTGCTCCTGCCTGCGTCCCTGTTGCGGGCACGTAGACCAAGAATAGCTTTCGCGGAGGTTGCGTATGTGCCCAGCCACCAGCTTTGAGACCTCCTCGGGGTTGAGCAATGGCTTCGTTTAGGGCTGTCTGAAGTGCGGAATCGGATGGTGTAAGGCGACTAGCACACTGCAAGATCCGTGGGTGAGGGAGGAGCTGAACGTGGTGAGTTTGACAGGCGACGCATTCGGTTTGCGGTGGAGCGTGGTGAGTGAACGACGGGAGCCTTGGTAAACCAGCGGGACGGTAGTCCCGCTAGTTCTACGGCTCTTGCCGAGGTGTCGAAGACTTCCAAGTTCAGCGTCAACAACACACTGCGACGTGGTCGCGACTTACACACTGCTCACCACGCGTCATTCACCCTGCTGACTACATGTACATGTAATGTCCCACCACTGCCTGCTCTCCAGCACTCCACAAGTTTCTCGTTGTCACAATGTCATCTCGACGATGCGCCATCGCTGCAACCACGCCATCAAGGTTAAAAATGAGCATCGATTGTAGATGTTGAAAAGGTTGTTGTCACACTATGTACTCTTCTGTAGCACTGCATAGCGACATCTTTCATAGCGTCCGTAACGCCATCCTGTAAACACCGACTCTAATCACAAATCCCATCCTTAGTCTCGATTGGAAAAGACCACATGCCGCAAGCCGCTTGGTATCACACACACACACATCCATAGACTTCGTCCGACGCCCATACGCCATCAACACGGACGCTACCATTGACTGCCAAGTGAAAATCCCTCAGGAAGCAGGTAACGTGGGCGTCCGCACACACCTCCGGTGCCAAAAGTTCCGTCATGCCATAGAAGAGAAGAAAACTGCTTATGCCTTCTTCGGAGTCGCCTTCTTGGGTGTTGCCTTCTTGGTGGCAGCAGCCTTCTTCTTGGGTGCAACGGTCTTGGCCACGGGTTGTGGTGCTTTGGATTTCGTGACCCGGCCAGACTTGGTCTTGCCAAGAACAACTGGGGCCTTCTCCTCAACAGCTGGGGCCTTGGGGGATGTCAGCATTGATCGATCGATCAGACTGATGGGGTCGGCGACTACTGACCGCAGCAGGCGTCTTACGTGCCTTGCCAGTGTTGGCCTTTGTCTTTGTGGCAGTCTTCTTTGCAGCAGGAGCCTTCTTAGGTGCGGGAGCTTTCTTCGCAGCGGCAGTCTTCTTGGCTGCGGGTGCTTTCTTGGTGGCAGCAGCCTTGGTGGCAGCAGCCTTGGTGGGGGCAGCCTTCTTAGCAGCCACAGGCTTCTCTGCGCTCTTCTTTGCGGCTGGCTTGTCGGCGGTCTTTGTAGCAGAGAGCTTCACCGGGCCAGAGGCACCTGTGGGCAACAGCAAGGTCAGCAAGGTGTCGTGACACGTTCACCACTCGCGGCGATTGGACGAAAACGATGATGGCAGCCATCAGAAGAATCGCAGGACATCAAATGTCGAATCGGGGAAGGGATGATGTATGGTTGCGATCGTTCGAAGTGACGCACCCTTTGGTCGCAGGAAAGTACCACTGTCAGAGCCCTTCTGGAGTGCTCTGTTAAATTGGGCGGTGAAAGCATTGTCGGTGACGCCAGCGAGGTTGTTGTTGGCGAGGACATATTTCTTGATTGCCTGGCGACTGCAGAAGAGATGCGATGTCAGCAAGTGTTGGAGTGAAGAGCCAAGCAACCCGGCTTTCCCAGATCGGTAGCAACGACGACGGCAAGGTGGCAGAAAAAACTTACGATGACCCGTTTCTCTCTTTGAGCTGCACCAGAAGACGCGTTAGCAGGAGTCTCAAATGTCGCCGTCGTTTGTGGCACTCGGAATGCGATCGAACGTGCAACACGTCGCAATCTGGCGGTCACGAGCGCGATCCAAACAGCTTGCGCCGGGAGTCGTCCACGTACCGAAATGATAGCCTCCTTGATCATGTCTGTTTGGGATGTGCGTCAGTGACTGGCGAACACGATGCACGTGGGCCTGATGCGACGCGACAAGTGTGGCGGCCAGGACGTGGAAATACATACCTTGGTAGGAGCCATGGGCGGCAGCAGTCTTGGGGGCGGCCTTGGTGGCGGTGGAGGCTTTCTTTGGAGGCATTGTGGTTGATGTGGTCGATCGGGGCGATGGGCGGTGGACTGGAGATTCGAATGATGCTACTCGCGGAGGAATGTTATGGGCGCGGTGTTGTGCTGTTGCGAAGACTCACGAGGAACTGACGGAAACAACGGGCACGCGCGAAGGTGGGGAGGTACGGTTTTATAGCAGTCCAAGCTCTTGCCAAGCATCCTAATCAATCTTCCAAACACAGGGCCGCAGTCTCGACGCGAGTAGGGAGAAACAGCCTTGTCCGCACTCTCTGCCGCTCTTGTGATTCGACGCTCTCCAGCTGTTCCCCGTCTTCGCTCTTCTTTTGTGATTGTGCCTGTGTCTGTCTCTCCGTCTTTCCCCTTCTGCTTTCGTGCTGAGCCGGGCGTCGTGTCTACACTATTGGACTGGTGGGCACAGTACATGTACATGACCACCGTCTGGCATCAACACGTGCAGCTGGAACGGCCACAGACATTTGCCGCTGCTTTGCTCCCACTACGGCTGGCACAGTATCTGGCAGTCCATGTTCCCTGCCGCGACGTTGCGTGAAGATGTACTCGGAACGAGCTACATGTACTGGTTGCCTCAACCCATCGCGTGTCCGGAAGCGGGCGGCAGACCTTCTCACCACTGCATACGTACAAGTCAACGAAAGTCATGTGTCGGTATGACTATTGTATAACACGGTCAGCAGATATCCAGTCACATGGCGCAGGACGGCCAGCCAGCGCAGATGTCAACCAATTGCCGCCAAGCTTGCTGTCGCCATGCTCGTCCCGCTCACAGCGCACACTCCGCGAGACTGGCATCCTGTGATTTACTCCATCTCTGTGGTCAGCGGAGTTCTCAACTGTATTGCCTACCGTGGCCATGCGAGTTATTTCCGGACTTTCACTGCTCTGGCTGCTTCAGAACCGACGCTGAGATGAGAACATTCCATCGAACGGCAGCGCTGAGGGTGTCGACTTGCGAGTTGCATCGAACGACACCCCTTCTACTACCTCTCTTCCTGATCATTCGCAGGCACTTGGACTAACAATCATGCATTACAAGTCTGCTCTAGCGAGGGCGATTGATTCTACAATGACTCGTGCGACGGACTCGTTGGTCTCTCGAGCTCTCCAACAATGCCAACGATCATCACTTTCCCCGGTCATCTCTCCGCCGAAGCGTTACCCGATCTCCAATGTCTATATATCTGCCTCACTTGCGGGCAAAGAAGTCCTTCACGGCGGACCGTTTGGACACAGGCTTCCTGACGATGTCGGCATGCTTCATGATGTACGCCGTCTTCTCAGGACTGTCCTTCATGTTGACATAATTATCATGCTCGGCGGTACCTGTTGGTAAGCGAGCGAACGTCAGTATATCAATCAGGATGCTGGGGAAGAATTGCTGATCTCACTGACCGATCTTAATCATGTACTTCTTCCCATCCACAATCTTGAACTCATGCGAAGGCTTGACACACTTGGTTTCGTTGGACGGGGTAGCGGTCCCCTCCTTCTCCGTACCTTCGCCGCGCGCCTCCATTCTCTTGGTCTTCTTCGACGAGTCTTCGTAAGTGTAGTAACACCCGATGATGTTATTGTTCGGTGTACTCGCACAGCCTGCAGCTCTGGTCACCTCGACGCGGCAGAGGTTCGTCAGGTCGGTCCCTTGAGGTGCTGCGCCAACAGAGATCTGAAGCAAGTTGTTCAAGCACGAGTCGAATGCTTCGGCGTCCGTCCCGCAACACTGGTTATCCGGTATCGAGGCGCAGGTCATTCCAATATCACCCATACATTCCTCCTCACGGTAGAGGTCGACGTCGGCGCAGGGGACTTCTTTGCTGGTCATACAGCCTTGACCTTGGACCAAGGTGAGAAGAGAAGCGTAAAGGGAAAGATCATGAATGGAGAACTTCATTGTAGGCGGCGGGGTAATCTGATGTCGAGGAGGTAGTCTGTAACTACACCTCCCCCGACGGCTACATTCGCTCTTTTATAACCCTCTGTTGCGGATCTCCAGCAAATCCCCAGACTCCACGTGCGTATCTGGCTGTCCCGACATCCATTTTCACATCGAGGCATGGACAATGCAGTGTGAAGGAAGCGAAGAGTAGCTTCCTAGACCGTCCAATGGTCTATACCACCGGCCAACACCACACGCCGCGTGAACGCTGTCCCAATGTCTGACCAATAGAATGAAGCACCCGTAATTATGATGCCGTGCAAATGGAGGCATAGTCTACTCATAGTCTACTTGTCTAGACGGCGGTGCATCGTGCCTCTGATCTTACGTACAAATTCTCGATGAACCAAGTCAATGACAGACTGGCCCGCGACGAATCCTCATGCCACCAACAGGTCCGCTGCCTTTCTGAAGTCTAGTATCGTGCTTGGCATGGTGCCGACACCCAAGTTCCAGCCCAAATGGCAGCAGAGATGACATGAGTTTTCCCCGACTCCAACATGAATGTACTGCCGCACGAACCGCAAGACGATGCACCTATCTTGGAAGTTCACATCCCCACTCTGCTATCTCCTTCCCTCTTCCGTGCTCTCTCAAATCGTCAGCGCAAAGCAATCACACAGTCCACATCCACTCCGCTGTGGCGGCTTCGGTCACACCATCTGGAGCATCGTGTGCATCGATCATCAGTGCACAAATTCACAGCTCCCCATCCAGATCCTCCACTCCCTTCGTGCCCAGCCCGCCCTACACTGCTCTGCTTCGACTCCGGTTCTCAAGTTTGAGCGGCGGTACTCGCTAAGCATAGTGTCGACATACATCCTATTCTGCTTCCCTTGTCCGCCTGATGATCTGTCGACCAGTCGAGATCATACAGACGACTGCCACGCTTTCCACGCAAGAGCGATGCACTGGATCCGAAGGTCAGCTTGATAGTTGTACAGCATAGATTCATATCAGCTTATTTTTGGATCCGGTTTGCCTATGCCTAAGCTGATCAACGAAATGCTTGTGGAGGAATAGGATCGATATGTACAGAATCTCAGAGTTCTGCTATAACTACATGGTATCAAATTGGATGCGCGTACTTGATAGCTTGTTGCTGCTATTGACATATGAGAAGTTTGAGTAGAGTACTAGATCCATTTGCCAATGATACATAATCGTAATATATGCCTAGAGATGTATTTCGCAGTCTCTAAGATTTGCGGGTTTGGATGCAAGAGTCATATACGGGTAAATTGTTTCGTCAGCCAATCAGGGGTTTCGGTCACAACCCTTTGACCCTTGGAAATCCGGCTCCTTTAGCTCAGTGGTAGAGCGTGGGATTGCAGTGTCTGTTGCAATCTATCCTAAGGTCACTCGTTCGAACCGGGTAGGGAGCTCATTGCCCAGCGATTTATATTTTTGTGTTTCGATACCGTTTGCTTTTGCTTAGACAACCACTTTCACGGAACCACCAACGTTTTTTTCCCCTTCTCTTTTTGGCCCAAGAATTTGGTCTTACCTAGGCTCAAACACCCCTGACGGCCATGAGCAGTGATTTATTCTTCTCCGCCAAAAACCCCACCAGGGAACATGATGGGTGTGGCGAGTTGATCTATCAACAACGAGACCAATTTGCGGGAGCAGAGTGGCTCACTCGCACACGCCGATGCTTACTAACAGCAGAAGCCCCGCTGCAAGCGCCGGAAGCACCTGTTAGCCGCGCTCCAGATTCAACAGCTCGGCCTGACACGATCAACCGACCATTTGCTTCTACGTGCGACCGGCACACACCCTCTCCGATCCCACCACTGGCCGATCTCCCGCGCACATCTGGGTGGTGATTGTGCATTTGTAGCATCCGCGTCTCCCCTCTCCCCGATCCACCCCAGTACAGCCCCATCATGGCCGCACCGCAAGCACAAGTCCAGCCTTGCCGGTACAAAACTGGCAAGACACTGGGAGCGGGCTCCTACAGCGTGGTGAAGGAATGTGTGCATATCGACACCGGTCGCTACTATGCCGCCAAGGTCATCAATAAGCGTCTCATGGCGGGCAGAGAGCATATGGTGCGGAATGAGATCGCCGTGCTGAAGAGAGTGTCCATGGGACACCAGAACATCTTGACTCTGGTCGACTATTTTGAGACGATGAACAATCGTATGCGAATGCTGGGCGTATGACAAGCGAGTCGCTGCTAATATCACAGCCAGTCTATCTCGTCACAGACCTTGCGCTGGGCGGCGAGCTGTTCGATCGCATTTGCCGAAAAGGTTCCTACTACGAATCTGATGCCGCCGACCTCATACGAGCCACCTTGTCCGCCGTCGCATATCTGCACGACCACGGCATCGTCCATCGCGACCTGAAACCGGAGAATTTGCTCTTCCGAACGCCAGAAGACAATGCCGATCTCCTTATCGCAGATTTCGGGCTGTCTCGTATTATGGACGAGGAGCAGTTCCACGTTCTGACGACAACATGTGGTACCCCGGGATATATGGCGCCCGAGATCTTCAAGAAGAGCGGGCACGGCAAGCCTGTTGATGTGTGGGCCATTGGTGTCATCACATACTTCTTGCTTTGCGGTTACACTCCCTTCGACCGAGACAGCAACTTGGAAGAGATGCAGGCAATCCTAGTGGCGGACTACAGCTTCACACCCCTCGAGTACTGGCGCGGTGTCAGCGTGACTGCTCGGCAATTCATCAAACGGTGCCTGACCATCGATCCTACGAAACGCATGACGGCACATGAAGCGCTCTCGCATGAGTGGATTGCTGGACCGGAAAGTGGTCGTGGTGAGCAAGACCTGCTTCCAACCGTGAAGAAGAACTTCAATGCTCGTCGAACATTGCACAAGGCCATCGACACCGTGAGAGCAATTAACCAGTTACGTGCTGGTGGCATGGGAATGATGGATGGCGCACTCGCTATGAATCCTGAGCGTGTCAAGCCGAAAGACGAAGACGTCGACATGGCGGACGCAACTCAGCAAGCCACCGTAGCTTTCGACCCCCGAAGCAATGGGAAAGGCCAGACCCAGGAGCAAATCGAGGAGCAGCAACGGAGGACGCAGCAGACAATCGCCGGTCTGTGGCAGAGTAAAGCGAACGGACAAGCCGCGTGAGCAGTGTGCTAGCCAAAGAGGTGAAGCAGCATGAGTGAAAGCTCGTACAGCGAGCATTTGGATTCGATCTGGCGCGAGGCGTGAGACAGCACCAGTCTGCGGGTGTTAGGCTTCAATATCAACCCTTCATCATGGGACGACATACCGGCCCTCACAGAAGTTAACGATTTGACGATGATTTGCTTTGGAGACGCAGTCACAGTGCTCTTGCTGAGTCCTGAGAGCCGTATAGACCAGGTCTACATGACTTGAGTACGCTTTAATGCCTCTGGATATTCCACATACCGAACCTAGACTTTTCGTGCACGTGGACTCAACAAATGTGGCAGTTCTTCCCTGCTGACGAAAAATTAGTGCTTTGTTGCCCATGTCGCCCATGCAAAAGTCTTGTCGCGAACATACTTGTCGCGAACAGACTGCAAGATTGACGGCATGATTCGCTTCCTTGAGCTTGGCACCGTTTCGATTGGTCGCTGAAAGATAACACGGAAGATCACTAGCAGAATCCATCCAGAACTCCGTTGACCGCGGCTGCAGCATACGACTGATTCTTGGCCACCACGAGGCCTTTGGCGCAGCTGCAAGGACTGCCAAAGCCTTCAAAGTCGCTCTCGGCAACCGATACAATGTCCCAGGGTCATCACCTGGACTGAACTGGCTGGTTTAAGACTAGAGAACGCCATTACTTAGCCTGTTTCAGAAGCTAGAGGATCTAGGGTTCGACACCTAAAAATCTTACAATGGTGAGTGGTTGTCCCTTTACGTGTTGCTGCCTAAGGATCCTCAGCTTCGGATAGACATAAGATAAGACCACGGCATTTGGGAGGCTTTCTATGCACCCACTGGTACTAACAGGGAGAAAGTATTTGCATTTGGGTCACGTCTCTTGAGCTGGATTTGCGTGAGCTCTGGTCCGTTTGCTTGCCGAGAGCGGGCATACTTCTTCATGCGGCTCTGCCTTCTTCAACAGTCCGCCAAGCTTTGTGTCCCATGTCAGATGCTTTGTCCAGGCCTTCAAAAGCCGGCGCTCCGAAGAGCGACCGCTTCTGACATGGTGGCAGACAACAACGACCTTGCCATTTGCGAGCTCTGCGGGCAAATGCCCAGAGACTTAGTTTTTCTATACCCGGTCCTTCCAACCCACGTGTTGCATCGACAGCTAATCGGACCGAAACCTCGCCCGCTCCCCGCTTCAACGACCCCAATGGTGACGGCCGGGGTAGACATGGCTGGAGACAATACGAGCTAGAGATGCACAACTTACCTCATCTCATTTCGAAGTCTGGTTGGGTCCTAGCGGGCATCGAAAAGCTCGTGAGATCTGTGGCCTGCCACTGCGGTCCCCGCTGGTAGAGGTCGCTTGTGTAGGAGTACAAATAGATGGAGTGCACCCCGGTCGAGTAGAACTCGCTTCTGTTGCAGCAGGGAAGTTGCATCACTTTGCTCATGCGATCGATATCTTCTGCTGCAGCACTATTTGCTGCCATCCCGTTCGGACACGCTCGATGGGGACAGCAGAAAGGGCAAGGCCCTACAACATACTATGGACCACCACATCACAGGCTTGGTAGATCGATCTTGCAAGGAGGGAATGATGGGAACACTGTTGAGCAATATGGAGGACAGTGCACAGAATTGACTGCAGATGAGATCACTTCAATGGGTAACAACTCTCTTTTCACAAGGTGGAGACCACAGAGCCATTTTATAGCACCAGCAGGCTGGATGAACGATCCCTGCGGAGCCATGTACGACCCAAAGCGGGATGAATATCACCTCTCATATCAGTGGCATCCCAATCACTTTAACTGGGGCAACATATCCTGGGGCTCAGCTGTGAGTAAAGACCTGATTACCTGGATTGATCAAGGCGGCTGGCGTGATGATGAAGCTCAAATCCTTGGACCTTCGGGCAATGGCACTTTTCCAGAGGCATACAATGGTCTGGGCATCTTTTCAGGTACAGCACAGCCAGTAAATATCCACGGTGAACAGGATGGCACTCTGCTCATCTTCTACACATCGGTCAGCTACCTTCCCACGAACTGGCAGGCCCACTACGAGCCACATACCGAAAGCCAGTCCTTGGCTATCAGTCACGATGGCGGCAAGACCTGGGAACAGTATGAAAACAACCCTGTCATCACCGCAACGACGGGAACATCGCCCATGTTCTGGAATGTCACTGGGTTCCGTGACCCTTTCCTCGAGCCTCTGCCAGAACTGGATGCTGTGCTAGAGTTTTCTGAGCCTCACTACTATGCAATATTTGGCTCTGGCATCAAGGACATCGGTCCAAGAATGCCGCTCTGGACCGCCCCAGCAACCGATCTCACCAACTGGACTTTCTTGGGTTCCCTCTGGGAGCCCGTGAAGAACACATCAGTTGGTCCGGTCCTTTCCACTGGTACTTATGGCTTCAATTTTGAAGTTTCTGGATTCTTCCCGCTCAAGGACAGCAAGGGTCGTGATCACTGGTATGTCAACATGGGCACCGAGGGTGGCAATGTCTCCTTCCACCAGTCCGCGCAGTGGGCCATCTGGAATGAAGGCAAAATCAGCCGCCGCGAAAATGGTTCGGCCGAGTTTGAGCCAATTTCAGGTGGAGCTGCAGACTGGGGGGTAGGCTACGCTGTGTCCAGCTTCAATGACACCAAGAACAACCGCCGTGTTCAGTATGCTTGGCTGAAGGAGGACTATGTTGGTAACGGTGGAGTCTTCAGCGTTCCACAGCAAGGTTTCCAGGGATCGCTGTCACTCCCACGTGAAGTCTTCGTGCACGAAGTCGAGAACGTCCTAGTCACCGACGAGCTCACCTCCGCCAAGACCAGCGTGGTCGAAAACTGCACGGCCCGCACGCTTGGCATCCGCCCTCTCGCCGACGTAGTCGAAGGTCTCCGCCATGGCTCCCAGACCAAGTCCTACCCAGGCGCCACATATTCCAAGTCCACGATCCTCCAAGAGCAGGCTTCCTCCCACATGGAACTCCGCACCACAATCACCCACTCCACCGGTGCCGTCGGCATCACCATCAACGCCTCCCCCGACGGCGAAGAGTACACTCACATCATCTACGAACCCTCCAATCACACCATCCTCGTCGACCGCCTGCACAGCAGTAAAATCGTGGAGTTCAACAACGCCACCATCACCGGCTACTTCTACCCTTACACCGTCCACGGCCAGCAAGAGCCGATCACCATCAACGTCTTCATCGACGGATCCATCGCCGAGATCTACATCAACGAGCGCTTCTGCTTGAGCGCGCGCATCTACCCGGCCAAATCCTGCTCGACCGGCTTCGGGGTGTACATCGGTGACGGCGCGCAGGCGACTTTTGGCCCCACGACGGCCTGGATCGGCACGAGGAATGCTTGGCCCCATCGCCCTCGGAATAGCTCTTCGGCCCTGGTCTACGATACCCCGGAGCAGACCAACAATTATACTTGGTGGACTGGGAATTGAACGTTTTGGGCTGTGGGAAATGGTTTGATGATGATGTTACCTTATTATGTATCTGTCTATATACATACTTGGACGTGAGTGTAGCGAACGCTGTACATATCGTGGTTCAAAAGTAGGTGGGCACCCTTCATGTTCGTACTTTTTTGGTTAAAACACTGAGAGCATTTGGCAAGAGCCCGTCTCTCTCCTCCGACTAGGACGCTGATACTATGGCCTCCTCCTATATCTGGAACGAGTCGTGCATGTGTGTAATCGCAGTTTGATCGCTACTGTCGTCCGAAATCCGTGCCACACTGGCTTCTGTCCTACCCGACCCAGCTAGTGGAATCGTTCTGCGAGACTTAGGCTCTCGGGTCTAGCATCTCATGTGCTGATGCACTCGGAAACGGTATGGAACAGGTGAGCCTGCGCTGTCTTTGTTACATCTCACTTTCCATTACTTCCATCTAGTTGACGGTACTCTTCTAATCAAGTCGGGTCTCGATCATATAGCTTCATACTAGTAATAAACTCTGAAGGGTCATTGGGTTTTGCGAATCCCGCCCCCGTCGTTCTCTCTACCCGATCAATGGTCTCTTGGCCAATCTCAAAGCCACATTGATGACGCTCGAAGTCGCAATGACGTGAGCGAGGGTTCGTGGGACGCCCAAATTGAAGACGTAAGCTGGATAGTGCCTATTCTCATGATCAGCGGAGAGCAGCAACGCAAGACGCTGGCAGCACTTACACGAAGCACTTGGCAATCACATGCAAACCCAACAGATTGATCAACGCTTGATCACCCGGCGCAATCGCCTGCGTCAGAGCCGCGCTGATCGCCCACCCGGGAAACATTTCCATCAGGTGATAGTGCGCCGAATGCAGTCTCAACGGCAAACCCCTCAGATTCTTGACCTGAGCTCGCGGGTGGTTGTTATCCCTCCCCTCCTTGTTCCCTGCGTCTACGCCCGCGGCGCTTCCTGCTCCTGAGAGTGCGTATGTGACGGTGCTGTACAGGGCGGCCAGAGCTGCGATCTTGCCGGTCTGAGCGACTGTGCCCGTTGAGCCTGCGGAACCGAGGAATGCTATGCTGCTGATGACACCGTTGACGGCCTTTTCGACGAGGCCATTGGGCTGGGCGATCCAGGATGTGAGGGGAATGGCGGCGAGGAAAAGGCCGCCGAAACCGAACATGGCGAGACCGGCTGGGTTCTCACTGCGGATGGAGCTCAGCTCTTCTGTTCCTTCTGCCAGTGTGAGAACGAGTGGTACTCACACTCCATCGTCTGCCAACTGCTTGACGACACTGTCCTTGCCCTCCTCTGCCTTGGCCTTAGCTCTGTCTGGGAAGTCCTTGTTCGACATGTTGCCGGTCGGTTGCTTGGGTTTCTTGCCGTTCGACGTGTACAGACAGTCGTGAGCGTTGTTCCGTGTAGGAGAAGTCGACTTCGACCTCAACTCCCGCGCGTCGCCTCATCTTCTCTTATCCGCTTCCCTCGGCAATCTGGACTAACGACAATAAGGGCCTTCCCCGCTCGCTGAAGTCAATTATTTGAATAGCATCGAGACTATCGTCATTTGGGCTCGCTCGGAGAGACGGCAGACAGAGCTTCAGAGCTTGGCACACGGCACAAGTGCTGTCAAAAGACGCGATCCGCTGCTGGCGCCGATCGGTGACGAAGTCTGACCAATGGCTCTGCTCGGGCCGCGTGCCGCTCCGAGAGCTTGTTTGCTGTGCCCTATCAAGGTCTGGCCAGAGTCGAGGCAGCGAGACATGTCTATTTCTGTGCGGCCAGCAATCTCTCTCGGAGCGGATACTGTACAAGTCGAGGGCTTTGATCAAATCTGCATAGCTGAGAAACGTACGTGTGACGCGGGCTGGTACAGATCCGTGGTATGTCGCGGCCATTGCACCACCATATTCGATGGCTAAACGGTCCGTGGCTGTGGGATGGGTGTACTGGGTGTTTCTTGGTTGGAGTCTTCGAACGGGCAAAGCCAACAGCCATCATGGCATGACGTCCGAGATTTTCGAAATTCTCCGTGGAAGGCGGCATACTCACGCCATGTTCGTTAAAATCAGATCGTTGGAGGATTCGTCGCCGTTCTCCAGAACACAATTGCCTTCAGTGATCGTCTGCCCTCCCGTTCGTGGATCTGCTGCAGTGAACAACGAAGATGGACTGCCATCCATCACGACTGATCTGCTCCAAAAGCGCCATCGGTGATTTTTCTGCTCACGTCCAAATCTGTGTCTCCACTACAGCTCGTTGGCGGAGCGGCCTGATCTAGGCATGCGGTGGGATGTGTTTGGGGAACTTGCATGTAGCAGCTGCGTGCGCCCCTAAAGCATTAGTTGTAGGTGCCATGCTTGGAGCCATAGAACATGCTCGTAGCGGCTGACTGCAGCTTGCCCGAGCTGTGCGCCAACGATTGCAGCTCGCCCGCTTGAGAAAGCACTGCATCAAGAATTGGCGTATGGCATTTTCACAGAGGAGACGTGTGTGCGTCGAGTAGGCACGTGACAATTCTCCCGGTACCCGTGAAAGTTCTACGCGGGAACGCGGAGGATGAGTGAGTCTGGCGGTGAGTTTTCCTTGCGTTCGTTCGTGAGCGTTTCCATCCGACCCGGCCCTGCGCCCGAGACTCGTCGTCAGGCGCTCCGGCAGGTTATCGCTGGTGATGTGGCCGATAGGCTCCGTGCTCGTGTGCGATTGGAGCTTGCATGGCGTTGCACGTGGAGGGGGGTGTCTCGCGTGACAACGGCCAGCGCGTGATGACGATGTGCCGATACAGGCCCAGCTAGACCAACGTGAAGGCAGACCAACTCCCGTTCCTCACACATTCACCCCCTTGGAACTCCTCATACTGCTCAGATCTTATCTGTGAAGCCATAGTCCTGGAACAAGCTAGCAGTGCGCGCCTTTCCTCCCCTATCGCATCGCGTTGCAACAAGATCGCGGGTTCCGGGAGCAATCACCCGACTGGGGCTCGAGTGAGGAGCAGAGGCAGATCTCTGCACCTTCAACCATTCCCGTGAGGATATCGAGAGCGCGCCATCAAATTCCTCGAGAAGCCCGCGATCTACAGTAGGCCAAGTGCGGAAGCAAACCAAATATTCTCCACCGAAAGCTCCACTCACGACCATGGCCGATTTCCTGACCAACCTCTGGGAATCTGTCTTCACACCCGGCACGACACCGACCCTCCTGATCGCGACCAATTGCACCTTCGGTGCTCTCCAAATCCTCCTCCTCGGCCTCCTAGTCGTCACCTACAGCATTCACTTCGCCATTCTCTCCGTCCTCTGCGGTGGCCTCTGGTACAGCATCAACTGGTTCGCAGTCGAACTACAAGCCGCGCAAAGGGCAGAGGCGGAAGCCGAGCGACTACGGAAGAAGAGACAGCAAGAGAAGGAAGCGCTGGTCGAAGGCGATGCTGCCGACGACGAAGGCGAGGATACTGAGGTAGAAGGCGGGATGAGGGAGAGTGTGACGAGTCTGGGAGAGCCGGAGGGTGGTGTGGCAAAGCGAGTCGATCCAGGGCAAGCGGAAATTATTGAAGCTCTGAACGCCGTAGCGCAAGCGCCCGTGGCAGCAGGTGGAAGTGCAGCGAGTGGAGCCCAGATTGTCGGATCCGGGACGAGCGAGAGCAGACAGAGGAGGGTGGATGATTCTGACAGGGCTCCAAGCGAGCTCAGTACGGACAGTGAGTGGGAGAAAGTCGATGAACGGAGGTAGAGAGAAATACCGTCGCCATGTTGTCACGCGATATCGGAATGAATGGATGAAGATTCATGAAGTACCATTTGCGAGCACGCGGGAAACGCTTTCATCATTCTCTCTTTACTGACACAATCGCAGACATGAAAACGTGACGAAAGGTAAGCGGCTTGCATGTGTTCGGATTTCACTATGGACGAAGCTTGGCAGGTAATAGCTTTACCGCTCGCGCAGAAATAAGACTTAGAGAAGCCGCCCAGGAGCAGGCTTATCGAAGCGCAAATTAGAGACACGTCGTGGAAACGAGCCTGTTGGATAAGGGTTTGCAGAAACACCGCTGTACCTGGCGTCAGGCGAGCACAATACTTCTCCTGAGCAGCACTATTCACAGTCCAATATAAGCATAATTGACATGGTACGAACGGGCTAATTGACACAAACATCCACGCAGGAGTGATAGAGACAGAGGCACTAAAATCAACAGGAATGGCATGTATGAATCCTGGATCGGGCCAACCAGACCACGCTCGAAGTCGACGGCTCGAAGCGGAGCGAGGGGACGTTGGACTGCTTTTGGAATTGAGAAGGGAATGTTGGTGCAATGAATCTACAGCACATATCGACGCATGAATGCCTTTCATCCAAATTATGCCTCTGGAAGTTAACGGTGCGCAATGTACTCTGGGTAGCTGAGACCGCCTGCACTGGAGGGAGGCGGCATTGGCATCATCTCCTCTTCAATATCTATATCGTAATGTCCAAAACTGCTGATTGCGATTGTAATGCGATGGCCGTCTTCATGCGACTTGACTCTGTGAGTGGACTGGAAGGGAGTGGCTCGAAGCGGCGCAATGGCAGCATGCCTGCTACTGACAAACGTGAGAAGCAAGCCCAGGACCTCACTAGAGCTAGGTAGTTGATACTAGTTGCCGTGGTAGGTAAGGCAAGAGATGTAGCCCAGCGAAGTAGAAGACACAGGAATTTATAGGTAGGCTGTAAGGGCATGTACGGTGTTTTGCGAAACCAACCCGTGCGCTCAGCCAGCTATGATCACGTGATGCCAGATAAGTTTAGCGCTAGCTGCTGCTCTCGAGAACTTCGAAGGGCAACGCTCTCAGTACAACCGACCTAACAATATTGCGCCTGCAGGCTTCATACTTCCACTTGCAGCCTGACCGCGGACCCGACAAATCCTCTTCAACTCTGACCACCCGCAGAACACGCGCCACCGCTAATATGAAGCTCGTCAGGTAAGGCAGCCCTCACGCTCGCTAGCCCCTCTGGCGCAATGCTGAACGAATTGCTTTCAAGGCTACGATCGCAAAGAGCCTGGCTGACAGGCATGGTAGGTTCTTGATGAAGTGCACCAACGAGACGGTCACTATTGAGCTCAAGACTGGTAAGCCAGACCACGCGTCACAGCTACATCTGAAAACCCTCCCCAGCGTCGTCCGAAGTCTGCAGTTGCTGACGGATGACCAGGCACTATCGTCCAAGGCACCATCGCATCCGTTTCGCCGCAGATGAACACCAACCTCCGCAACGCCAAAATGACGCCCAAGGGTGGATCCCAAATCAGCCTTGACCACGTCAGCGTACGAGGGAGCGAGATCAGATATTACATCCTTCCCGACAGTTTACCGCTCGACACGTTGCTCATCGATGACACACCGAAGCCGAAGAACAAGGCGAGAAAGGAACAGGATAAGTCTGGTGGGGCGGTGAGAGGAGGACGAGGTGGTCGCGGTGGTGGACGAGGTGGCCCTAGAGGCAGAGGTCGGGGCCGAGGCCGGGGGTTCTAGATGGAGTTGGCTGGGTGATATCTGTGATGAAGACACCGAGGCAAGCGAAGGAGACTGGCCAGAGCGAATGACGCATTCTCATATGGCTGCTTTGTTCTCCAGAACGCCAGACCTATGAAGGCGTTTGTGACCTGCTCCGGGGCGCAGATGTTCTGATGTGTGAGAGTGGGTATACTAAGGACCCGACGCAATCCGCTGCGCGAAAAAGTCCTGTAGCAGTAGGTCGTTGAGGTGCCACGAATGGACGGACAGCGAATGCAGCACGAGACGGCTACGAGGAGTTTTGTAATAGCTATAAGAGGCTATCGTAAGTACCCTTTCTAGCTCATTGATGAGGTCCATAGCACTTCAAAGTGTGATCCAATCTGATTCTGCTTGAAGAACGTTGTTGCTGAGCCACGCAGAGGGTGTACAATCTGTGAGAACTGATTCGCGAGTAAGAGCTGGGGAGGAAGTGAGTCAAGCAAAATGTCAGATAAGCGGTTTCGCAGCTTCTGACGGCTGAGGCCAGAGTCGCATTAGCATCTGAACTGGTGGTGAGGTTTTCATGGCAAGCAAGTTCGAACGGAATCAATTCAGCCCAAGCAAGCTGGTTGCGCCACTTAGTTGAAGTCGCCCACAACATCGGATACTTTCCATTGACAACAACACGAGCAGCTTTCCTTTGGAAGTCCACTTTCGAAGAACAGTACAGTCATACCAGCAACAGACCTGACATCATGCCACCAGCCAACATCTCCGAAAAGGATCTCGAAATCCTCATCACCGCTTGGGGCCGCTGCACTAACGGCGAGCTGCCAAAGGTAACACGTTGTCCCCAATTCGTTTGCGAGGGAAACTAACAATACTCTTGGGTGGACTATGCCAAGCTTGCAGAGATGCTAGGCTACAAAACCTCAGCCTCCGCTTGCACCGCCTACTCCAACGCCAAGAAGCGCTTCTTCAAGGGCCAGGAAGGCGGAGCAGGCGGTGGAGCTGTTGCGTCACCGAAGACGACCAAGACCTCTGCTGCTAAGAAGCGCGCTGCGCCGGCTACGGACACGGCGGGCGATGGAGATGACGAGGAGGCTACACCGAAGAAGCGAGCTGGTAAGAAGGTGAAGACTGTCAAAGACGAGGCAGAGGATGAGAACGACGATGGCCTCAGTCAGCTCTGGAAGGGCGTGGAAGACTACGTGACCGAGGAGAACGACTCCAAGGCTGGCGCGAAGGTCGATGGGTTGGTTTGAGGCTTATGACTACATGCACAGCTCACATGAGCGCTGTGTGCGGTGTGGCCGCCGAAGGAGCGTTTGAGGACGGGGGGGAGTACGATTGAGATGCTGTACGATGAGAGCATTTAAATGAATGAGACATCCATGATGAATTCGGGAACAGCACATGCGATCACCTCGTGTGAAGTCAGCTCGAAATGTGCCCTTGATTGCAGCGAAAAGTACTCCAACCCCACCCTGTCACATGAAAAAGCATTCTGCTCGCCAAAATACGAGGATGTGAGGATGGAGCAATTTCCTAAACGAGGTTGACGGGTTTCGAACCGGCAAAAGCGGCTGGTCGACTTATGTCATCTCAGCCCTTCAGTGCCGCCTGATTTACTCCCTCTGTTGTCCTCAAGGCGCTTCTATCTTTCACTTGCCATGTTTGCCCCTTTGCCCGTTGGAGAGCGATGATCTCGCACGTAGCCTTCTTGGCTGTTTCAATACCACTCATCACTACCCTGATCTGCTTTCCATTCACGATCTCGAATCCCGTCTTTCTGTACGCCTCACTTTTCAGCAGTGCCTCGTTCCTCTCAATCCTCGCAGCAACAGCGCTCTCCTTCGCAGCAGAAGAGAAATGGGAAACCCCGGATCAAATCAAGTGCGAGCTAGATTATCAAGGTAAAAAGCGATCTCAACTTCTGGAACGGCGTACCACCGCCGAGAACAAGCCGAACTCCGTACTTGTGCGATGGACCTGGACTACCCGCCTCATCGGATGTATCGCCGGAGCATACACCCTCTCACTGCCAATCCTGTTCCCGGGCTCTGATCCGATGCTAGACTGTCTCCTCCGCGTTGTGACATTCTTCTACGGATGCAAGATCTTAGATTTGGCAGTTGCTCGCGCTCATCGCCCGCCGATTTTCCTTTCTCGGAAGAACGAGCCCAAGATGAGTTTGAATACTCCCATGGGTCGTCTGACATACATACTCTCTCTCATCACGCAAACACGGTACGCATCCTTCGACATTTCAGTCCACACTCCCCGTCTCCGTGCCCAGCGGGCCACTGTACCAAAGAGTAAAGCCTGGAGGTACGGACCTTTGGTCGTGATACCTCTGACCTTGATCCTCCAGTGGGCGGAGCTGAAAGTATTGTCCGGGTTGGTCGTCATACAATTTGGGTTGGAGCTGGTGCACATGACATGTCGCGGCCGCACGTGCGAAAACCCGCTGTTCGGTCAGCCATTCTCCGCGCCCACCCTGAGCGACTTCTGGTCTGTGCATTGGCACCAGGCTGCGCAGCCGTTTCTCTATAACCTAGCATACGTGCCAGCATCAAAGTTGATGGGCGAGGTTTCTGGGCTGGGAAAAAATGCTGGTCGCGCAGCTGGAGTCTTGGCAGCTTTCGGGTTGAGTGGGATTTGGCATGGCTGGTGCGGTGTGCCGTTGTCGGGAAAAGGGCACACCGGAGCAGTCGCAGGAGGGCTGTGGGCTGTGTTTGTGCTGCAAGGGGTTGGGTGTTTGGCGGAGAAGGTCATTTGGGGTAAGCGACAGGGAGGCTGGGTGCAGAGAATTGTGATGTGGACTTATGCGATTGAGGTCGGCGCCATCTGGACGAGAGTGGCAGATGCGAGAAGGGCAGATATACCTTGGCTGGAAGACATGATCTCGCAATGAGGCTGCAGGTGTGTAAGAAAACACTAGCACGAAGTAGGTGTTTTCACCAGTTCTTCTGACATTGTTTACGTTTGCTAGACTGAACATACGCACATAGACGACTGGAGGCTACCGAGCGAATTTGCCACCTACCATGTTTTGAGGGCCAATGAAAGCTCTTGCAACCGTCAGGCTGCGCTAACAGCTCCGTCTGCGAGCTACTTTGGGTAGAGCTATGGCTGCGAACCAAATTCGAAGCTCCCAGCTATTCAGCCTTGCACCATACTTTGAACAGATCTGAGGACGCCGGAGCTCGATCTTGAGTATATATATATATACTGCAGAACTCCAGTCCTCGGGCAGTTCTAACAAGTCAAGAAGGTCAAGCATCTCACACAGCCAGAAAAGCTACAACAAGACACAGCCAGCGAACGAAGCAAAATAGCATTTCGCACAACACTACAAGCAACCAAGCACCATTTCAACCGACATCGGATTCTCCCGTACCGCACGGTTTCCACCAGCAATCGAATCTCAAGATTGCAATCGCTTTCCGCCACTATGCGCATCCCTATTGTGGTCTTCTTGCTCACTATCTGCTGCATTCCCGCCATCGTCGCAGCTGTATCATCAGATCTCGCAGTCAGGTCCGTGACTGTGGCTCCAGGTGTTGGACCATCAGATACTTTCCCGGCCGGCCTTGTATGTGGAGAGGGACTAGCCTCTCCTGGTTGGATCTGCCCGAAAATACAAGATGCAGAGCCATACTTCGGTCGAGAATCTTTAGTCTACAGAATGCTTGACAACAGGAAGGCTCCCAACCACGCCACCATGTTGGTAGCGGCAGAGACCGCCGTACCGGATCATGCGGGACCCGTCCCTTGGCTTACAACAGGCACGGTGACCTACCCAGATTTGGGACCTCAGACATGGACCAGAATCATTGATAATCTGCTCTTTTACGATTTTCCGGAACAACTAGGACCTGGTATGGACAAGACAAGAAGTATGGACCAGACCTTGAGTGTTGCCATATTTACCGAGGGCCTCACTATGACCGCAGTCGACAAGAGTTTGTATGTGGCAGCGCAGACGTCTGCTTCCGCGCTCACGGGCTCGGCGAGCGCAGTTGTAACTCCAACAAGTGCTGGCTCAGCCTATCTATCAGCTTCAACAGCCGTCTCAAGCCCCGCTGTCACATTGCCTCCGCCATTTCCTTACGACAAATTCAGTGAACTTATTCGACCATTTCCTCCTCAGTTGCTCCAGGGCAGAATGTACACCTACAACTCGGAAATTCCCTACAACTACACCGATTTCGAGTATTTTCCCCTTGGAGGAGACCCGAAAGCCAATGATTACAGGTGGTACGTCAAGGTTTCGACCATAGAGGGCTACTGCACTCCCGTGAATCACATGAACGGCTGGTCTACATGGTATGAGCAGATGACAGGCGGTGGCTGCGTGTCTATGCCTACTCCTGTGACTCCTTACGGCCCAACGGATACTCCGGCCGTGATCACAACTACTGGCGCCGTCTACACTCGCATCCAAGACTGGAGATTGCTGGACGACACAGACACTGCAGCTACTTCGACCCTGATTAAGGTTCTCAACAAGGGTTTCCGCGAATTCTGGTACCAGGGCAGTGACGAAGAATGGGATCTCAGCTTCTACCGCAGGACATGGCGTACTGTTCCAACCGGTAGCACCGTGGCTCCGGATCGAACCTTTGCCAACTATGAGGGTCGTCAGTACACTCTCTACACATCGGCCCCGGATGAAGTCAGCACGCGTCCAGCGCTCCGGCCAAGACCTGATGGTCGATATCCTGATCACGAGGCCTTCGTCGATCTGCATGTGCCGGGTGATGGGAATCCCAATCTTGGCTTTCCCGAGCCCACGCCATCTCCTCCGGGCATTGTGGTCGTTACTCCAACTCGTGCGACCGCTCAGCCGTACGCTGCGACCGATTCGGATGTCGTTATCGTCACATCGACTACGACAAACCCATGGACCGCAACAAGTAACTCTGACGTTGTGTTCACCACCGTCACGGAAACCGCTCCACTGACTTCTGATGCGTCCTCGAACATCTCCTTCGTCACCGTTACAGAGACCGCTCCACCGATTTCTGACGTCCCTACGGTCACGGTCACCGAAACGGCGGCGGTAGCCGCCCCGGCAGCACAGAATGCCAAGAGAAACACTTTAGATACTCACGTCGTCAAGACCTTGACTGCCTTCAGGAAGGATAAGAACGCTACCTGGAGTGTGCAGCCAGAGTCTGGGATGTCGCCTACCCTCTCGGACTTAGACATCACCAAGAGCCGAGAGGCGAGTTCGACACCCGGGAAAGTGTCCCAGATCGCCTCGCGCTTCGCGGCATGAAGCACGACAGCTCGTCCGACGGGGACTTGGCACGGCATATATGGTTCAATTCTCCATTCTGATAGAAACATGTCACAGCAGTAGATTGTCAGAAACGAGTTGAGAAAGAAAGTGCGGATGTTAGAATTCTGCTTAGGATAAAAGCCAGATCCAGGGCTAGATAGTGTTTCAATGAGAGTTGATGAATGCACTGAACTTCCATGTCAATATTCCAGGATGAAATCCCGAGATGCTGCGACATGATCATCCTGCCGCTACGACAACGAAGAGGTTGCGTTTGGAATTAGCTAAACTGGCTGTCACTCGCTCATGTCGCGACAACCATCGAAAACTCTGGCACGGAAAAAGGAGAATAATGGCTCAATGTAATTTGAAAGGTATTATCTTCATTACGTCGCTCTATTCTCTATCTTCAGTCCTCAGACCGCTTGCAAAACAAAAACAAATGGGTATTGTGAAAAATTGCCTCCTTCCTCCTTCTCCCAAGCTCCTCGCATTCTTCCCTACTCGTATCCAACTCCATGCTCAACATCGCTTGCACAAAAGAAAAGACGGTCGACTGCCGATCGCGTTTGTTACCCCATCCGACCAATTGCTCCCTCGTCTTCGGGGACCAGATCTAACAAGGGTAGTAACCGCCCTGCATCAACTTCCGGCTGGTCGTGCTCATGTTGGAGGCGACGGAGGCGGAACGAGAAGCTTGTGAGGATGGTGCTGGAGTGGCGGCTTTGGAGGTGGCGCGAGATTTGCGCTCGTCCTTGGGGGTGGCGGCGGCGGCGGTGGTGGTGTTGTTGTTCTTGTTCTCCTTGTTGTGCTGGAAGATGGCCTTCAGGGTGTCGGCGAACTTGGCGCCGGGGAGGTCTTCGACGGTGTTGTAGAGAGCCATTGGGAGCATGTTGATGATGGTGAAGGGTGTGTTGTTTGAGGTGGCGAGATGATTGTTTTGTGGGCGAATTGGTGGTAGAGGATTGAGCGATGCTTTGATTGCTTTGCTTTGATGTTGTTGTTGTGATGCTGGAATGAAAGATAGGATCATGGCACAAGGAGAAATCTTATATGTTACCTGGTGGCTATAGAAAGCCATGCTATACCGAGGCAGAGAATTGATTCTTACCGACATTCCCAACGACATGTCGTCGGTGAACATTGTCGGAGTCCGTTTACGCTCTGTCACCGACTACAGGCAACAAATTTTCGTTGACGCTCACGGGCTCACAATCGTGTTGCCTGCGACTAGGGCCAAAAAGGGACTTCACCTGCATGAGATCGTCGAAACGCCACTACCGAGGTCAACGGCACGTTGACGGCTACCCGCCACAGGCGCCGAATACCACCTCTCATTGGAGCGCAACACCTTCCAGAGTCTTTTCGAAGATATTTCCGGGAGCTTCTTTGGTGAGGCTCAAGTCAAGATCGGCCCAATTCGGGATATGGCTTTCTTTCGGAGGCTCCGAGAAATCAGGCACCCAACTTTTGCCCAACAAATCTCAGCCGAGGTCAACTCTGCCTTCCTGTTCCTGAATCTCTGCTACCTCCTACGGTGCAGTACTTCCCACAGATGCCTGCTCGGGGAATAACATCGCGCCTTTTCGCTGCTTGGCCGTTTTTGATGCATGCGGGCACAGGCCATCTTCACCAGGGGAGAACATCTCATCTGCTTGCTGCGCCATTTACAATCTGAACCTTCGAATTCGAAGTTGCGCATGCGGTTCGCTTCACCGTCGTGTTTCGAACTAAACTGCCGTGAGTGGTGCGGTTCGCGAGCGTGGGAAATAAATTTGGGGATTGGCCCTCAGGAATATTTTCAATCATCGAATGGCCAAGTCTCTCGTCAGGCAAAACGTTCGGCCCTCTGTCTACGCACATTCCACAGCGACTGCTTTTGACCCGATCCACGGGCTGCACGGTATTAGTCGCATACTGTGCAATGACTTTGTGTACTGCTAAGGGAGCTTGAAAATTCGATATGCAGACCGCCTCCATAGTGTTAGGATGTCTCCAAAGGTAGCCGGAAGGTCATGCATGAAAAAGGCCTCACTATCTTGGAAAGACTTCCGTGCATATACGGAGGATGACGAAGATGATGCTTCGAGCTAAAGACACTTTGACACCTCTGGAATCTGTCATTGCACCCGGAATCTACAATCGACGCAGATTGTCTGGTCTTGGCACAAAGAGTCTGCGGCCTGCTGCTCTTCGGGCAGAAGATGTGAATACATTTCGGGACGTTTAGGTCGGTCCAGCCCCTTCGCTTGAGTCCTTTATGGTTGAGTAAGCACGGTCGTCTCGGGTTCACAAAAAAGGTGCTACTTCAGTCCATTGCAAATTGAAGAGGCTCGTGATGATAGTAAGCTGCGCTGAATCACGTAAATGTTGTCCATCTATAGATCGTGATGCCCGGCAGATGGTTTCTGCAGAGCTGAATCGGATGGCGTCAGGTATTCATAACGCCTAAGTGCTCTTCACCAGGCGCATAGTTTCATGTCCTTTTTCGGTTCAAACGTAGCAAAGCCGGAAGCTTGGCATAATCTTTTGGAGCAAGCGATTTCACCATATCAGATTGCCATTAGATAGTTCTCAGGCGTCGTCCCTGTCACCCGCTAGCGTGAGTTTCTTGTCGCTGGGCTAATGGCGTGTGGATTTGTCGGTTTTATAAGGACCTCTGTCAAAGGCTGTGGTTCGTTGTTGGCCATCGTTCCATCTCTGCCGTTCGCTTGGCCTATAGCAGAAGCTCTGACTGATGGAAGACCACATATGGAACGGTGCTGAAGAAGACGGTCCTTCGAATGCAGCTGATGACCAGGTCGGGTGAGATCGGGCTACTCGTCTCACAATGTGGACGCAGCTGCGCAGCCCTACTTCCTGCCACACCTGGTAATAAGGAAAAAGCGTTCGCAGATGACTTCGGAAGGCCGCGGTCGAGTGGATTTGATCGCGGCACTACTATTTGGTGCAACGTCATCGATGTCCTCCAGCTTTCCAATCGACTACCCACCCCAGAAGGTGCATCCATTGCTTTGATCATCACATGGTATTGGGAACCGACTGGCGAGTCTTCTGCGTGGCTACACTATGCGTTGACCTCGGGACAGGAAACCCAAGACACTCGTGCACGAATTCCGTCATGGCAACCTCGCTGGCAGTGGTGATATGCGGTCGGCCTGCAACAGGGTAAGAGATCTTGGCAATTGCTTAACGCTCATCATCCATCGTGAGCGGAAATGCTTGGCTAATCGTCCCCCGCGGGTTCCCAAGCAGTCGTACTTGACGCTGGAGAATCTGGCTGGCCGGGACTCCCATGAAATCTGGCCGGAGGCTGTCATCCATGCCGATGGATTTCTAAGTTCTACAAGGACTGTCTATTCTGGCTCTGGAAGTCGTTCGCCTAGGTAACCCCCAGAGCGGCGTCAGCGGGAGGAGATCCATTGCTCTTCAAGGTCGAAAGCCATGCCGAATCCAAGATTACTTGCCTGTGAGCGTATATGGCGCTCAGCGGACAACGGGTGTGTGCTCATGCTGCGGCCCCTGTCCAAGCTCGGCAAGAAACCCCTGGTAGCCTTACGCGGTTCATCGCACCACCCATGCCTGCAAGCCCCATCTGAACCGATCATTCACACCGAGAAGAAGAGATGAATGGCAAGCAGGAGACTGTAGAGGGTTGTTTTCACTGCAGGTACCCGTGTGGGCGGGTCGGCATCCGATCGGGTGGAGCGAGCATGCAAGGCATTATTTCGGGACTTCTTTCACCGTTCGCACACACGCCATCGCCAAAACACGAATACAAGCTTGATGACAAGACTTCGCACTCACTTCGGTGCAACGTCGATAAGAAGCATTAAAGTGGGCCAAGCGTGGTGCCAACATGCGTTGGACGGCTGTGCCAAAGGCTTGTCGTCTTGTTGGTCCGCTGCCGCGAGAATGCGCTGCTCCCGATACGGCGGCGTCGATTACGAATGGATCCACAGACGCGAATCATAAAGATACGTCAACTGCATCTTGAACCCACCCCAGCCGGTCTTGTCTGTTGCTTAGCTCGCAGCTGCGATGCCCTCTTCATGTGTTCTCCATTTCTACACCAACCCTCCGCATACTTGCCCGATTAGTATTGATCCGGGGAGAGCACATAGCTCCTCCTGACACATACGCATTGCCATGCGCTTCGCCAGTCATGCCGCTGCGGCCGCACTCATACAATTTGCGACCGCGATTGACTTGAATATCAATGATACCGAATCGATCAAAAGTGCAGCGAGCACGATCGCATATGGCATGGTCAAATACTACAACGGCAATGAGAGTGGAATGATACCCGGAGAGTTGGGCGATCCATACTATTGGTGGGAGTGCGGTGCCATGTTCAACAGTCTCATCAATTATTGGTATTATACCGGAGACACTACCTACAACTCAATTGTCAAACAAGGTCTGCTCTTTCAGATTGGACCTGATGACAACTACATGGTACGCAATTATCATGGCAGGACAATTTTTCTTGATGCGTCCGCTAATACCAGACAGCCTCCGAACCAAACCAAAGCCGAAGGAAACGATGATCAGTACTTTTGGGGTGCAGCCGTAATGACAGCGGCCGAATACAACTTCGACAATCCGTCCGACGATGAGCCAGGATGGCTGGCGCTTACACAAGGAGTCTTCAATTCTCAAGCCGCACGCTGGGACTCCGCGCACTGCGCTGGTGGGCTTCGCTGGCAGATCTTCACCTGGAATAATGGCTACGACTACAAGAACAGCGCTTCCAACGGTGGGTTTTTCAACTTAGCGGCACGTCTCGGCGCATATACGGGCAACCAAACGTATTTCGACTGGGCCAACAAAGCATGGGACTGGATGGAGGCAGTTGGCATGATTGGTGACGGGTACAGCATTTTCGACGGGACCAACATTGATGACAATTGTACGAGTCTGGACCACACGCTATGGACTTACACTGCCGGCATTATGCTTAACGGCGCAGCTGTCATGTGGAACCACACGAACTCGACGAAGTGGCGCGAACGAACAGAGGGGATCTGGAATGCAAGCACAACCAACTACTTCACTGGAACCAATAACATGATCATGCAGGAGGTCTGCGAGCCGACTGACAATTGCAATACAGATCAACAATCGTATGTTACAATCGAAACCCAGAAGCTGGTTAGATTACTGAATACTGCTGCAGCTTCAAAGCATACTTGTCTCGATTCATGGCGTCCAGCACTAAATTTGCTCCTTGGCTGTACGATATGGTCAGACCATATATAGAAGCATCAGCCTCCGCGGCCGCCCAGCAATGTGACGGCGGTACGGATGGTGTGACGTGCGGCTTGAAGTGGACTCAGAACAGTACTTGGGATGGCAGCTATGGCGTCGGTCAGCAGATGTGTGCTTTGGAAATCATTCAGAGCCTTCTGATCAAAGAAGCTTCCGATCCTGTGACAGCAGATAATGGAGGCACCAGTCAAGGCGACGCAAGTGCTGGTACAGGTATGTCTCAAGGGGCCACGGGCATCTCAGTCTTCTCTCTGCGATATAGCACCCGCTGATCATTGACTGCAGGGGGAGATGACGATGGTTCGGCACCTACAGGTGTCATCACGACAGCGGATAGGGCTGGTGCGGGAATACTGACCGTGATCGTGTGTATAGGCACCCTCACAGGTGGATAGTAAGTACCTGATTGACTGCTTGAGATGTCGCTTTTGCTGACTTACGATACAGCTGGTTGATTGCTTAGCGCTATAATGCGCGACTTCAACGTTGATTGAGTTGCAATGAGCATGCCGACCTTTACGTATGTGAAGAACCACTTCTGCTTTGGATACACCATGACCTTCAGGAACTCGATACGATACTTAGCAATCATGTGGTATCTCAACTCCGTCATCGGCCGGCAGACCCACTTGAAACACCACCTTTGCCGAACACCTCGCTCCGGTCCTAATGCAATTCCAAGCGACCCGAGATCTTGATCGATGGCCTTTACAGACGTTCAAAGAGCACAACAGGCATGCAAAGCTTGTAAATCACGGAAGAAAGCCTGCGACAAAGCCTTACCAACCTGTGGTGCGTGCGCACAGCGAAAGGTCGAATGCAGATACGATGATGGGCTGTCCTTTGCAACACCAGGACCATTGCCTGTAGGCACCATAACCGAGTTAATGTCCTGTACATCAGCTGCTGCACTGAATGGCTTCTACAATTTGCAAATCTGTCGCATAACATACCTTTCTGGACTGTCCATCGAAAAGGTTGCGGAGCGTTACGTCCGGCATTTCCACCATTGGCTTCCTATTGTTGACGCAGACCTGTTTGAATCGAGTCTGGTAAGATGGCATACCGGTGTACCGCCTGCAGGCTTCTCGGTGCTGGTCATGGCCATGTATCTATTCAGCATATGCGATGCATCAACTCCTCACGTTGACCTTCGAGAAATGTATATGCTTACCAAGCTGTTTCAAGCTCAGCTTCAGACCGTCTCAGTGCGGCGCACATGTTCAGACCTGGTCAGGACCTGTGTCTTGCTGTCGGCTTTCGAGTACGTTTGCGGCTATCCTGAAGTAGCCCTCGTCACTATTGCCAATGCCGCCAGACTGGACTCTTTGGTTGCGAATCATGGTCATCCATCAAACGAGGTCTTCTCGATCGAACATCGACAAGAAGCTGCCTGGAACACGCATCTCAGCATTGTGGTTCTGGAGCGACTGATACTCCTCGAGCTGCCCAATCCCGTACAGTACAACCACTCTACCACCGTCCCACCGCTTGAATCTCTAGCAATACCACCCACCACAAGTGGAGATTTTGCTCGCTCAATCTATTCCATTGTCTATCTTGACAAACTACTCTCCGTCCTCCGCTTGCCACGCAAAGAACAAGTCGACGCTCTTATCGCTCTGGATGCGGAATTATTTTCCTTCCTCAATACAGAGATCTCGTCTCAAGGCCACTCCCACCATTCCGATGCAATTGCAACCGCTACGCGGACTCTTTATCTTCTACATCACCATCTTTTACCACTGGCCAGAGAATGTGGGCTCGTGCAATGTCAGCAGAGCTCGCAGGAGGCTTTGGATTCTATGGCAAGGATGATTTTGGGAGCGGTACAAGCGCATAGGAAGCATTTCAGGGACATCGATGGCATGTGCCTCAGCAGTGGGTACAACTTAGAAGTTCCGATACGGCATGCTGAGATGAGGAAGGACTGGGCGAGGGAACAAGGCGTAGAGGAAGATGTTAAAGAGGCGACGCGATTGTTGACAGCTTTTAGGGAAAGATGGAAGGGTCGTATGTGAAGGGCAATATGAACCCCACTGAGCTGTTGCGACGTGAAAGGCTTACATACTATGACTTGTCAACGATGCAGAGGTGCAAACGGGGGGATCCATGAGTTTGTCCCGGAACCTGGAGCAAATAGGCACTAATCATGGTTCACTTTCGTCCCTAGGAGACATAATAGTCATTAATTTCATCATAAAATATTATCATCACTAGTCGTGCAGTCTAGTAAGTCGAGTCAAAACCAGCAAAATCCATGCAAGAGTCCCATCATCATAATCCACGCATCGTCCAAACATCAATCAGTCCTCCAAGAAGTTGATCCAAATCAAGAAACCCAGTGCTCCTGCTGCTCCGCTCTATACCTCCTCAAGAAGTCCCTCGCACTCCTCCTCCGCCGTGCTCCAGGAGGGAGACTTGGCTCCGCGACAAGATCAGTCGTCGTGCTGGTTTCAGCGGCACTCGAACTCGATACCGTCGTTGTAGCGCGAGTTCCGCTCCCAATAGAAATCGTGCTCGTGACCGTCGCACTCGTCGTATACGTCGTTTCGTCCCCCATTGCCGCCTTGACCCTTTCTAGAAATCCATCATTCGCATAAGCTTGACTCGCATCCCACATCATCACGCCACCAAAACTGCTGAACGTTTGGCAATACTGGATGATTGGCGTGAGGTCTTCCAGCTTTCTATACCCTGATCCAGCTGCAGTTTGACTGGCAGGGACACCGAGAAAGACTTTCGTCTTGGCGGAGCTGGCCCTCTTCCTTTTTTTCTTCGTCCCGTCCGTTTCGGCCATAGCACTCTCCTTGGCCCAGGTATCCCAAGCCGCAAAGTTAAACGTGTCCTGCGTCTTGCTATCAGCCACGAAGGACTGAAGCCCGCAGGCATTGTTGTAGAACTGCACGAAGACTGCATCGAAGACTACTTCGGAACTGGACAACAACTCTCCCACCGCGGCGTCCGGGTAGACACATTGTGGTGCAGCAGTGAGGTAGCGATCTCCATCGGCAGCATCCATCAGTTCGCGCAAGCGTTTGGCAAAAGGGATGAAATTTTGGTTCGTCGACTCCAGGTCAAGATCGAAACCGTCCACAGCGGCATCGTGGAAGGGGCGCAGGATGGTTGGTGCGGTTTCGCGCTTTTGAGGAGGACCGTGGGATCCGTCGACGTTCACGATCCCGAAGGTAGGGCTGCCGGGTCTTCCTGGTCTGCCTCCGCCCCTACCAGATCCGTGAGTCCAGAAGGGAGGAGCGGGTCCATACTGTGTCGCGAATGTGCTGGGGTAAGGTGTGCTATCAGAAGAATCGGGATCGTTGGTCGGGAATGCCGATGGCGAGACTGGGAATGCCGATGGCGAAACTGGGAACGCCGATGGGGAAACGGCTGGTGTGTCCTCAAAGGTAGTGGTCTCCTCCGGAATGGGTATGGTCCGGTCCTGGGTTGTGATATTGGCGTTCGAAGTTGCCTCCGGAGTCAGGGTTCCAGCAGTCGGGATATAGCTTGTGGTCGCTACCTGTGATATTGTTGATGTAATCCTCTCAATGGTTCCCATCGTCGTCAAGGTATTCGTAGTCTCGACCCCTTGAGTTGTCGTCGAAGTCGTGGTAGCAGTCACGCTCGTCATAGTGGTTTTAGATTCGGCTCCGGAAGTTGGTCCAAAGGTGTCCCAGATCAACTCCGCCGCACTGATCGCGGCCTCTTCGCTCTCAAAGCCGCCCTCGGTATAGGTAGCGCCGCCAATCGAAAGCAGTATCGTCTTCCCGTATTTTTGCTGACAAGTTATGATATCCTCTCCGATCGCGGGACAGTCCAGGAGATTCGTACCTGTGAATGTCCCAGTGCAGTTATCCCCGGCATTAGCAAAATTTATGACAGGTTGGGCGCCCGTACCTGTAGTCATCTGAATGAGAAATGCTAGAGGAATGATATCAACGTTCGTATTGGCACAATATGTAGCAAGCCGCTGTTGTGCAAGAGATCCTGATGATTGACCATAGGAGTTCTGACCTGATGAGTGTCAGCACAATAGTTGGAGTGCCATTTTGGTTGGATGATATACCCCAGTAGGCTGCTACCTTGTCGGCCGCATCAAAGCCAGCACCTCGCGAAGTGCCAGCCAGGAAGAGCCCAGCAGATGTAAATATGGTCGCAGCACTGCTGAGGCTACGCGACGGACGAAGCATCGCATGGGAGGAGGTCGGACAAGGTAACAACGGGGACAAATCAGTGTGCGCCGTGGCAAAAGGGATTCCGGCAGAAGAATGTGTGGGATGGACGGTAGGATGTAGGTTGAATGGCAACCTGGGAATGGTGAGGTTGAGAGACGGGATCTCAAGATGTGAGGGCATACGTGAAAAGTGTCGATGCACTCCTCTTATAGAAGGAACGGCTACGACGACCTACGTTCGCTCGTTGCCGCCGAGATGTCCTCGTAAGTAGGCAGGACAACACGTTGCTGGGCTGATTCTATGTGGAGAACTGCGAGATGGGCTCCGGAGCTGTCCATAGCTCGTGGCAACGAGGAAGTGTGGTCGAGTTTGTCGATTCTGGTACTTGATTCCGCTGGCTTCGCGGTCCGTTGATCTCGGCGCGTATGGTCACAAGGCTGTGTGGCGGGACCCGCCAATGCAATACCGCATGATCGTTGTAATCGACGCAGTGCTTCTCGGTTGCTACGCACCCACGATGCTGATGTTGGGCCAGAATGGTAATGTTCCACGGGCGTCGTGATCGCGAACGTTGACCGTTGCAGCTCGACCATGGCCGGGGAGATTCTTGCGCCATCAACATGCCGAATATGTGTGCTTGGTCACTTGCCCCGATGGCCTCTTCGTACGTGAAGGTAACTCGAGAGATGTAGCTAGACTAGAGGATTGGCAGTAAAAGTCAGGTTCGCAGGTGTGCAGACCCACTTCTTAATCCAGCAGTATTTCACGGATGTGTACGTTTGCAGTCCAGAAAGACCGGTCTGCTTTCGCTACCGCGTAAGTAAATACGAGACTATTCAAACTGAATGATCATGAAAAGACAAAAGCTCTACTGGATGCAGCAGTAGTACCCAGAAGGTAATCATCTGTACTGTAGATGTGTAAGTTTCAAGATTTTTGAATGAGCTACTAAATCGGTTAGCTTACTAATCTGCTTTGGTCTGTCGCTATGTTGATCTGCTAACAATTGGACCTTCAAAAGCTTGGAAACCAATCGCTCCCTACATGGCTGCGTACAGCTACTCCATCGCCAAAGCACCACAACACGTGGCTGATGCTCTGTTGGTGTCTGCAAACTAATGTCGAAGTCAATAGCGCTCAGAAGTGCCAAGACTTGGTGAAACAGCTCTAGCTGTATAGAAACCTGTTGCTCAGAAGGGCGCAACACCTACGTCCGCTTCAGGAGCAGTATCCGACACTATGCCCCACGTCTTGTAATTTCTTTGCTTTGTGTACATCCAGGACCCAGGACATGCAATATCTCGAGTAATGCCTTTGCACCGTCGTTCGCGGCCGACTAGCGGGCTCCGGGGAGCAGAGCCTGATCTAGCAGCCTCCGCTCCGAGTCTTCTTCGGAGGTCGAGCAATCGTTGTCCATCATTAGTCTGGGAAGCGCGCGTAGATGTTGATTGTTTGCCATGTCAAATGGTATACGCCTTGGTAAGTACCCTGCTCTCATTGGGCTCATAGCGAAACGTTGTTGCACATGAATAGAGTGAATTAGACCGATGAGATATCAACAAGTCCCCAGAGATACTCCGATAGGCCTGCAATAACCATCGGTATCTGCGTGATCTTCGAACGCGACAGCCCTGCTCGCTGTTTGCCGACTGACCGTGATCACGTGCTGCTTTACTGATACTTTGGAACTCCCCTCTATTTTGGCCCCAGAAGCCCCTAGCTCAATCACGCCATTTCTGTCCACTCAATGAAGCCGTCTGTGGCAGTAAAACGAACGAAAAATGCCACCAACCCGGGTCAAAACACTCCTCGGCATGCCGAATCGCCTTAGCGAGTCCCTGAACTCGCTATCGACGCCGATTCGTTCGTACAGAGGCTTGAAATCGTCGGCGACGAATCATGTTGGTCAAATTGCGCCCGGTGCTGCCAGAAAGAGTGGGCCTCATTTGATGAAGAGGTATAGTCGACAAGAGCAGTTCCTGCAGTGGAATGGAGTAAGAAGCAAGACTACATGGCAGAATGGTCGTCATGGTATTCCTCAGACATCAGATAGTTCGAGAGCACTGGTTCTCGTGTTTTGCGCTTCGACGATAGCTGCTTTAGCAACTCCACTCGTATCATGGGTGCAAGACCATGACGACGAGGTCGAACACATCGATGGTATTGTTGGCTCTATCGCGAACGAAGGTATGTCATCCAATTTTGTTGCTTGAGCGACTGCGATCGAAGCAAGACGCTCAAAGCCAGCACCGCCGCGGAGAGGTCTGTCATACTGATCGATGTATCTAGCCCATACTGGCAAGCTGCGCCTGTGGGAAGTGATCAAGCACGATAAAGATTCTCCGTCGAAGTGGGTTATTGCTGGGAGCTCAGTATACGACATTACTGATTTCATTGAATGCCATCCTGGAGGACAGGTTATTTTGCGAGCTTGTGGTGGATCGATCGATGAGTACTGGAAGCTCTTCAGCATCCACCAGAAACCAGAAGTTCGCCAGATCCTCAACACTTATTACATCGGTGATATCGATGAGCGAGACCTCGACCAGGATGGCAAGGTCAATTGGCTTGTGCTGGGAGACAACTCAGGCTGTCCAGCTATTGACGATATCTTCGGAGATGATCCGGAACGTGACCCGGAGCTCATTGTGCAAACAGCGAAGCCTTGCAATGCAGAAACTCCTGGTGGAGGCCTAGGCGACTTCATTACACCACTGCGACTATTCTTTGTTCGACATCATCTCTGGGTGCCAAGGATTGATCCCAAAGAGCACAAGCTGAGCATCGAACTTTCTAATGGTGACGAGAGGGAGTATTCCATAGAGGAGCTGAAGCAGAGGTTCCAAGAGCATACCATCACGGTCACCTTGCAATGCGCTGGCAATCGAAGAAAGCACATGAACGATTCCGGTAATGGTAAGACGTCCGGCCTAGCATGGGACGTAGGTGCCATTAGCACTGCCGAATTTACTGGCGTTCGCCTGCGAGATATACTCCTCGATGCCGGCTACGATGTCGACCAAGCGCGGGAGGCATGTCCACATGATCCCGAAGCAGACAGGTACATCCACTTCACAGCGCCTGCCGATACTTATGAACAGTCTATCCCGCTACAGACCGCCTTAGATGTGACATCGGACGTATTGTTGGCTTGGAAGATGAATGGCGAAGAGATGCCGCGGGACCATGGAGGCCCACTTCGAGCAATTGTACCAGGTTCCGTTGCTACGCGCAGTGTAAAGTGGGTCGGCAAAGTGACCATCGGTTGCGAGGAATCAAAGTCAAGTTGGCACAACCGAGACTATAAGTGTTTCAGTCCTGCTGTCCGAAAGCCTTCCGAGCTCACATCTCAAGACTGGGACAAGGCGCAGAGTATCCAAGAGATGCCCGTCCAGAGCGCCATCACAAGTGTCGCCCGCTCCAGCCGCCATAACGAATCACCAGTGTCTGTAAGTGGGTTTGCTTACAGCGGGGGAGGTAGGCGCATCGTACGTGTCGACGTTTCTGCGGATGGCGGCAAGACATGGAGGCAAGCCGACTTCCAGAAAGATGACGCCAAAGGTTCGAGACGATGGGCCTGGACCCTATGGCACATTGACTGGTCTCATAATCTCCTTCCCAAAGACCAAAGTCCAGAGTTCGTGGTAAGAGCTGTGGATGAAGGATACAATACGCAGCCTCAGACTTTCGATGCAACTTGGAACTTCCGTGGTCTGCTTGGAAACGCGTGGCATAGGGTGCCTCTGACCGCGTGAACAGAGGGTTCTCGTTTCATGCCGGCGTTCTCACATTTGTAGCACTTGCATACCCAGATTTGCTGAATCAAGTCTAGTCGTGACCTTGGTTGCAACCGATTCCGTCGCAAACATGTCTTCCACGACACTTTGATGTTGAAAAGTCATTGCCTTTGGCCCGTAGGAGATCCTCACATTCGTGCCTTTGACAGCAATTCTTTACACACTGCACGTCTTGCAGACAATGTCGGCGTTTCTCATGAATCTGTTCCAGTGCTGAGGGGGTCGAACGAGCCATAGAAGACACAGAGTGCTTTGCTCGCGCCTCGCATACAGTAATGCTTGACAGGTAACTTCTGGTCCCTCCTCGCATGTTTTGCCAGTTGTCGAAGGTCCGAGGTGCGCGGCAGGTACAGCACAACATGATCCGTCATCTCGGAAAATTTGGAGTACAGGTGGTCAAAGCTATACGGCTCCATGTACGATAGGTCAAACACGTCGTGCTCGGTGTATGATGGACCTCCCCATGGGGGACTGCCAAATATCACAGCGTTCTTGGCAGATGCTTTTAGTCGAATCTTGAGTACATCGAAGATATCGCCATGGATCCAGAAGATTTTCTTGGCCACGCCGTAGACTTCGGCATTATGTTTGGCGCAGGCCAGTGTCTTCGCGTCTTTCTCGACGGCGAATATTTGTTTCCAGCGTCCCGACAGTGCAAACGCGATGGTGTTGCCGCCGGCTCCGGCGAAAGCATCAATCAGAATAGTCTTGGACGCCGGCGCCTTAGCAACATCTTCCGCTATTTTCCTGCAGGCCATCAGTGGCTTTGTCGCGTGCGAAGTGAATGTTCGAACACGTACTTGGCTACGGGCTCCGGCGTGACACCGAACCATGCATCGTCTGTCAGCCACACGCCTTCATCATACTTGGAGAAGATTTGATTCCGCTGCTGCCAGTATTTGGCAATTTCTTGAGGCACTTCGTCTAGGAAATGGTAGTGTTGCACACCCTCAGGCGCATCTACGGCCGATGTCATGGTTGTTGTTGTCAATTCGACACTGAAGGCGCTGCGATTTTCACTGGTTCTTATTGCAGCCTGAGGCATTCAGGATATAGCGCCGGGAGGGCCCGGGCAGCTAGGAAACAACATGAACTCGACAACGCGGAAGTAGCTGTTTCGTGTTCCCACACCAGCATGGGTGCTGTCCGCAACCACCTCTAATGGACCCGCAGCCTCGATTCGGGGAACACGCAGAGGCGGAAGCCGGGAGCTCTACCTACACGTTGGCGCATCGTCCCTCGGCCGCGTCAAGTCAGCGAGCGTAAGTCACTCCGAAGGCGAGCAGGCACCTTCTGTTTAGCTGCACATGACCGAGTCTGGTAATGCCCAAAGACACTCCCATCAATGGTGAATGCGGAGCTGCTGCCGCCATTGCAACGAGACATCTGCTAAGAACTGTATCCTCCAGTCGCCGTCAACGCCATCGGGACTCGTTACGAGATGCGGCGTCGAAACGGGTCCGTACAGACCATGATGATCCTTTCACAGCGAAAACTTGCTGGAACCGACGAGAAGCAAAACGCGATGGTCATCGCATGTACTCGACTCCAGGCATATTCTCCCCTTTCGAACAATCCAGAAGACCTGGATGGGAACCAATCGTACAGCGCAAGGCCTCCGCAATCAAGGAAAGCCCACATCTCGAGGAAAGCGCTCTCAAGTCACTACAGCGGCAGGGATGTCAAGATCCCATCGGTCATTACTTTGATGACCACGAATGTGAAGTGCCTCACCGTCGTCTGCAGTGCCTCCGCCAGATAGCGAGTTGGAAACGTGATAGATGTCTTGTCCAGCAAGTGGCAACCAAACTGCCCAAGGAGCTCGCCATCATGATTTTCGAATACGTGGTCCTGTTCAGTCAGACCCATACTGATTTCCAGGACGAGCAGTCTCTGAGCAAGGCTGCAAGGGAGGTCGTTGGCATGGCTGCAGGAGACAACGATATGGTCGAGGAGCTTATTCCTGCTGCTGTAGAGGGCCTTCTGAAGCAGTCTATCTTTGATCTCAAGGCGGAGTTCGGAAGGTCGGACGGCCAGCGCGTGGTTGTCCTGCCTCGTGGTATGGATATGCTGCCACATCCGCTGGCGAAAGCACGTATCTCCCTGGACTTTGAAATTCCTATAGGGCGACAGAAATATCCCGCAGTCTTGTACATGGCGACCGCGTGTATGCCATCGTTACTTGAGCAGCTTCCTGGCTTGCGAAGTATCCACTTCCTCTTACGGATCGAGCTCACCAGGCCACCATGGGATCACCAGGGCTCGGCATTGGACGTTGGATGCAGAAAAGGCTTTTCTGGAACGAGCACTTTCCGCAGGGCGCTAGAAGAGCTCGTCGAGGCGGTCAAAGCAGTCCGGCCAACACTGGAAATATTCGTGGAGCTTCAGTACGTCTATGAAGGTACCTGGCGAGGCGCTTACGAGACACCTCCAGAAAGTTACAACGTGCGCATGGATAGTCTGACAGCTGCCGATACGATCCGCGCAGCCGATAGCAAATGGCAGCAGTGTAGGTTCAGTCTTGGCTAGTAAGCTTGCGGTCAGAATCCGTGCTTCTACGTCGATTCCACACATGCATCTGTATGGTATTCTTCAGCTACAACTCAAAACAGAATAACCAGTATCTGCAACCTGACCGATGTGGGAAGAAATCGCCTTGGTACCGAAGCGGGAGACACTGTTGTGCTCCCTCTACAATAATTTGACATGTAAATACATGTAGCGTCACTGGGCGGGCTCATATGCATCCAGGTTGTTCCTCCACTGGTCACGGGCTGCTGGACACCTGTTCTGAGATTCGAGCGCCACAATGTTACATTCACACTCACACTTACAACTAAATGCTCAAGCACATAAAGTATGGCGCAAAGCAAGCCACCAGCAGCACTGACTCCTAAACTCGCAGACGTGTTTTAAACTCACCAGACCACTATTGAGGCAGCCCAACCATCCTTGCACGTCGGGCTTAGGCATGTCGCCAGCAATCCGTACCACATGCACACAGATCAACCGAGAAGCATCACCGCGCTCTGCTGCGGCAATCTCGTCTGCCCCTCTACAGCGCCTTCGGATCCGCCGTTTGCCTCTGAGGAAAGGCTTAATTCTACATCTGGCACGACTCAATATTGAACACGACGTCATGCCGTTAAAAAATGTCGGACTATTGCAGACATTGAATCGGCTGACACCTCCCCCGGCACTGCGCGTGTTACGCACCAGTAGACGCTGGCACGGCGTTGAGTATCGGTCTTACTCGAGCTGTAACGATCGTCACTAACATGTTCTCTTTGCTTTGGAATGAAGCAATGTGTCAAGCTAATTGTCGCGGGTACTGAAAGTGAGTGTTGTATTTTGGTATGTGACGACTTCTTGCATAAGATAACACCCAGCCCGTGACCTTTGCCTTACAGCAGCAGAAACAAAGGTCAGATCTTCTTTCCCGTCCATGAAAGCCCATCTCTTTCAACATGCTGTCCAGGACCTCCTCAGTGAAGTGGCCAAGCACACAGTTGCTTAGAGCGACTTGCCAAATGGCGTAGATATCTAGCAGAAACTCCAGGCGTGCCATTTCGCGTTCGGGCAGAGTTGCTTCTCGTCCACAAAGAACCGATTCTTGTGCCAGCGAGTACCAGTTGGGAAGTACCAGTCCTGGTCGGCCCAGCGGGCTCGGAAACGGCCTTTGGGGAAACTGATACCGTGCCTAGAGGGCAAAAGAAGGTAGTCAGCATCACGCGGAGACATTTGACGGGGTCGACTTCCGGGTCCAACGTACCAGACACCGGCTCGGTATCTCTGCGAGATTTGCAGGCTGACGCTTATGCCCGAGCGCTCGTCAAGATCGGCGAATGCCTGCGAGAAGGTTAGAAGAAGTGGCTCGAGTAGATTTTCAAAGACCAGTGTACCTCTGGCTCTGGCTGTGCCTCTGCAACCGCGACAGCTTCTGCCTCTGGGAGAGGAGCAGGAGCTGCAATGGCGTTGCCGACGGCCATGAGGGCAATGGCTGCGACGATGTTCTTGAACTGCATCTTGATGTTGTAGTTGGATTGTACGTTGAGCTGACTGGTGGAGCTTTGATGAGAAGGGAGAAGAGCTTGCTGAATTGTGTTGGTGGATGTCCCTTTCGTTTCGAGTTGAGAGGTGCTACTTATAACTTCGCCATGCTTTCTCCCATGGACTACAACTCGTCACACCGAGGACCACCGGAAAGGTTGTAACGATGATTATACTAGGATACATCGTCATTCATCTCGTTTTCTGTCGCGGCGCCAACTGCTTCCGCATTGGTATAGAGGCCTGGTACCTGCCTCGCACCTGCTGCATTCCCGGTTTCGATGGCATTTGCTGAGTGCTGAATGGACATCCGTAGCTTGATCCGTAAGCATCATGTCTTGGCCATGGTCTTATTTCACGAGGGAGTGAGAGAGCATGTGTTTGAAGCGAAGCCGAGGGCTCCGGAAGCGAATGCTTCCCGGGCTTGGCGACTTCGCAGAATTCGCCGGGATCAGGCTGTGAGGTTGTTTTGTTCCACGATGCAATCATCTATTCGGGAATAGAGCCAAGACTGCTCAGTCCCGCACCCTCGTAATATGTTACAGGAAATTGGAGAAGTTTTCGAGTTTGCTCCTGTTTTGCTTCCCACCTGAATCCTAGGTTTCCTTTTGAATTCACTCAAGACATCATCTGGACACAATAACCTGCCTCATTCTACAGGCCACCATGAACCGACTCGGTGAGAACGAATCGTACCAGTTGCGAGTAAGCGAATGTGGTGGTGACGATGATGATGATGACGACCATGACCAGGCCTTTTGTGTAGATGCCACGTGCAGCGGAACAGCATTGGCCTTGCACTCTGCGAACAGATCAGCAAGCTTGACCATGCTTCTTCCCTACCATATTTGTCCGCAAATCCCCACCACGCGCCATTCGGACAATAATCGCCATGTGCGACAGCCTTGGCCTGGGCTATTCCAGGAAGCAAAGCTCTTGGTTCACTACCACGCCCGCCTCATGTTGATGTTCCGACGCCGTGGATGTGCGTTGTTGTAGAGCACGGAATGAGCACATTTCACAAAGCCCAGGCTGGGCTGCTAGGGAGATCGATCAACCGTTTGGGCGTTCACGGAACCTTTCAGATCCGACCGGTGAGCTCATTGGGAGCTTGTACGTGCAGTGAGGGACGCATGGCGGTATTTGCCTCTTATCTCTGCACGAGTGCAGTATCTTCAACGAGATCTGGGACAGTTTCGAGCCATGAGTAGGCTTATCGAGTCAGGATCTCGCGTGTGTATCTAGCTGGCAGCGCATCTTAACAACCGCAACGTTCGCCCTCCTTTTCCCACACCATTGGCGTTCTCGTGTCAGCTCATTATACTGTATGGGGTCGTGTAGACGAGGCTTGTGACGGTCTAACAAGGTGTGCTGGTATACGAGAACGGAGATGAATTTCCAAATATAACTGATCCACCGTGCGCGTTCTGCTCGTGTATCGGTCAAGTCTAGTAGTGATGCCAGCTCAATTGTGAAAGAGTCACTCGCGCTGCCACTTGTCCAAGTGGTGTATATGAAGGAGGGAATGGAATATGCGAAGAGAATGGCTCGCTCGCTCGCTGCGGAGGTGGAGGTGGAGATGAGCCGCGCCAAGACAATGCTTCCATCCATATCCTGCTTGACATTGGAAAGTTTTCGTTCCAACTGCACCTCGGGATTTCGTCTGGCATAATCATTCTCGGACAAACGAGCTGTCCGGATCAATCGCCAATGATCGAGGCATGCATCCTGGGTCTATACCGGGAGTCACGAGGGCGAGGTCATTCTTACGACCGCAGTCCAGCTTGGATCGGGCGATACAACACTGGATTCACATGGGTCTCGAAGACTGAAGTTAGGCACTCACAATATCAAAATTGCTTCATTGATGCGAAGAAAAGCGCTACTATGTACAAAAGTAAGAGCCAGGAACATAGCCCTACCTCAGCTCGCCCCTATACGTTTGCAGTAAATACTCCGCTCCCTTCTCCGCGATACCGAACGCAGGCATCTGCGTATGACCGCTGTTCAGGTTCGGCATGATACTACAATCAATAACGCGGAGATTCTTCACTCCATATACGCGAAGGTACTGGTCCACAACAGCCATCGGATCGTCCTTTTTACCCAGTTTGCAAGTCCCGCCAGGGTGGTACGATGTCGAAGCGTACTTCTGTACGAATGGCTGCCAGTCCTCGTTAGTCTTATTCAAGTGGTGAGTAGCCCCGGAAGGCCAGCCTCCTTTCACTATGCCCTTTGTGCCAGCACCTTCCATGACGACTTCATTGGCGAAGCGAACACCTTCCGACATCATGATCAGGTCGCGCTTATCGGAAAGGTAGCATGGGTCGACTGCCGGTGGGTCGAAGGGATCGAGCGACTTCAGCTTGACGTGACCGCGGGATTGCTGTCCGCAGAGGAAACAGCACATGGAGAACGCCCATTGACCCTCCTTGGGAAAGTCGGTGTACTCTGGTGGTCCACCGTAACAGATTGTGTTGAAGAATTCACAATTGGGTTGCGATTCGGTCAGACCCATTGGATCGCGACCCGGTTTCCTGGGCAGTGCTCGCCATTCCGGATTATCGCGTTCCAGTCGATCGTTTAGACGGTTGAAGCCGAAAGCACCAAACGGGAAGTTTGCAAGCCAGCCGCTCTTCTTCTCGAGCCACTCCTTGTGGCCGTTCGAGTAGGCCTCGGGATCGTGGTTCACCCTGGCATCGTCTGTGAGCTCAGGCTCGCTCAGCTCGTAATACATGAAGATCAACTGGTGGTCCTGAAGGTTTTCGCCCACGCCAGGTAGATCGAGCTCGACGGGGATGTTCAGTTTCTCAAGCTCCGCCTTCGGCCCGATACCTGAGCGCAGCAACATAGTCGGGGTGTTGTAAGAGCCACCGGCCAGAATGACTTCTCTTGAGGCGAACGCCTTGAACCTGTTTCCCTCGCTGTCAACGTACTCGGCACCTTTCGCCTCCAAAGCTCCATCAGCTCCGCGCTCCAAGATCACCTTATCCACAGTCACATCACACTGAATGGTGACGTTAGGCCTCTCTTGATCCTTGGTGATGAAGTCAGCCGCCGTCGTTCGGGTGCCCTCCCAGCATGTCCTCATAGCGTGACCGCATCCCACGGACGCTTCTCCAGAGCTGAACATGTCGGGTTTGTATGGTAAACCTTTGGATTTGAAAGACTCGAACATCCGCTCCGCAATTGGGATTGGCGGGAGCGCTGGCGCAATGTGGAGTGGTCCGTCGTAACCGTGTGCTTTCTCATCGTGAGGGAACCATTCCTTGGGATGGAATGTCTCGGACTGGACAATGTGGTCAGCCTTATGATGTCCGGAGTAATCCACTCCATACACACCTTCCTCATGGCGCGGAACATCTCGTCACCATTCCACTCTGGGAAACCCCAATCGTCATAGTCTTGCTTCACACCTCGCACGCAGATTGTTCCGTTGGATCCACTGCTGCCACCCAGGAATCTACCTCGCGGAAGTCTGCATTCCTTGCCGTTGAGTCCAGGCTGTGGAGGCGAAACGATGTTCCAGTCTGTCGGTCCGTAGTGATTCTTGGTCCAGCTGGGACCGAGTCAGCATTTCTGAAGTCTCTCTCCTGACCAGCTCGATGGACTACTCACGCGCCTGACATGTGAACATTATCCATATCTTTGCAATGCGCACCGGCTTCCAGGATCAAAATCCTGATATTTGGGTCTTCGGACAATCGCCCTGCGACGACTGGACCGCACGTCCCGCCACTGTGCTACGATTCAGTATCCCACATGCTATCCTTCCACCGAGTTGAAAATATTTCCATACCCGCAAATGACATAATCCCAAGTATTTTCTGCCATACTGATGGTTCTTGTTCTACCGTCCGTCGATTGCACCTCGTGTAGCTGATCGAACAGCGATGCTACTGTGTCCTTGCTATACTCGCAGCGCAATGACGTTCTGTTCACCATATATACAGCAATATCATTGATCAACATTAAAGCTCTACAGCGCGACAGCTAGGAGCGGGGATTCATCACTAGCGCTATGCACCCCATTTACCCCATGCTCAGATGCAGGCCATGCGATTGAAACGATGGATGGATCTGCAGCTCGTTCCGTCTGCCCTGAGCTCGCTCCGCTTGTCTGAGATCGTTCCGGCCTTCCAAATCGAGCTAGCTCAGCCTTCCAGCCACGGTTACCAATGATCAGCATACATGGTAGACCAGCGTTTGGGAATGGCTACAATGCTTCGGAGGACGAGCTGAAGAGGAGGGGTATACAGCGAAAGATACAAGCACGAAAGTGGTGTACTGAAATGGAGCTGATTGCGAGTCGGAGGACCTGTACCTCCCATTCCACTGATCCGAGATCTCAGGAGAATACTGAAGGATGCATGGCTTGAGAAACTTGTTCGAGATGCCGTCACCGCACATCGCTTGGCCTTGCGCATATCTGAATATCATATGGTATTTGCACAACGTTTGGCACAGAGACAGTGTGGTCACATGGCCTCGTGATATCTTTCTAGCACAAGTTCTAAGCTGGACTGAACACAGGACCAAAATGGTCGTGTCAGAATCGCATTGCCGTTTGTGTTTAGCGAGTGACTGGTTGGTGGCAGTTAGTCCTTCTTTCCGGGTACATTTGGAACGCAGACAGCCACGGAGGTGGGTGCCAATAGTGGCTTGGACGACCACGAGGCAAGTCGTCCCAAGATCTATGGCGCGAGACCACATGCCGGGACAGCTTTGAATGGTTTTCGGGAAGGTGTTGGCGCATACCTGTGCTACCCTTGCGACGCCAGAACAACAGCTTGTGATATCGCTTCGCTTGACCTGCAGGTTAGCGACCACGCCGCACTGCTAACCAGGTCGACCCGTTTCTCCACGGTGTAGGCATGGAGCTGCCAGAGCTTCGGGAATAAGTCTGCTGCAACACAATCTGTGCATTTGCGCCAAGCTATTCTACTTTATCAACCTCTCTACAGCCTTGCCAAGGCCGCTCGGTCGCCGCCTCTGACCGGAAGCTGAAGCTGTTTCACAGCATCATCAAACGATGTGAACTCGACCTTCGCACGGATTGCTTCCAGATCTTCAGCCGAGATATCTCGGATCTCTCCAGTAGCAGGGTTGTAGCCTAACCGTTCTCTGCCATCCCTGACATTCTTTACTTCGTCCCAGGCTAACGCTGATCTACCATCTGAACGGCGGAGGACCAGCACACTTGCTGTTCCATCAGATCCCAAAGTGAGTTGCAAGCAGTTCTGTGCTCGAGACTCAGATCCGCCAGCCCAGCCTCGTAGCTGCCATACTATGCCACAAAGGCCTGTAAGCCCCGTAGCTCCAGAGAATGCCTCTTCAGGCTTGGAAGATAGTTGCGGCGCGACATCGAAATTTAGTAGAGCTTTACGTGGGTTCCAATTGGGAGCATGGTTGATCTCCAGAATCTGGATGTCGCTTTGTTGTATTTGTGCTTGGCGCAGAGCAGCGGCGACTGCGGTCTTGACCGTACGAGATTGGTTGTCGCCAGTCTTTCCTGAAGCTTGCAGAGATCGCTGGAACATCGTGCTCATGAGGGATGAGCCACGTATGGCTATTGACGAGTCCTTCAGGTACGCGTGTGAGGTGAGAAACAGGTCTGATACAAGGACGATCGCCACAACCTGGATTTGGCTTCTTGAGCCTTGCGCTGCCTCCTCATCCAGGCCGATATGCAATGTGCAGTTGGACTGTCTTGAGCGGACTGCCTGTATCGCTGAGAAGAGACCGGTGTGATTGTTGACTTCGAATATTGGCGCTCCGTGCATGCCAAACGTGTTGAAGCATGATCGTTCTATTCGCAGGTCGCCCAGAAAACACGCTACGCTGCTGTCCACATCGCCATATGTGATACCAGCATCTAGTACTGCTTTGGTCCCTGCAGAGATCGCACACTTATGGAGTATTGCATCTGTTGCCGTTTTCGTACTGCCCGAGAAGCCGACACCAGCGATATGTGCTTGTGAGACCCGCATGTTCACAATGTGATTCGAGATGGCGATGCGTTGTCCTGGATGGATTCACGAGACTTCTTGCAGCAAATGTCCAATTCCTTGTGGACTATACAGCTTCCAAGCGATCCAAGCAAAAAGAAAAGTGATGTCTCGAAGCTGTCGTTGGTCTGGTTGTGGAGCAGCTCGCTCGTGTCGATCCCTGCTCGCCCTGCTCATGCACCCAGCCCCTGCTCACTTCCCCAGGTCCACAAAAGCACCGACCCTCAGACAGCCACACGTTCTCCGCACCCCTACCAACTTTAATTATTCCCGCACGTCACCTTGCGCTGTGGATCTACGGGTGCACTTACTGTAAGAGGAAGGGCAGGACGGTCCGTCTTCATGGACTCACGGCCTGTGCGAGGTCCAGACTGCGTAGCAGCAATGCCTACAAGTTTCTGACATACACTGCCCATCGGCAAGACGACCGAGCCGGGACCTAGCTAAGAGCAGCAGCACTAATCTTATCAGCAGCAATATTGACTGAGACGGGGTGTTGAGCTTGATGTTGTCTCCAGGCTAGCTCTCGGTCCAGCATCATCTCCAGTCAGATCACCAAAACAACAGTAGCAATACGTGGTCACCATGGCATCAGGCGAGCAAGTCGCAAACACAGCCGAAGATGACCGGCCTCCTTCGATTGTGTACGGGCCGGCGACCCCAGTGCCTCTGACAATGACCTTCAGCCAACTCTTGGACCACCATGCAGAGGTTCGAGGTCACCGCCCAGCAGTCATATCGCATCCCCAGCAGGGCAAAACCCTCACCTTTGTGCAGCTGAGGGAACGTAGTATGCATCTTGCACGAGCAATGGCTAAGGATGGGGTCGGCAAAGGTGATCTGGTAGCCATATCCCTTGGAAGCCGAGTGGAGTACTTCGAAACGTTCTTCGCCTGCACATATCTGGGAGCAGCTTTGGTCTTACTCAACTACGCCTACGCGGAATCAGAGATGCTTGCTCTCTTGAAGAACGTCCGTAAGTGCTTGAAGATCCTCAGACTGTCGAAAGGTTTTGTTGATCCCTTGCGATAGAACCCAAGATGATGGTGGCGTCCCCTGGATTCGCATGGTACGACAATACTAAAGTCTTGCCCAAGATTGCCAAAGAAGTGCCATCCGTACAGAGGTTCGTTATCATGGAAGACCTGGAACAGAAGTATCGAATGGTCGATCCACTCGAGAGGTCAGCGTGGTACGAAGAGTACATCTCGCAGTCTGATCTGCCCCAGGAACTTCCGAATGTTTCAATCTCTCCACACGACATGGTCAATGTTCAGTTCACATCTGGAAGCACCGGATTGCCCAAGTCCGTGGCACTCTCACACTACAACATCATGAACTGCGGACGATATATCTGGCAACAGGTCCGAATGACGGACGAGGATCGTGTCTGTCTTCCGGTGCCTTTGTTCCACTCGTTCGGTATGATTGTCGGTATCAGCTCAAGTACGGTCGCTGGCTCGGCACTTGTTCTACCAAACGAGATCTTCAACTCAAAAAAGACCTTGGAATGCATACAGGAATACAAGTGCACCGCAATCTATGGTGTACCCACGATGTTTGTCACGGAGATGGAGCAGAAAGAGTTCGAATCGATCGATCGGTACGAGACTATAACCCTGACCTCCATGCATCAATTCTAACAGGCTACAGATCGACCATCAGATTTGGCATCATCGCTGGAGCAGCCATGCCACCAGAGCTGCTCAAACGGATTGTGAGAGGGTTGAAAGGTCGTAACGCGAGCAACTGCTAACATTTCCCTCACTAGGTCACCAGGTTTCCGGTACCAAGGCTATACACTTGCTGGGGTATGACGGAACTCAGTTCTTTCGTAACCATGATGCATGAGACAGACCCGTATGAGAAACGTATCAAAACTGCTGGCAGATTGTTCCCGAACTTCGTCGCCAAGATCGTGGAGCCGAATACAGGAAAGGTCGTGCCTTGGGGTGAGAAAGGAGAGATCGTCGCAAGCGGTTATGGGTAGGTGAGAAGCTTGGCTATGGGCAATGCGTTGGCTGACCTCTTTGAGACAAATGTCGGAATACTTGGGCAACAAAGCCAAGACGGAAGAGACATTGCGTTACCACGTGGAGGACCTGGAACCTGGGGGAGTGGGAGGGCTTGGAGATGGGTGAGTGGTTGGATAGAATCTTCCCTGCGGACATCTAGGTCAAGCAGCATTGACTAACGGAAGTTTAGCACTGTGCTCAGGAAATGGATGCACACTGGTGATGAGGGTTACCTAGATCCGGAAGGATACTTCGTCATCTCAGGCCGCATCAAGGATCTCATTATCCGTGGAGGGGAGAATATCGCACCGATGGAGATCGAAGACCGAATCGTTGAGCACGAAGCTATTGCTCAGGTCTCAATTGTCGGTGTGCCAGATGAGAAGTACGGTGAAGAACTTGGAGCTTTCATCGAACTTCGAGAAGGGGGCCAGAAGCCAAGCGAAGATGAACTGCGAGCTTTCGTGAGAGAGAAACTCGCGAGATTCAAGGCACCTCGATATTTTTTCTGGCTGGGAGATGGCAAGGCACCGGACAAGTGGCCTCAGACGGCTAGTGGAAAGATCTCGAAACCAGATCTGAGGAAGGTCGTAGAGAAGTTGATGTTAGACAAATAGACAGACGAAGAGGTGGACATGCTCGGTATAGTCCCACTGCCATTGAGGGTATAATAACTGAGTGCTCTCACCTTCTAGCCATGCATACTCTGCCGAGTACATTGACCACCAATTGAGTGCATAGTCTTTCCACAGTCCGATATTCCTATCGAAACACATCGATGCTTGGCGTCTCTAGACCTTGCCTTGCCCTCGCTGTTATTTCCCGCATCCGATGCTCGGGGACAGACTTCCACTAGTCTCCCGCTACACTTGCTTCCATGTCCTCCTGCATGCAAGCTAACCTCGGGCCTGTGGGGTTCCCACTAGCGAGTGCCTGCGGGCTCGTGGCTTTAGAGCTATGGTCCGTTCCAAGCTGGTACTAGAATTGGCATCAATGGGGTTTGCTTTCTGCTGTCAACAACTTCACGTCTTGTAGCACCACCTGCTCACAACACCACGGAGATGCCTGAAACATACGGGGCCAAGATCATCGCTCAATCGTTGCATGACCTCGGCGTCAAGATAATCTTTGGCACGCCTGGACTTCCTGTTACAGATATCGCTCAAGAAGGGCTGTATCTTGGGATTCGCTTCATAAGTTTTCGCAATGAGCAAGCAGCTGTCTATGCTGCAACAGCATATGGCTATCTGACAGGCAAACCTGGAGTATGCATATCAGTAGGAGGACCGGGAATGCTGCATGTTTTCGCTGGTGTATGCAACTATCTGTTCGAATCGAACGCATCGATTGATTGCTAATACTTGTCCAGGTACCACACGCCCAAGCCAACAGCTGGCCACTACTCGTCTTATCGGGAGCCAGCGAAACGCACAATTCTGGCAAGGCAGCATTCCAAGAGATCGATTCGATACCACTGATGAGACCCTATGCCAAGTTTGCAGGCCGTCCCCCATCTCCCGACACAATCCCAAAGTTCATCAAAGATGCATACCGGTCGGCTCTTTTCGGGCGGCCAGGGCCATCATTTGTAGACCTTCCCGCAAACCTGATTCTGGGAACTTATGATGTCGAACGACAAAAGTTGCCGCTGCTGGAGCAAGTTCCATTGTCAGTTGCGCCCGAGAGCAAGATCCGAGAAGTCGTGAATGTGATCAAATCGGCGAAGGCACCGCTTGTTGTGATTGGCAAGGGTGTTGCGTATGCTCGCGCAGAGGGCCCTATTAACGCTTTGGTAGAGAGGTGAGTGGCACTACTCCATCTGCGACAAATGAATCTCCACTGATCGTAGTCTAGGACTGGTATCCCATTCTTTCCTTCACCAATGGGCAAAGGTGTCATCCCTGATTCAAGCCCGAATAACTTCTCCGCAGCACGATCGACAGCAATGAAAGAAGCGGACGTCGTTCTAGTCCTCGGAGCAAAGCTGAACTGGATTCTGTCTTTCGGCCTACCGCCCAAGTGGAATCCCAATGCGAAGATCATTCAAGTCGATATTGCCGCAGACGAACTCGGTCAGAATGGTGGTAATCCCACGCTGAGTATGGTGGGCGACGTCGGTCTCGTCACTGAGCAGATCACAAATGCTCTTGGGAGCTGGAGATGGCAAGGCAAAACCACAGACTTCTACCGCAAATTGCAAGCCGCCAAATCGAGAAACGAGGAGAAAGCGGCGAAGAAGGCTATATCTGACAAGGTTCCGATGCCGTTTGAAAAAGCATTCGGAGTCATCAAAAGCACACTGAATAGCCTGTCTCATCCTGCCGACGGAGACATCGTTTACGTATCCGAAGGAGCGAATGCCATGGACATTTCGAGATCAATCTTTACCATGGAACATCCTCGAATCCGACTCGATGCTGGTACGTATGCGACGATGGGTGTCGGCTTAGGATACTGCATTGCAGCACATGCTGCATACAACATGACTGGCGACGGCAAGGCCGGGAAACCAGGCAGGAAGAAGGTCGTAGCCATCGAAGGCGACAGTGCGTTTGGCTTTTCTGGTATGGAAGTGGAGACCATGGCCAGATATCAAATGGATGTTCTGATATTCATCATGAACAACAGCGGTCTGTATCGAGGCGACACGGACTCTAGCGAGAAGTGGAACGAGAGACGGAAGAACACGGTCGAGGGTACCACCACGAAGGGAGCTGGTCTCACTGCGTGGTCGTTGGGCTACCAGACCGATTATCAGAAAATCGCTGAGATGGCGGGCGGGATTGGCATCCTGGCACGCACTCCTGAAGAACTCAAGGCGGCAACCGAGAAGGGTTTTAAAGCTGACGTACCGGTCGTGGTGAATGTAATTGTGGATCCGCAGGCGGATCTTCCTATGGTAAGTCTTGTGCTCCTCCTCTCTGTGGTCGGCTGACTGACGTGTTTCAGGACTTCTCATGGCTCGACATGGCACCGCCGAAGAAGGGTAAAACTGAGGCTAAGCTGTGAGCAAAGCTCAGGTCAAGAAAATGTATAAGATCGTCGACTGCCGGGCTGCACAGAAAAACGGATGTGTTCACCCGCGTACGATAGAGCTACCGGAGTGAGTGCACGGATGGACAATGTCGAGGGAAGGAGGGCTTCTACTCAGAGCTACTCATCCATCGACGGCAGAAGCCATTGGAAGCATTCGCATAGACGACCATCTCCCAGAGTAGAAGTTCATATGTCAAGTCAGGGTGGTGAGTTCTCGTGCCGGGATCGCCTTCGGTGCCAATGTCTTGGCGTCGACACGTTCGGCTTTCGCAATCTCAGTTCTTTTCGGCTGTCTTCATCAACCTCTCACCCTTCCGTCACTAAGATCCATTCGGCCCAGATCGACCGCTGTCGCCACGCCTTCGAACGCATGACGTCTATCGCTACCCAAAAATGACCCCGACACGACTGCGGAGAAGCATCTTAAAAGAGCTATGGATATAGTCTGAGCATACATGCGTGCAAGCGTACGCAGTAGGGGCGCCAGTAGCATGGCAGATGGCATCCATATTACAGCCGCTCCAAACGAGCTGCCGGCACCGCTCGCCGCCTGAATACTAGTCGCTGTGGCTGTTGGAGTAAAACGAGAAGCAGTTGGTACAGCCCTTCCCGTGTACGTTATGATGGCTGCAGAGCCTCTGAAGTATGCGGTCTGTCCTCCCATACTGCTTGTCGCAACAGCTGGAAGGGTAAATCAAAGGAGCATCAGTCCGGCGGGTCGCTCCGGCATCAGCGAGCCCATTGTTCCTTGATCAGAACAAATTCTTGATCGACCTGAGCATATAGACATAATTTGCGCAGGCGCTCTCAATGGCGACTTTGCTATTATCAGCACTATTCCTGTTGCTTCTGGCCAGATGCGTGGCATCTCTCATCGCATCGATGGTAGATTCATGTACGAAGCTGGCAGTCAGCGGAGCCAGAAGACCTTTACATGAGCCCCGGCTTATCATGCGACGGTCTTGGAGGCTTCGGCGATTGAGACCTCAGATGAACGGTGCTCAGCCGGGCAGGATCTATTTCGCGCTTGTCGAGCTTGAACATGTGATGCGAAGCTGAAGAGAATTAATTGGAGTCGAAAATTTGGTGAGGCAATGACTTCCACGAACAGAAAGGTGTTGATCAGCATGGTGCTGCAAGTCCTTTTCCGCAAAAGAAGCTCGGGAAAGCACGAGGTTGCAAGATGGGTCGGAAGATGATTAGTCGGGCTGTTCGAGGGACGTAGCTCCTCTATGTTAGTTTGTCATAGCCCGCAAGAGTTCGAGCATGTCCAAAAGCATCCACGTACGAAGCAGAGTCGCGGAAGGCTGTACTGCACTCGTGCTGAGGCTCCGATGCCAAGACATTCTCCTTTCGTACCATGCGATCAATCTCTCGTGTCCCCTCTTCACTTTCGAGCAATCATTTTGACGACCTTGTGTATCCATCTGACGATGCGTTGGACCTTGTTTCCTCACGACCCCGAACACTTTAGATCGTAATCATTTTTGTCAATGACGACACGGAAAGGTCATAGTCAACAATGTTTCTGCTAGCCTTGCATCTGGAATTAGAAAGAGGCAGAGGCGAGAGGCGACTCCATCGTTCGCTCGGCCTACCGAGAGCCATCGAGGAGCAGTCCTGGAAAAGCTTTTTCACCGACCGAAGGCATCAGGATGAAGCGCAAGATCAAACCCGGAAGTACGAGCAGAGGACTGTCATATGAAGGCCACCACAACTCGCACTCGGATACGGAAACGACACACCCAATCGCAGTCGAAGTTCGCAAAAGAAAGATAGATTGCACGGCACATACACGGCTAAACAATGAGTACATGATCGTAAGATTGTGCAAACATTACCACAGCAAGTGCATCGAAATGTGTCTGCCTGGGATACCAAACGGTCGCTATCGTGCTCGGTGGTCACATTGCTCTTGTATCACGCTGCCAGGCATCCGTCTTTTGGAAGTTTCGAAAGGCCTCAGACGCCGCTTTTGGAACAGCCGAGGTCTCCCAAACAAGACAGGAGCTCCAAATGGACAGAAAGTGCTGGTTGCGGGGCCCCACGCTCACAAGCTTGGAAACGATCGTCACTTACGGATACCCGATCGATTTGCACTATGAAGAGGCTCTCTGGGGACCGAGACTGCATATTCTTGGGAAGATGTCATCGATACTGAAGACTTAAGTGACACCATTCCTCTCTTCACTAACGAGGCGAGCATCAACGAGCACCCAACGCTATGGCTTCAGGTCTTCCACCATCGGCCGTGCTCGTACTGGCAACAGCAGTTGAATCTTTGGCTGCAGTGACGTTCTTCCCTCGATACCTTCCCGAGCATCCACTTCTCTACGTCTTTGTACGTCTGCTTGGCGTACAAATTGCAGCTTATGCGGTATACTCGATCTTCATATGGCCGTTCTTCGTATCGCCACTGAGGCATTTGCCGGGACCCAAGGTATATTTCCCGCGGACGACCGACAGCCTGTAACTGACATCTGGGCAGAATGGCAATCCCCTCATCGGCCATGGCATGACGATGTTTGAGAAACCAGCGGGAGCCAGCTTCCTCACGTGGCTAAAGACGATACCGAATGACGGTCTTATTCACTTCCGTGGCTTCTTCAACGCGGATAGAATCCTCGTCGCCGATCCGAAAGCTCTGCAAGAAATCTTGGTCACCAAATCATACGAGTTTGAGAAGCCAGAACCGCTTAGAAACTTCCTCCGTTTCATCCTTGGCGACGGATTGATCATTGTTGAAGGCGACAGTCACAAATTTCTCCGCAAGAATCTTATGCCCGTGTTCAGCTTCCGACACATCAAGGAGTTATATGTCATCTTCTGGAGTAAGTCTGTTCAGATGATTGACGGCATTTCGCAACAGGTCCGGGAGTCTACAGGTCCGGGCGACAGCAAGACTGCTATTGTTGAGATCAACCACTGGGCGACTAAAGTTACGGTCGATATCATTGGCCTTGCCGCCATGGGCCGAGACTTCAATGCTTTGAGGAATAGCGATGACCCACTTATCCAGGTCTACGAAGAACTTCTGGAGCCGACAATGGAGAAGCAGATCTATTTTGTTTCGCAAATTTTAGGGCCAGCCAAGCTCATTCGCAGCCTCCCTCTGAAGCTCAACGAGCGCTCCAACCATATCGTCAAAACACTCACAGACATTTGCTTGAAGCTCGTCCGTGAAAAGAAAGATTTGATCAAGACCGAGCCTGCTGAGCACAAGGATATCCTATCCCTCTGCATTCGATCCAACAACTTCTCGGACGAGCAATTGGTCGACCAGCTTTTGACATTCCTTGCTGCCGGGCACGAGACAACATCTTCGGCGCTCACCTGGACATGCTACCTGCTTGCCAAGCACCCTGAGATTCAGACCGCCCTTAGAGAGGAGATCCACAGGTCTATCCCTTCTCCAAGCCAGCCAGCACCGCCCGAGACCGACCTAGCGCAGATGTTTGAGTCAGCACCGCTCCTCAACGGCGTCTGCAACGAGTCGATCAGATTGTATCCGACTGTACCAATTACAGTACGAATCAACCCCAAGGCAACCACTCTCGCCGGCCATGCTATCCCGAAGGGCACGCAGTTCCTACTTTCCCCATGGGCCATCAACAGAAATCCAACATACTGGGGACCAGACGCCGACGACTTCACCCCATATCGCTGGGTCGATACCGATGAGAAAACTGGGGAGCAACGACCGAACAACTCTGGCGGTGCTCCGAGCAACTATGCTATTTTGACTTTCCTTCATGGACCGCGAAGCTGTATTGGCCAAGGCTTCGCGAAGGCTGAGCTGAGATGTCTGGTTGCGGCGATCGTGGGAAGCTTTGAGATGACTTTGGCGAATCCAAATGAGAAGGTTGTGCCGCATGGGGTGGTCACGACCAAGCCGAAGAATGGCATGCATTTGATTCTGAAGCCGCTCGGGCCATGGTAGGCAACGTACGCGGGAAGGGATATGTGACAGTACGAGATACCCGGTGGTAGTATATGTGGGGTCCAAGCATGCAGATTGGCATACAGTCCAAGGTGGTCTAGTTATTCGCGCAAAAGGAGGAAACTTATCCCCATGTCGGCGACTTCTCACTCCCTGAGTTCACCATACGCGAGCCGTACTGGTAATTGTCCAGCTTATGCGATGGAAGGTAAGCCTCTCAACGTAGACGACTTACAAGTCACTGGGCCATTGAGGCGAAGCACGAGAACCTTCTGCCTCGCCAGGTGCATGCGATACGTACAAACTTCGCTCGCATCTCGATGCTCTTGCTCCCAAACATGATCATCATATGCTTGTTCTGGAACGCAGCATATAACTAGATCGAATCATGCATCCTCTCGGAGATAATTGGTGGCACCTTGGCGTGCAAGTCAGTTATCGGTCGCAGATTGTGAATAACTTTTGTCAGGCTTTGTAACGTGGGTGATGGTTTGGCATTGCTCATAGCGCTTGGGGGCCTGGAGGGATGCTCGCGAGGGGCCTTCGCATTTGCCCATATCACGAGAATCCGCGACCAGTATACCCACCACTCCTGAATCACCGACTCCTATCACGCCTGTCTTATGCTGGAGTTTGCGTCCGTCTCTCATTCATTTGGCAGCCAATGGTAAGAATGATCGACCCGAAGCCCTCCCGTATCCCAGGCATGACTACTACCGATTCGCGTCGTGACGCGCACACACTATCCCTTAGCTCCCTCGTGATAGATACCGTAGTGTAGCCCTTTTTTGACTGCACCTCCTTCCTTCCACATGCCACACCTGACTTCCGAGGCGATGCTCCCACATTACTGACCACTTACCATTGTCAATATCTGGACCGGACGGACGAATACATCTATTGCCAGCGAATCAAGGATCATTTGCGCTGTTCGATATCAGAGGCTCCCAGGCGTTAGTTTCTAGGGTCGCATTATGTACGGGAATGGTGCGACAGATGCTGTGCAAAGATGAAGGTCGTTTCGACGCAACAGTGACGGCAAACGTGTAGCCAGGCGGACGTCTCTCGTATAGAGGCACGGATACCCCTACCAAGAAGTCGCAATGCCTCTCCGAATGCGTGGAGGCTCAATGACTATCTGTGTTCTTGCAATTATATGGTTCTGACCAATGGACTTTTGGCTGCCGAACCGTTGCAATGGCTCTTCACCGAATGCGTTTCTCTAAGCTACAGGTACTTCCGGCACAATCCCACAAGCACCCGAAGCTTGTGGAATGGATGACGGAACTGGTCGAGGTGCGGCAGCAGTCTTTTCGACCGCAAGCACATGGCTCAATACAGCGGTGGATCGCGATTGGGAGATACCAGCCTTGCTTCGCGAGGACAGCCACCGCTCCGCTCTTGGTGATCAATCCGGCATCGAAGCTTTCAATGTCTTTTGTGGAACGTCAAGTAGTCAGTGACAGGTCGGCAGAAGATCCATGATATCCTGACCTGCTGCACCAGCGGAATTACCGAGGGACATGCCGAGTCCGAGAGCGGTGAAAGAGTATGACATCAAATCAATCATGCTGCAGCTCTATTACAGCATGATGAAGCTTTCCGAAGCAGTCATGAACGCTCCGACGCGTGGCCTGACGCCTATATCGTGTATCAGAGCCAAAGAACAAGGGGCCCGCGGCAGATGGAACACGAAGCCCTTACCAGAATTGCTCCCTCGAGTAGCAAAGCAACAAGTCGCAAACCAACCGATTTGCCCTCGACACCGGAAGGACATGCAGTGGCTGGAGGCTTGGTAACCTACTCCTGAGACGTGGCCGTACAAGCCTTGCAGCCGAGGGCCGAAGAGTCGGACCCGCATGCACATGTTCTGATCTGTGAGTGCTAATCGTAATTTCGAGGACACGGTATGGAAGTTCTGATGAACAGCCAACCTGGAACAGGGCCGAAAGGCGTCCGGTCATCACGACAACTGCTAGCCTTTCATGGCTATGTCTCATTGAGTGCTGGCCTGTCCAAACCGGTCGCCAATAGGTTCACGTGTGATCACTTCGTCACCTGTAAACAACAAATCGTCCACCGCCGCGGCACCAGGAGAATAATCGCGAGAGCTGGTGGAGATGGCAACAATTTCGCCCGGCACCACTGCAAATCTCGACCATGAACAAGTGTGATCACACCTGCAGAGATGCCAGCATGGTGGAATCCTATTCTGTGAACGACGCTGACGGGCGAATCGCGCAATATGAGGAATCCGCAAGACTCCGCGACGCCGATCTTTGATTGATTAGTGAGGAGGTTTCAGTAAAGCTCCATTTCACATGAGCACCTCACCTGGAAATTGATCGCGGGCCGGGACCTCGGGAGTTTATGTGGTGTTCCTCGCTTCAAGTTCCAGGACCCTAAGCAATATGCAAGGAACGATCAGAAGCAGGACACGGCGCCCCGGTTTCTGCTGAAGTCAAACTGGACATTCTTCTCGTGGACCTCTTCTTGAGCAGTGTTATATGACACCAGCAGGATGCGAAAAACAAGTCAGCTCGATGATTGTAATGACTCCGTCGCTCATCGTCGGAAATTTCCAAACTGTTGTTCAAATCGTCGCTGATGGAGACCGCGCGTGTACGAGATTAAGATGTCGGTCCACGGAGCGTGGAGACTCCACGATGTGCCTGGCCAAGGAAATTTGACAGACCGGGCCCTCGCGAAGTATGATGAATGGTCTCAACACAATCTTTCTTCAGATCACCATCGTCTTCATCAATGGTTGATGACAATCATGCGCTACTGGCATCGCGTAAATGGCGGCACCGAATAGCGGGAAACTGACAAAATACCTACATCGCTCTGCAATCACGCTCCAGGCGAATGTCGAAATCTACAGCTATGACTAGCAGTTGCTGCACTCATGTCCAAAGTGACGCCTTGAGGTACTCCTTTCGCCCCCCTGATCATGGCAATCTCGACGACTGCGCACCCCAGCTCGGTCTACAACCAACACGAACGCAGCACTGAGGAACCACACAGTAACATACAAGCCCTTCCATGGTGATCGCCTATTCGTTCTGCTCTGCATGGCCCATCAGACCCAGGACTCGATGGATAACCCCGGATCATGCTCTCGTTCCGATGGTCTCATAAACTCTGGAGATTAATTTCGCCAAATGTCATGTCTCCAGCGGGATGGAAAAGGTAGCGGGAAAAGGAGCCATGCCGCGTGTTGGGCAGTCCCATTTCTGCTCGGCGGTATATAGCCTGTCCATCCCTTCAGAGCTCTAGGCCGACCTGTACGTACATCCGCTTTCACTCGCGGACGCCCCTCTTTCATACATTCGTTTAGTACGTCCACTCGTTAATACAGATCCGATTCGGTCATCATGAAGATCCAATCCGTCGCTCATTCAGTTCTGTGCCTCGCTGCACTCGCAGCGGCACTCCCACAGGGCATCAGGGTGTCCAAGAATGCTATCAGTAGGTCCCTCCATACCAGATATTGACTACGCGGTGGAAGCGGCGATGGTGCATTTTCCGATCAGAACCAACCGGACGGGTGTCAACGAACTGCAAGCCCTTGCGAACGAATTGTGATATGACGGTGTATCCTACCTATGCGGCATTGATCACATAACGCGGTAGAGCAGTTCCGTCGGAACTCTTCGCCCAAGAAGTTACCGGCCGCGTGTCTCCGCTTGGCAAAGTCATAACTTTCGGAGTACTCTTTGCATCGGCTTCGACTTCCCAAAGCAGTATGACACCGCAATATACGAGGCAGACACCGTCGACGTGGTCTATGGTTTTCCAAGAGTTGCATCGTCGGTTTTCGACCTCCGCAGCGGAACTGTTAATGAAGCCGGTGCTCTGGATGGCACCAAGCCAATGACAACGCTCTTGCAGGTAAGGGTTGCATTCGTTGTCTCTTGTGAGCATTGATTGACACGATGGAGATTGCAGTTTTCTAATTGACGGAAAAAGGAGAAGTCCGCGGGGACCTAGCCTGGGTTGCAAATCTTCAAACTGGACCGGATTTAGCAACGGCATTGGCTCCTCCAACATGCGAGTACAACAAGTTGTTCCCCAGGAACTCTGCCCACAGATCCAGCAGCGATGTACGGGGAAAGATCAGCAATTCACCAGCTTCGAATGATGTCTCAATCGACTCAGCGCGAAGCCATCTGGAAACTCGGATGAAGCATGAGGCGACATGATGGCCTGGCGAACGTTCAGTTACTGGTCACTGGTCATTCATCCGACGTGCATTTCAAGCACATGGGACCCACTGAACGCGGGAAATGCTTCGACGTTAAACTGTTCTGACGACTCGACAACCGCCCTTTGGCGCGCCCCTCTTGGATGAGTTGTTACTTGCTGTCGCCAGCTCCCGAAGTCTAAGCGCATTCAGAAGAGCCAGTACAGATGGCTCTTGTGCAGCTGGCCACGCAACGTAGCAAGCCACCATACACATCTGCTTCCGGCACTGCTGCAAAACTCGCAGCCTAAGGCCCGCCTAGACTACTTCTGGTCAGACAGGATTTGCAAGTTCTGGTAACGCAGCTCAGGCGGCAGCGAACTCCATGCCATGCCAAAATGGCATGCAAACTGAAGACACGTCTGAACACTCTCATCCCTCAGACCAATCGCCATCCATCATCCTCGATGCATCCCCGCCAACCCCAAGGAATCTTCACGCCTCAGTCCAGGTCGCTTGCTTTCATCGCTGTTGATTCTACATTGAGCTAGTCAGGACCTGGCGCGCAGAATGCCGCCAGTGACACGAGCTTTGCTAACCAAGATTCTCTAGGAGATGCCAACCCGAATCCAAATGCTGACTTGTGAGGGCAATCTGCTTTGATTGAATGTGACATTTTGCTTACGTTGCTGTAGATCGCCAAACCCCGCTGCAACAGCCGAGAACATCGCTATGAATACTCGTATGTTGCGAGTCTCAATTTTCACGGGACGTTCGAAAAACTGACTTGTCATCCAACGCTTCAGCGACAGACTATTCTGGTGCCAGCACCTCATACTCCGGGGAAAAGACAGAGGTCGACAAGCCAGTCTCCAACCCGCCGACCTACAAGTCAACTGGCTATGGTAATTTTCCGATTGTGATATTTATTTCGTCTACTTACCAGCATTTCTAGGCCCGCCTGCCTCGGGTAACAAGACCTATGTCCCCCCACCTGCAGCCGATAAGACGCCGCCATCGGGCTACACCGGTGTCGACAAGCCTGAACCCAAGAAGCCATCGAGCTACACTGGTGTCGACAAGCCTGAACCCAAGAAGCCATCGAGCTACACTGGTGTCGACAAGCCTGAACCCAAGAAGCCATCGAGCTACACTGCTGTCGACGAGCCCGAACCTAAGAAGCCATCGAGCTACACTGCTGTCGACGAGCCCGAATCTAAGAAGCCATCGAGCTACACTGCTGTCGACGAGCCCGAATCTAAGAAGCCATCGAGCTACACTGCTGTCGACGAGCCTGAATCCAAGAAGCCATCGAGCTACACTGCTGTCGACGAGCCCGAATCTAAGACGCCCTCAGAATACACTGATGTCGATAAGCCGGTATCTAAGAAACCGTTGACAAGCTATGGCCCAGAGGAAACCCCTGATAAGCCAGAATCTGAGACTCCCCCCTCCAAAAGCTGTGGATATAGTGGTTCAAAGATCTCGCCAAACCCAGCCGCTCAAGCCGCAAACGAGGCTATGAACACTCCCTCTGAGGAGTGCGGAGAAGCACCTCCCTCAAGCTACGGCGGTGGCAGCCCACCATCCAGCTATGGCGTTGGCGGTGGCAGCCCACCATCCGGCTATGGCGTTGGCGGTGGCAGCCCACCATCCGGCTATGGCGTTGGCGGTGGCAGCCCACCATCCGGCTATGGCGTTGGCGGTGGCAGCCCACAATCAACCAGCTACGGCCCTCCAAGCACCTACAGCCCAACATCAAACTCCTATGGCTCAACAAGCAGTGGCGAAGGTTCGTATATTCAGACTTTGCATATCCCTGAAAGAAGTTCATTACCTCTGTCACTTCAATCGGCTGCGGTTTGAACAGGCCATACTTCATTGTGGCAGTCATAGTCGTTGCCCCAAAACTTTTCCTGCTCTCACTCCAACGACGAGGGACACGAAGCAAAGAGATTATAGCAAAGTCGTTGGGATGGTCAGTCTAACCCTCAGTGCTACAACAGGTTACACACCTCCACCCCCTCCATCATCAGACAGCTACGGTTCCGGATCAGGGCGTAAGTGGATCTGATTTATTAAGCATCCGCTCTCGGCTGACATGATGATCTAGTCCCATTCGTTGGATCAGGTGCGTTCCACGCCGAATACATTCTCACAGGCCTCCCCGCCGGCCTTCAGAGGTGAATGACAGTCTCCGACATTTACTGACCTTTTCCTTCACAGGTCTACCAAAACTCCCCTTGGGGTCCGGTAGCAGCAACCCATTGCAAAGCCTCGGCGGCGTTCCGGGCGGGGGCATCGCCGGCAACGGCCTCAGTAGCCTGGGTGGAGGCATCCTCAGGAAATGAGCGAGCATTGACATTTCAGACTTGGGAAAACCTGGCATGTTGGCGGCTGCTAACACTTAATGGGGTTCAAAGATCGGAAGGAACGAGGCCTCCGACAGACTTTTCTTGACTGATGAACTGGTCAGTGGCAGGCATTAGAACCCAGCGGCTCGGAAAGGCTGTCAAGACCAGAGCGATGATCACTGAGCGTCTCTGGTGTAGACTACTTTTACTTCTTTCTCTTGACGATTTGGGATCTATGTCAGTAATTTTGATAATCTAATGGATGTGTTCGCTGCGTGTCGTTGTTGATTGCCCTTTGACCTCGACTCGGCTTCGAGACACTTTTCGCTTCTTGACCTCGTGTGAAGTACATGCAGTTCGTAGTCAAGTGTTAGGAAAGATGGATCACGCGATACGAGTGGCCGCGAGTGGAGAGCAGCCACTTTTCATTCATGCAGGTATGCTTCATATGGACCGCTGTCGCCAGACAAAATACATCGGAGAAGACTTGTATGACTAATTATGCCACCCTCTAGTATCCCAACGCTCGTGCTCGTGCTCGTTGTTGTCGAACCTGAGGCCACTATCATATCTCATCAAGCATCAATCGTAAGCCCTCGCTCCTTCGCAAGTATCTCGGTATTCTCATCACCAGTGTTACAGGCCGTTGGGTGGTAGCGGTCGGTCTCATATGCCTTCGTGGTCGTGACAATCAGGGTCGGTGGATCTTGTCCTCGCGCTAAGAGCTTGGGTATGCTCACTCCGTTCAGCTGTTGAAAATGTCAGCCAATGGTACATGAACATGATCATTCCTTTACTCACACGTCACGGATGCTCATGTCAATGGTATTGAAGCTATCGAAACCACCCTCGTTGAGTTGCATACAGGTGCCGTCACTGTCGCCGGTGACGGTGCGGCAGTTGTTGCCATTGGAGGTGGCGCAGCTGAAGGCACCGTTGGTGTAGCAGTAAGTCATCTCGCTGCTGGACGGGACGAAGATCGAGACGTGCTTGTTGGCAGCGTACTCGCCGAGCCAGATGGCGTACGTGTCAGGCGTACCCGGAGAGCCATCGCCGCAGGCGGACTGCGAGACGCCTCCGTTGCTGAAGTATGAACAGCCGACATGAGCGGTGTTATTGCCAACGATGATACTGCAAGCCTGTTAGCATTGAGAAGGGTCTGAGCCTCGTCGCCAGGTATTTACCATGGAGACTGGCCGCTACCCCAGTAGGTGTAGTAGCTCCCGTCGGTCGCCGAGCAGTCACCGTTTGGGTAGACAGTGGCCTGCCAGGCGGAGGCCGGTGCAATGACCACGGCGGCAGCTATGGTGGCGACGAAAGTGGTGACCTTATCGAAGAACATCTTGACTGAGTCGAGGAGGTTGTGCGGGTCGGGCAGTTTTTGCTGTACGGTGAGTTGAGTGGTGACTCTTGCTTGTAGCCGAAAGTGCTTGGGCTTGCTCAGATTAGTGTGTGGTTGTGTGTTGTAAGATGGAAGTTCTGGTAGATGCAGTCGGCATAGATGCTGCATCGCAGCCCTCGAACCTGTGCCAGCGGCTAGAGTCTGTCACATGCGTCCGCAAGTCCGTGCGCACAGTGACTGCGCCTTCACTCAGAGTCAAGCATGTGACGACTTTGCTTGAACAGCATCCTGAGCTCGTGTTATCTGTAGGGTTCACACTCTAGGCGTAAAGCAACAGTTGTGCCTCATTGTGTCACCCTATATTCCATCCAGAAGCTCTTGGAAGGTATGCAGAGCACCGTGATCGGTCGTCCAGCGTGATCAAGAAGAGTTCACCCAGGGCTAGCTCCACCATTTTCAACCTCATACCGCGGGTGCTCTTCGACCAAAGCGATACAGTCAATTCAAGGGGCGGAGCTAAATAGCAAAGTGAGCCTTCAAGAGCTACCTCTAGGGCAAGACCAATTTTCAGCTTTGAACCTTTTTCAGTCTCGACTTCTATCGTACTCAGACAGCAATTCTATCGAACCCGAAAGTGCACCGCAGTTGGCAATGGTACCGATCTCGAGAGCCTGACGACTTAAGCATAGTGAATATCTGATTGCGCAATTAAGAAGGATAGCACTCACAGAATGGGAATGACATCTCCGATCTGTTCCAGATTTCAGCGATGCCTTCGCCAAACACGCACAATTCTGCCTGGAAGAGCTCTCAGTACCATTTAACGCCCCGCTGCACTGCCGAAAATCATCCAAGATGCTCGGTAAAATTAGATACCCGGTTCAGTCAATGTGGAACCAGTTGTCCTTCTTCACAGCCTCATCCACTCCTAATGTCTCTTTCTCACACCTCTCGACGGGTCCCTGATCCGGTCGATCCCAGCACTGGAACGATATCGGCAAGTAATCCTTCATGATCACAGGAGACTGATCCGAGCACTGCCCTGGCACGAGGTTCTGCGGCTTTCCAATGCACTGATCGCTATGGATGTAGACATTACACTCCGTGTCGCAGGGCATGTCGAAGGACATCGAGTGGGAGGCTTTGAAATACGGCTCGAAGATCTCGATCATGATGTCGCACTCGATCAAAGTCTTGCTTCCATCACTCGAGTATTTGCAGTCGGGGGATGACTCGTTTCTACCCATGGCGAAACATGCACTAGAGGTCTCTTCGGGACGGACGTTATGGTAAGAGAAGTAGCTGATCGAGATATCTGTGGATGGATCTATGCTTTCATCGACCCAATCGCCGCAGTCTGTCGTGTTGTAGACTGCTATAGACCAGGCGGAGCTTGTGGTAATGATATTGAGGAGGAAAACGAGGATGGAGACGAAGGGCTGTGCATGCCGAGCTGCTGGAGGTAAGTATGCGACCATCTCCGCAAGCTGCGGGAACCCACTCATCCTGACGGTGGTCTTTGAGGATTAGTTGTCGAGCGTGTTATGTTGTATAGTGACTGTGGTGGGTAGTATAGTGGCTGTTGCTTGTGATTGCAATTCGAGGCGAGTCTCGATGAGAATGTTGGAGTCTTGTAATGAATAAGATGAGACAGAAAGCAGAACGAGATAATAGACTGGGTGCCATTGCCATCACATGCGTCCGATGGAGCTTGTAACTCCTAATGTGCATGTGGAGGCACACGTGAATATGGATACCGGAGATTCATGTGTACGTGTTGGCTAAGAAGCTATACATTGTTGTGAAAGCACCTTGCAACGAGAGTGGATGCTGGCTTTTGTACCTAGTACTTTAGTCTTGACACAACAAGCAAGACAGGGAACAAAGGAAGAGATGGCTGTCTGAGCTTGTTCCAGGTAAGCATTTAGCAGGAGCACGATTCCACACATACAGACTCCTTGGAAAAGGTCCGTGGCTGCGGACAATCATCCTCGTTCTTTCGTAAGCCTAGCAAACACTCTAGAGGTCCGAGTGCATGGCTGTAGGACATAGTCTAGAGCGTTCCCCCATCAGTCCTCAGTCGTGCTCGATGTTCGCCCTGGATACTGTCATGCTTATGGCTCTTGTCTAGTATAGCCGGCAGTGCTATCTTCATCTATGGACCCATGTTGGAGGACAGGAAGGATTAGAGCAGCGGTGACTCCGATGGAGTTAGTCTTGTAACGAAGGCCAGCAATGATGTCGTCGAAGATCAGGAGGTGCCAAGCTTTATGGATGGGTCTTTGCGGCAGCTTGACGTCGCCAACATTCTACGCGTAACAGTTTCCCATTCGTAATTCTCTGCTACAACTCCTTCACGTCCCTCTTCCCACGTCGCTCTTTACAGCCCAGAAACAAGAATGGCTTCTTCAAACAATAGCACATATCTCAAGTCGTTCGCTCTAGCGTCGACCTTCTATCTAGGCTCGGCGATGGCAACGACGACTTTCCTGGTCTTCCCACCCTTGCTTCGACCACTGCTCTACAAATCGCAATCGCCATCACAGCCACCAACGCCCTCCGTAACGAGGCCTTCATCCTCCTTGAAGGTCCCCCAAACAGAAATCGAATCTGGCCGCCTCACGCCCACGGTTTCAACGCGAGGTTTCGATTTCGCCCTAGCACTAGGCAGCTCTGGAGCATACAAGGCAGTTGCGCAGCAGTTTTCCGCCATGGAGAAGGCCATGTTCAGTGTACAAGTCCCACTAGAGTTCGCAACAATTGCGGCCTTTGGCATTGTTGCACATAGAGCAAGAACCGCTGGTAACGGGCTATGGACAAGATGGGCTGCAGCGGCAGCATTAGTTGCCGCCGTATTCCCTTTTACTGGAGCATTGATGGCTCCATTGGGACACAAAGTCGCGCGCATCGCAGGAGATGAAGAGAAGGTGGAGCCTTATGAAGATGCTCCCATCGACCGCGAAGCAGAGAAGAGCAACACTGTGTTATTCATTCGCAAGTTTGCTGCTTTGAGCATCGCGCGGACAGCAATCGTTGTCGGAGCAGGTCTCGTTGGAGTTCGGGCGTGGTCGCTTGAGTAGGCTGGACAACGGCAAAGCATCACGGCTGTGATACCTCTGCCAAACCGAGGAACAATCGGCTTTAGGTTCCTGGCTCGTGCAGGCACGATCAGGCCAAGACCGACACAATGAGTTGGCTGCTCAAGGTGCCTGTTTGCTACCGAGCATAGTGGGCATGATGATGGATGAGGACACTAGGCGATGGAGACTGCAGGACTGGCCATGCAGGACGACAACCATTTCCTGGTTTTCTGTGTACTATTGAAGATCATGTGATAATAGCGGTTGAAGGAACAGCCACCGTTCATGAGACCACAGTCCCAAACCTACATGGCGCGAAATTGAGCGAGGTGGCGGCGACATGTTCATGTCATTGGCGGCCTCGAATTCCAGGTGCTGTACAAGCCACAACTTCGTTCACGCCAAGATCAGCACTGCCCATAAGGTCAAAGTTTGCGCAAAGACCTCGACGGCTGGTGATAAATGAAAAGGAAATCATATAAAGCCCCAGCAGGCACTCCATGAAGCTCCCATCATCACAAATGTTAAACCGTGGTCATGCCTCGTCAACAACTCCACATTCCTAACGATCATCGAGCAGGGATTCATAACTCACCTTCACCAAACACAAATACCAACTTCGATCCGACCTGGGCAATGCAACGTCCAGCCTTCCGATTCCTCGATTTGCCAAGGGAGATTCGAGACCACGTTTATGACCATGTCGGGTTCGACACCGCTTCGGATTTTGTTCCTCCTTGGCTCGAAGGCGCAAGAGACATCGACATCCAAGGCACCTTCATGATGGGTCTTCTACTTACGAGCCGCCAACTTGCTACGGAGTACCAAGAGCAGATGAGGAGGCAACGCCTTCTCATCCTTCGCGATCCTCTCGCGACTTGTGCCAGTGATTTGGGTCATGAGCTCGCCGATCTTCAGGCTGGTGTAGTCCGTGTACACCTGCGAACACAGTACACCTCCAAAACGAACGATCAGGGCAATGCCTGGTCCTTGGGGTCTGCGAATGCGTCTCTTAAAAGCAACATACTCCCTCACCTTCCAAAGTGCCTGAGTCAACTGAAGCTCGGGATTGCTGTACTTGGAGAACGAGACACCCATCTCAGCTGGGAGCAATTGTGCTCATCAGCCACGGAGGAACTCAAAGATCTCATCGCCCTGCCGAAGCTCTGTACCGTCTCCGTCACCTTGCTTGCAGATGACCCCATTTGCAAGCCCGCGCGAGTGTCGACATACGATCGGTGGAGAACAGAGTCGTGTCCAGTCCCGACGCTCGCGGCTTGGAACGACGTGGATGGATGGCAAGAAACTTCTCCCGGGCAATCCAGAAAGTTCAAATCACTGAATCCGCCAAATTGGAATCCTCATGGCATCGTTTATGATATAAGAGAGGGTGCTTGGCCGCCCCCGCCGGAGTATTACATGTACGATGACTACTATTGGCGACGGCGCTCTCCAAGCTTTTGAATTGTGAAGTTGAAACGATGGGCGGCTCAAAGGGGAGTCGAGCAAAGAAGTGTCCATAGGGATGGCGTATTGTCAATATAGTGGACTTCGTGTCAAACACAAATATCTTATGCCTTGTATCTCGAGCCTCGAAACATGTCGTGGCGGATCCCATTTGTGGCAGCGACCGCGCAACCTTCTGGGAGCGACACAACCAAACTCTGGTGTGAATCATCAGCCTCCGCTCAGTAAATACTTCGAAGGTGTTGAGTCCACCAGCGCTCTATTGCAGCAAAGCGAGAATCAGTGTGAAGGACAGAACACATCGTATCAGCTTACTAGTCTTGTGCTGCAAGACGTTGTCGCAAAGCATACTTTGAAACTACAATTGAGAACACCTCGGAGTCATGAAAGAGCAAGCGGTGGATGTCATACGTCTGCGTGCCACGACCACTGTATTTCTGTATATGTGCATCTAGGTCTACGCACTTCACTCATGTCAAGTCATTGCAATCATGCTGCCCGACCGAGTTGACACAGACTACTTTTCCCCAGTATGTGTTTCGCGGTACTGCTTCTCTTCTCGATTCGTGTGCAGCGCACCCGCAACGTAATTCTCCGTCGACTTATCGTTGTTCGTCGTGAAGAAAGCGAGAATGATCGCAGTGCCGGAGAAGGCCAGCGAGACCAAGAAGACGGTGCTTGCGGAAGCCTTGAAGGCCTGGCGGTAAGGTTCTTGCAGCGCTGCTTGGATCTCCGGAGTGATGCCCGCTACGGCAGAGTATGCGCCCTTTCCTTGCAGAGCGGCGGCGAGCGCGGGGAATGTATCCTCTGAGAGACCAAGTTGACGAGCCACGGGGTACACATACTGAGGAATGGTGGCGATGAGGCGATTGCTAAGCGTGGCTGTGTAGACGGCCACGGCGATGGCAGAGGTGAAATTGCGGGTGCTGCCACTAAGACCTCCACCCTGGCCGATCTCTTCTTGTGATCGGAGTGGGAAGGTCGAGGTAGTGATGGAGACGGACTCCACGATTCCCATGGCATAGGCGCCAGGCACGAGGAGGCCGATTGTGAGTGGTCGATTGTCGAGGTCATAGGCGCATGCAGTAAGGAGTGCGGCAGCGATGATTGAGGATCCGATCATAGCCCACTTGGGACCTGTGAACCAGACGATGAACCCGTGACACATTTGAGCAAAGACGAATGCCATCGCTGTGAGGCCGGCGAGAGTACCGATATCGTATTCGCTGATCTCGCCTCGGCCGTACCAGAGGGTTGTGACGACTTGTGGGACCACGAGCGCGAAGCCATAGTACACACAAGCGCCAATACCGGTGTTCCAAGCCGCAGACTGAAAGCGCACGTTGGTGAAGAGATGGAGGGGCAGGTAAGGCTCTTTGCCGCGCTTCTTAACGAAGATCTCGTAGGCGGGAAGGAGACCGAACAGAGTAACGCCTCCTACGACCATGGTTGCAATGACTTGTGGAGAGTTCCATGGGTAAAGGACGCCGCCCCAGTTCAGGCCGAAGATGAAGATGGCGAGGCCACCACTGTAGAGGAGGAGACCGATCCAGTCGAAGTGTAGGAAGAGGTCCTTGGCGAGCTTCTTACGGTGCAACATGCTAAAAGTCGGTGGGTGGTAGAAGAGGTACCAGGCGAGGATACTGGTGGTGTTGATGGCAATAAGAAAGTAATAGCTGTAACGAGGTCAGATTCGCTATGACAATAGCGTTTTCGTTCTTTGCTCACCTGTTACGCCACTTTCCTGGGTAAGTCTGGAAGCTGAACGCTACACGCGCCGCCAGCGGACTCGTCGGTGTTGTCATCAGATAGCAATAACCATTTGCGATATATCGCCACCGCATTGGGACAATCTCAGCGACGACCCAGAAGAAAGATTGTTGGAAGGCCACCGCGATACCGATGAACACTTGTGAAGCGATCAACTGATTAACGCTCTGCGCTGTGGCACCGATAATCGAGCCAACAAGTGCGATCGCGGATCCGATGATGAAGAACCATCGTCGACCGAAAATGTCCGAAAGCTGACCGACCATGAGGAAGAAGATGGCACCGCCGCAGAGGTTGACCAGTGGTACCCAGTTGATGTTTGGATCTGGACCAATTTCTGCGTTGATCTCGTTCAGGACTGGCGCGATGAGACCGTAACCTACGAATATGATCAGCCATATCCCCGAATATCAACCCTCGTAACTGTAGCAACTCACCTCCAATACCTCCCATAAAGGCCATCCCGATGGCAAACAGTGTACCGATGAAGTTCACGGAGAGCCAGTAATTCTTGTCGATGTTCTCCGCAGTCCGGCCCTTGGCCTCCTCCGCCCGATCATCGTCGGCGCGATGGTCAACATACGAATGGTCGGTATAGTCGTGACCGTGTTTGCCAGCTTCTTCGATGCGGACAACGTCGCCCGAGTCCCGGGATGATTTCTCTGTCAGATCCATGATGAACAAAGACCGCTTCGATACGGAAAAGCCAGACGAAGAGAGTGACTCTCCAAAAAAGCGTCTATTCTCGCTTGTCAGGGACGTGGATCCCGCCTACTATATGTCTTTCCATTGCTCCACTTCCCCAGACTTCCCCAGAGTGTCCATGCTTAGGGCGTCTCGTCGATCGTCAGAAGCATATTCCTTCCTCACTTCCAGACGCGATAGCGTCTCGGAAGCAAATCGCTGGGGAAAGTCCTCACAGGAGTAAATGATCGGGGCATGGCGAGGATCGTGTCGAGGTCGTGGGAAGGGTATGCTTGGCAGTCGTACCGGAACCTATATCGTTCCGCCCTGCCCAAAGTAGTTAAGATGAACCACGCATGATTGCGAGTGGTCAATCTGGAACGCCCTCTCGGCGAACAGAGCATCATTCTCCCATTTCTCGACAGGTTTCGACCGGTTCCTTCGCCCTGAGCCGTGATTCTGGTCTGACTTTCCGCTACTGCACTGTACGACAGCCCCAAGTCAACAGCCGGCGTCAACAGTGCTTCGAGGCTCCCCACAAAACAGCGCCTGATCGCAGCGCATATTCGGACCCCGCAAGTTTTATTTGCTGCAGGAACAGAGAGTCACACTACTCTTGTGCTGGGCTGCAGATGGCAGAGCCAGGGCTTGATCACAAGAAGGCCTCGATCGCTTTTGTCTGCCAGAAACGGCCTGCTCGAGCGAATCATGCATCATGTTACTCCGCATCCCCATCGACCGAAGTTACATACAACGTTCGTCTATGCTCGTAGTGCTCAAGATTGGGCCTTTGGCGGCACTTGTCTTGGCTTGACACATACACGCTACTGCCCAGATCTTCCTTGATGAGATAGGCGAAGATAGCTCCTGTGCACTGCATTGGAAAGGCATGCAAAGACTGTATGCATGACCGTGTTGCGTCAAGGTCAGTCGTTGACTGTTGCTGCGAGACAATGCAAGACATAGAGCATGAAGATGGACCTAGGAAGTAGCTTCTTTGAGGACCATCAAATTTCTGTCAGCTATCGTGCACGAACGTTTGACGCCATCTCGAATGTAGACGAGTGTAAGCGAGTTGTGCAACAACGAAGAATGGTTTTGATACCAGCGTTCAAGACATGCCAATTTGGTTGCAGACGCTCAAGACCAGCAAGCCCGCGTTCCAGCCTCTCCCTTTCGTCCCGATCCCAGATCTGTGCTACTTCCAACTGACGGCTGTCGGGGTTATCCAGTCCTGGTTCCAGGTGATTCAAGAATCAAGAATATCGTTATTTTCCTGCTACATCTCGCGAGTGCGGTCAACAACATAGTTTGTGGCAGGAGGCGACAGCACGAAAGTGGCGATCTGCTTATCGAAAGATGGACAGTGATTTTGATGCAATCACGCGAGCGCTGAAGAGTCGGTAGAACGCTTCTCGAGGGGATGAGTGCAGCGCAAAACAACCCACTCGAACTCCTCGAAGCTCAATAAGCTGGTTTTCATTCGGACGCGTCACGAAGACATATTCACGGCGGTTTCGAGAAACAGGTATCGGGCAAATGCAACCACTTGTAGGGATCACAACTTCTGTGCTGAGCTCCAGCGTGTTCGTGGCAGAGACGACATTGGTGTCAATGTTTCCGGGCATCTCTAATGCTTGCCCAAACTTTTTCCACTCGCATCGACGACAGCTCGGCTGAAAGTTGCACTGAGCTTGCCCTCCTTCTCCATAGCCCGCTTCCTCTGCGCGGCTTGAATGCCAGCTCTGTCTGTGACTGGTGCTGCATTCATGATGTTGTCAAATTCATCGTCCTCTTCATTTCCCACATCGGAGCCGGATTCTGCGTCAGAATCTTCAGGTAGCTCCACCTTCTTTGGTTCCGAAGGTCTCTGTATTCGGGTTGGTGCCTGTCGCTCATCTTCTGTTGGCGCACCCTGCTTGTTTGAAATGGAGAATGGCTTTGATGCCAGCACTCTTCTTCTGAGCTCTGCCATTTCTTCTTCATCGTCGTCATTAGGTGGCAGGCCGTAAGGATCTTGTTCTTCGTCGTCATCACCTTCAGCCTCGTCCACATTGCCATGTACAAGGACCTTGTCGCCAGGCTTAGGTCCACCGAGCTGTATGCCACCTAAACTGCTTGCATCGCTGTCGTCGTGCTCTTCTCCACTATCATCTTCGCTACCGACATCATTCCCTTGTGCAGCTCGCGGACCTCGACGGTTCATGTTCCCGCCCGCCCATGCGTCGTCCTTGTTGTCCTCTCTGGCTTCTCGATCCTCTTTCCATTCGTTCTCAATCTGGGCCAGCCATGCCTCTTCGCACTTCTTGACCTCGTCTTCGTCGTTGCAGGCAGCGTACTTGGCGAGCACTTCCTCGTTAATGTCAAGAAAGGACTGGCCGTAGGAGAATGTGCTCAGGATGTCTTCCGCCCAGTCCAAATGTCCGCAGATGGCAAAACACGCAGCGAGCGCTTCGACACAATTCAGCCTCCATGGTCGTCCGTAGTTGGTGGGGTTGGCTGCGATGAGGTAGGGCAGCAGGCGAGAGTTGGGACCCCCAATCTTGTTGAATGGAACCTCGTCGATTCTATTCCAAGAGGCCTCGACCACGGCCGCGCCATACTGTTCGAGGATGTCTCGGTCTGCTGGGCTGATGAGGGTCTTCGCCTTGGGCGAGACGACGACGCCGGGATGCTTCTGCCCTACGTGTAGCTCTCGCATCAGACCAAGTCGCATGAGTCGCTTGCCGGAACACCTCTTCGCGTCGCAGTGATTCAAATCCCATGCCGCCGCTTTGAACGGTGGTCGCCTGTTGCCCCCCATGCCATTCTCGCGGTCAGGATGCGTGTGTTGTGCCTGGGCTCGGGCGTTGGTGTGTTTGCCGCCGCGTCCGGACTTGAAGTCTTTCTTGTGGCGGACCATGTTTGTGGTGAAGGCTTAAGTCTGATCTGTATCGTATCGTCAATGTATACTTATGTACGCTTTGCATTTCTCGAGAAAACGCGGACCGATGACGTGCATGGATCCCTTGGCCTCAGGCTGCAAGAATTGGCTTGGTCAACTCCAGTCCTTTGCAAACCCCCCACCTCAACAACAGCAATTTCCCCACGATCTGTCGTGGAGCCAATCTTGGGCGTAGTACCTTGTGGCCGGAATCGGACTCGGCTACACAGACCAAAAGGAGAGGCATTAGTCCGGACGTATTTGCGGGCCTCTAGGTTTTGGACAAAACAAACAGCAAAAATGGACGACTAGGGGATCGAACCCTAGACCTTCCGCACACCAATGTGCATGATGCAAAGCGGACTGGATCATTCTTAGTACAATGATTGAGATTTGGGCTACCTTGGATATCTTACCGCGCTACCACTGCGCCAGACGCCCGAACGCGGAATCGAAACAAACGACTACACAATAGAGAAGTCGAGCTCTGATTTCCAATATATATCTCGCCAGGACCTCAGACTATCCCAAGTGGATTGCTGGCCGGGAATTAGAGAGCGTGGGGCCGCCAAGCCCTCCAGAGGCGGCAATCTGGAGGAGCCAGAGAAGGCAGGAAGAGACGGAGGTCAGAATAAAGTCCTGAAGCCATAACGAGCTCATCATAAGGGTGGAGTAACCTGGCGAACACCTATGGCTCATATTGCCTTGAAATAACGTATCTGATCGCCATCAGACAAGCCACGGCATCATAATGCACCGCGGGAGTGGTTGTAAGAACAGTAGTCATCAGAATGTGTGTGAAGTCGTCGGAAGCGGTTGTTCCGGTCCGGACTTGGCGTCATCAGCTCATGGCCGAGGGGCGTGCCTCTGGGCCAACCTTCACAACTCCATCGGCAAAGCAGAACCACTTCGAACCCACCGTACACTTGGAGACCAGCTCAAGATATGGCCGAGACTGTTGTTCTTTTGCCGCCAATCAGGTGACAGCGGTGGCCTGTTTCAGAAATGGCAGTGGAATATGGTTCTTCGGGCTGGCGTGGCTGAGCGAAATGCTTGCATACAGCCGCCGATAGTCGACAGTCATCTTACCAGCTCAGACTTGGTCTTGTCTTGAGGCACGCGACAGTACAGATTTCATCGACGGCAACATTGACGCGATCGCCATCCTTGAAGACTCCCTGTCATGCGCACAGCTGTGTTGGAGTCGCCAGGTTCCAGGACGTGCTCTTGAGTGTGACTTCTCAACGACTGTCTTTCTCTTCTTTGCATGCAGTAAGGACATAAAGTAGGAGAATAGAATGACTTCTGAGACTTCCCCTTTGAGAGCAGCAAAACACTGGCTGGAAGTGGACACGGCCACTTTGATGACATTGGCGCTGCATACTATCATTACGAAGAGCCATCGCACATCCATTGCAACCCTGAAGTTTTCGCCAGCTATAGCATCACTTCAGACACATCTCGTCCAAATGCTGAACCAAATCGCATGTACACGACCAACATCAGTCAAGAAGTAAAGTTGTCAGAAAGCCTAAGTCGCCTCTAAAGGAAAAGGCCAAATCCGAGAAGTGAAAGTCCTCCTAGAGCCCATGTGGCCGCTTCCTGTTTGGACCCGGCATTCGTTGTTTGCTGAGCTGGAGTGTAGGACGGAAGAGTGCCATTCGGCCCATGGCTCGGAGTTGCACTCGCGCTTTGATAGACTGAGGCTGTGGGCAGGACCGTCACTTCAGCCGATGAAGACGATGTAGTCGGATAGCTCGGTGGCGAGTGACGTGCCGTGGCGGTCGACTCAACCACTTGCAATGAAGATGACAAAGACGGAATGCTCGAGGACTCGTACGGAGTTGGCGTGGTGTCAACACCCGCCCATGTGTACGACTCAGTAATCGAATAGCCAATGGAGCCAGCAGCCTCAGGAGTCATGCTGCTGGTCGTAGCCGAAGTCTCAGATTCAAAGTAGTTGCCTGGTAGCGTGCCGATGGTTCCCGTAGCACCACATTCCTCTAGACTCAAGCTGTTATCACAGCAGCCTTGGTTAGAGCAGTATGACCCGGATGGGCAGTACGCTGAAATCAACAGGTCAGCTACGCTTATTGCTATTCAGGACTCCATAGTACTCACTTCCGTCAGAGCAACAGATCTCGCCCTTGGTAGGGTTGAAGCAATTCCCATCGCTCACACACTGTCGGGAGCCTTTGCCACAAACATCCTCGCACGGGTTGGGTTCGCCTTCTGGCGCAAACCCGAAGCAGGTCGGGATCTGTCGTTTCTGGAGCCCGGCGAGCTTCTCGAGCGTGGTTGACCGGAGGTTGGTCGCGGCGAATGCAGTTGAGGCACAAAGAGCAGCGGCGAGAATCAAAGAGAGCATTTCCACGGTGGTGCGAGAGGTGTTGCGAGCCAAAAAGTGCTTTTGGGCAATCTTCGCAACCGAACATTCTCCTCACCGCCAGCACTCCACCCTAAATACTCCCATCGCTGTGGTGCCTCAGCTTCAAAGCGCTTCGAGCGATGGTAGCCATGTCTCAGGACACGAGGAGCTGAACGCAACCGAAATTCCTCAGGTCGCTTGGCATTACTGTTTGTACAACTGTGGCGTTCATGGAGTCAGATAGCGGAGCGAATCGAAGACTTGCTACTGATGCCTGGTGCCTGGAAACGTGCTTCTGCCAAGCAGGTACAGCATTTGCGCAGCAATTCGGAGCAATAAAGTGGCATTCTGCTGGCCCGGATCGAATGACCGTCGAGCTTCGCGTGTTTTTGTGAATTGGAGGGACAAGAAGGGGTATTGGTGGAGATTGCGTGCGAAGACGTGGAAGACCTATATGAGGTATGATTGACCTAAAAGGTGATTTCAAGCTTGGCGGAATGCCTGATGGTGAGGAGAAGAGAGGATGTACTCGCCACAGCTCCACCGTTACGATTGAGTCAATCACTATGCAGTTCAAGGCTTTTGCCTCTTTTCTACATGGTTATCGACTTTTCTCAACCACGCATAGTACTACTGCACGAAGGACTCATAGATTGGGCTGTTGAGCCCTGGATAACCTCCGCGAGATCGGACTCATACTCCCATCTGCTGAATGCCTACTCTAAGCTGTAGTAGGAAAGGAAAATGGAACAATTTGTTAGAAATCGATCACTTTCAGCACAGGTATCCACGTTGTATGAGCTTCATCACTGGCATCGGACCTTGAAATCTCCTCTACGTCTGGACTCTTCCCAGCTCCAGAGCAGTTCGTACGACAAGCGGAGGTTCAGAGTAGATCGTGACATGAGCTCCGCTTCTGCCCAGGATTTCCAAAGTGATTGGTTGGGATCCGTACAAGATGCATTGAGGTTGTACACTGGTGGCTGGGGTTCCCTATTCAGCCTCTAACTCCGTCTTGTGGCGCCGAAGACCGTGATTATGCTTGTACGAAGAACCAGCTTGTGCGCAGGCTAAGTCCTGATGTGAAGCAGCTCCACGAAGGCATTTCATCCCGAACTTGTACAGAAGCTGCTGGTGGGCATATGAGAGCTGCGGTCCTCGGTCTCTGGAAGCCCCTGGCCAATCGACTAATGGGAACTCCTGAGTTGACTTTCTCCTGGCCAAGCTTGTCTAGAATCCATCGACGAGGATCATGATAGTAAATGGTGTTGTAGATTTCCTGATTATCTCCCTCCATCGAACGAAGTCTGCTTTGCACTTTTATTCTTGGGGAGCAAGAGATGCTGGATCAATCTGCCTTCTCCATTTTTGTCTTTTCCCAGTGGCAGTACCATCCCTTTGTTTGACGGGTAGGCCGACCGTGTTCAGGGCTACTCATCGCTTGGCATCGCTGGCCTTTCATTTATCTCTTTTGTCGGCCCACATAGGGACCCATCCTTTGTCGTCATTTACCTGCAGCTGATATCTCTTGATCTCCAGACAAACGCCAAACCCGTGTCAGATCTGTGATCGGGTAGCATAACATTCTTCAATATATGCAATGCAGAAGCAAGAACTTCCAAACCACGTCGGGTGTTTCCCTCGATGGACGGTTTGGTTGAGTAGTGCGGATATGATTGTCTGCCGTGTCCACGACCTCTTCAGTTTTGGCTCCACATTCTTACGAATCAAATCAATACCTTCTCAAAAGATCATAAAATGGCATGTGGTCTATGGTAAGACAGCCACAACAGTTTCCTTCATACTTGTAAGGAATGAGGGTTGACATAGGCACTGACGGACCGCTCAGAAGGAAGTTTAGGGACACCAGTTCGACTTTGGCTTCTGCAAAGTATTCCTTCTTCCCATTTGTGCATTGTGAAGCTCTGTAGCTTTGGGAGAGCATCTGCGCTTAGAGCAACAAGCCAAACATTGCTACGCCAATGCTTCCAAGCACCATAATGCAGGCTCATTCAGTCGACATCACCTAACGGGGATGCATGCTCGCTTCATTCCAGCAGCGCATCACGTTTCTATTACGCCATGACGCTGCGCCCAACTTTTTGACCAGCGCACATCGTTGTCGTTACCAAGCTCTTTCTCTTGCTGAAGTCAGCCCTGGAACAGCGGCGGTCTCGTGCACTGTCCAGACACGCTGTCGGTTATGTTTCATCCTTGGTTCGCTTTAGCTCGACCACGGCCACGATCCGGCCTTGCACCAGATACAACCCAAAGCATTCCTACGGAAGCTGAGGTTGGCTGATTGGCTTGCCGCTGAGTCAGCCGTCATTTGCTCCCAACTTGCTCGATCATTTCATCCAAGCACAGATCTGCATATGGGTTACAAAGTTCGATTTTGGCGGTCAGCGCTCTTTTGTATCAAGACGTCTTCACGCTTTCCCTTTCTCGCCGCGCCCTTTCACAGCGGCCTGATGCTTGCGTGGGTGGATGCCAGTAGACCAGGACGAAACCCGAGTACACGGCATATCTCCATGTACTACCAGCCTGAACAGGATTGCGCATGGCTGGAAAAAGCACCTGACTTCCTCCCGCAGGCTATAGTATGCGAGAGCTTGTCAGGGTCATAATCAGGGTCTAATCTCACAGGGTTACCCACTTGCGGGTGTGAGACCACTGCCACGCTGCGGATGCACCGGGTGCTGTGGACCAATGTTCTGAAGCGGCCTCCTCTAGGGGACCCTTGTAGCTGCTACGCTTGAACAGAATTTCCGTCCACCACATCAGGCTGAGAGATGCTTCCTTCAAGGAACTATCTTTGGAGCATTCAAGACAGATGCTAATAAACACAACACAGAATCCATTATCCCGAGGTACCCCGAAGTTACACCTTGCATGTGCTCACCCCAGTGTTTGATTGCATTTAACAGCTCATCAATAATACTCGCTACCATGCGCCAAGTCATCTTTCGCCTCCAGCTGGTAGAGGGCTTCTCAATGCCACTGCGACTGTCAGTGAGGCTGAAAAGTCCTACATTCCGACGCTATACCAGAGCGAGTTCATAGCTCCTGTTCCAGTCCAATTGAAGAATGCTGTACACCCCCAGATGTTGGGGGCTGATGCAGCCATCTGGGGACAAGAACCAAGAACCTTGCACAAGCTTAAGATAAGGCGACGGCGCGCAATTTGGACCTATCCTTACCAAGCGCCGAGACCCTGCAATGCTTCAGCCCTCCACAGTCCGGATCGCAGCGAGTGTGTTTTCGAGAACCCTGAGCGACCATCAAGCTTTTCCGCGATGGGGCAATCCATGGCCAAAGCCAGCATGTCTGCATGGATTGTTGCACCGCAGACGGCGAAAGACGGAGCGGTCGTATGGCGGACTCCTGCGTCCAGAAAGCTGGATTCCATTGCACCTTGCCTAAGCATCTTCTCCGAGCTGCAGTCGGGAGGAGCTGTGTCAGCTATAAAGAAAGCACCATCTTGCAGGAGGACTTTCTGCCGTGCTCCCAGCACCGACTTTGCGATCGTACGACATGGCCGACGTCAAGACTTCAGAGGTCTTCGAGAAGGCGCTCATAAATGACTCTTCCAACCAAAGCTTGACACCAGTCCCCATTGAAGATGTGGACCCAGATATCGGAAAGAGCGAAGAAGAGAGAAAGGCGCTGGTGAGGAATTTGGCGGCATAGGAAGTACCAAGCCGTGCTGACTAGTATTCAGGATAAGGCAGTCATGCGCAAAGTCGACTTCTGGCTGATTCCCTGGCTGTGCTTGGTCTACCTCCTGTGCTTCCTAGATCGGACAAATATTGGCAACGCTCGACTCGCTGGTATGGAAGAGGACCTTGATATGCATGGTAGGTGGTTGATACATTGGCAACTTGGAATACACTCTGACCTGCGCACAGATCACGATTACAACATTGCCCTCACCATCTTCTTCATCGCATACGCGGGCGCCGAGCCGTTCACAAACCTCTTGTTGAAGAGGATATCGCCAAGAGTGTTTTTCACCGTTGTCGTGATCACATGGGGACTTTGTATGATGTGTATGGGCCTGGTACACAACTTCAGCGGACTGCTTGCAGCTCGTTGGTTCCTCGGCATCACTGAGGCCGGCCTGTTTCCTGTAAGCACTTCGAGAAAACACAAGCTTTTGGAAGCATTTTGGAATCAATGCTGATATCGTACCTTCTGTCAATCAGGGCGTCAACTACTATCTCTCGTAAGCGGATGTGACTGACAAGACGCATCTCGTCAGCTGCTAATCAACGGGCATCTAGATGCTGGTACAAACGAGAAGAGCTTGGCCTTCGACTTGCCATATTCTTCGCGAATGCCGCACTTGCGGGATCCTTCGGTGGACTCCTGGCTGCTGCGATCGCCCATATGGATGGACTTGGCGGCAAAGCTGGCTGGGCCTGGATCTTCATCATCGAGGGTCTCGCCACTATAGTCATCGGGTCTTTCTGCTGGTGGATGTGTCACAACTGGGTAGGAACACGAAAGTCAGCTTTCCGATCTAGCTAGTACTGACTGAGTGTCTTGCAGCCAGAGACTGCTCGTTTTCTTACCCCAGAGGAGAAACTGCGAGTGCGATACCGACTGGCCAAAGACAACCGCTCCAACACTGCCGACGACTACGATAAGCGCCACATCAAGGCCGCACTGACAGACTGGAAATGCTGGGCCTACTGCTTCGCGGAGATGGGCAACTTCATGCCCCTCTACGCCTTCAGTCTTTTCCTGCCGACCATTGTCAGCGCCATGGGTCATAAAGGTACTCATGCTCAGCTGATGACTGTTCCGGTATGTTCTGTCGATCGCGCGAAGAGATTGTGGAATACTGACTGCTGTCGTCAGCCATACGCCGTAGCTGCAGCTCTCACCGTTGCCGTGGGCTGGATAGCGGATCGAACGCGACAGCGAGGTATTTGTAACATGGTAATTTCGAGCATTGGCATCGTCGGCTTTATAATGCTTCTCGCGAGTGATGACCCACAAGTACAGTATGCCGGCACATTCCTTGGAGCAATGGGAATCTACCCAACCATTCCGAACAACCTGTCCTGGGCTGCGAATAACATCGAGGGCGGCTACAAGAGAGCTGTCGTGCTAGGAGTTGTGGTTGGCTGGGGCAACATGAATGGTGCGTTCAGCACAATACTACCTTTCGCTGATTTCGTTCGCTGACGTGACCAGGAATCGTATCTTCCAATATTTATCTCAAATCCGAGAAGCCACGCTATTGGTCAGGGCATAGTGTTGTCCTGGCGTATATGGTCGTGTGTCTGTTCGGCGGCACAGCCTTCATTCGTACCATGCTTGCGCGTGAGAACAAGAAGCGCCGAGCTGGAGAGCGTGATCACATGCTCGACGGCATGACCCCAGAGGAGATCAAATTCGCTGGTGATAACAGACCAGACTTCCTGTACACGCTTTAGATCGCGTCAAGCTAGGAGAAACCTACGCATAGACGATAGATAGGGGGGTGGGAGACGCAGAGTCGATGAAACTTATTGCTACAACAGGAGACCATGCAAACACACGCAAGCTGCAGGTCCACGAACAGGCGAAAGTGTCGATTACAATTCGGCCAACTCCAAAGATAGGGCACGGTCCCTACCCATGCATATCAAAAGTCGCGACCTAGTGTTCTCCACATGATAATGGGGAGCAAATACCTGGACTATTAGCAGCGATAAGGCGCAGGGCCTACATAAACATTCGAAAGGTTCAAAATAGCTCTGAATAGAACCTGAAAGCAAAATGTCACAATCCAGCAGTTCCAAGGACGATATGCCACACCCAAACTTGACAGATGACATGGCCAAATCATTTCCAGAGAACAGCAAAGATGCCACGATAATCTCCATCAACGAAGCCCAAACTACTCACATACACCCCGACAACGCCCTACAATGCTCCATTGTCCGCAAGCTCGACACCCGTCTGCTCCCGCTTCTGAGCTTCATGTACCTCTTCAACGCCATCGACCGGTCCAATCTCGGCAACGCGAAGACGAATACCCTTCTCGAAGATCTCAACATGACAGACGCACAGTACAGCCTGACCTTGGTCCTCTTCTATGTCACATTCTGTGGTTTCGATGTGCCTGCGAACATGCTGCTCAAACGTTCGACGGGCAAAGTCATGCTGCCAAGCATGATGTTGGCTTGGGGCAGTGTGACGTTACTACAATGTGCAGCGTACAATTGGGGAGGATTGTTGGCATGTAGGCTGTTCATGGGTGTTGCGGAGGCTGGGTTTATGGCTGGTAGCTATCCATCTTTCCGCGCTGATGCATGTAGCTGACCCGGACGGCCGTATAGGTGTGGTATACTACCTGACGACGTTCTACCGCCGCAACGAGCTGGCACTTCGTATCTCCATCTTCTATGGCGCTGCTACCATCGCGGGAGCATTCAGTGGTCTCATCGCGTTTGGCGTTTTCCAGATCGAGCATCCGACCGTACCAGGCTGGAAATGGTTGATGATTGTCGAAGGAGGCTGTACCGTGCTCTTGGCTTTCTTCGCGTACTGGTACTTGCCATCGAACGTCAAGCAGTGTCACTGGTTCACGGCGGAAGAACGGCTGGTTGCGGAGCAACGAATGCTGCATGATGGGTCTGTGGTCGTGGATGAGAATTTCAGCTTCAAGCAATCTGTGCGAACTCTCCTGCACTGGACCACGATCGGAAATGCATTGATTGCATTATCGTACGGAAGTGCGGCAGCCACGGTTGGTAACTGGATTCCGGTCCTGATAAAGAGCCTGGGTTATTCGACCGTGAAGACGAACTTGTACACAGTAGCTCCGTATTGTGTTGGGTGCATTTGCTTGCTGGTCATATCTTACTCCTCAGACCACTTCCGCGAGCGGTCATTGCATTTGGCAGCGCCGATGGTGATCACGCTCTGCGGCTTCGTTATCATGGCGGCCGTTGATGTCAGGCAGCACCGCGCAATAGGCTATTTTGCTTGCTTCCTCCTGACAGCTGGTGCATTTGTTCCATCCTGCATCTTCCATGCCTGGCATAACAACAACCATGTGTCGGAGAATGGAAGGGCTACGGTGACTGGGTTCATGGTCGGCGCTGCTAATTCCGGAGGCATAGTCAGTAGCCTCAGTTTCAAGGCAGAGACAGCGCCGCGGTATTTGCCGGCATTGATCAGTGGAGCGGCTCTGCAGACTTTCGGAATTGTACTGGTCTTGTCAATGGGTGTGTGGTACCGATGGGACAACCGGAGGCGAGATAGGAAGCAGGGTATGGATATCAAGCCAAGCCAAGTCGATACGAGAAATCTTAGCGGCGAGTACAGCGATCCAAGCTGGAGGTGGACTGCATGATAGGTACTGAGCGCTTCTTCCAAGCGTGATATGAAGGGAACATCTGTACGCCGTGGAAGTAGTATACAGCCCAGAATCATCATCACAGCTTCATTACGCCTCTACATATCGTAGCTTACTGTATTCATCGTCACATGGCCAAAGTTATGGCTTCATATATCCATCACCGTTGTGCTTCACACCCTCTTTATTCGTCCAAACAGTCTCCAAAGCCTCGTAATGAACCTTGATATCAAGACCACTCCTGACCTTATGTTTCTGGCGCTTCTTGAGTGTCCTCTTCGGATGCCCAGGTCCGTACCCATGCTTGTCATGCAGACTTCCTGCGACGCAGTGATCAACACCTCCCCAAGCAGTGTCGGCCACAGTTTTCCAAGCAGCAGTCTGATCCACAGCCATCTCGGGAGTGTAGTAGATCCTACACTCTGCAGGCTCGTATTTAAATTGCAGTGGGACGTTGGAAGTGTCGTTCTGCCTGAAGCCGTCTCGGAAATTCAACCCAGGTTCGATTGTCCGGAAGAGCGGTAGGGTATTGTATTTCATTAGGGGCGTTTTCTTGTAGAACTCTTCGGAATGAACATACTTGTAGGTGAATGGTGTAATGACATAGTCTGCAAGGACTTCTTCATAGCCCATGCTGGTGGTTCCTTTGACGCCACCAACGGCTTGGATAATGTCCTTGTTAGGCCGACCTCCCAAGGCAATGGTCTTGATGCCCGCTTGCTGCCTCATAAGTTCACTGAAGATGGTGCAAGTTGACGCGCAATATCCATCCGTCAGGAGGACGATATTTTCAGCTTCGAAATGTGATTTGGTGATATTGGTCCTGTTCGAATAGCCAGAGACGATGATTCCGCCAGAACTAAGAGGCTGGAGCACGTCAGACAAATTCCATCGAATTATGCCGGAGTACGTGTCAGGTCGAGGCCCCAGCTGCGTCGGGCTATACTTGTCAGGCCATGACTCGAAATTGGTGTAGTTAACATCGACATCCCGATGATAATCAAAGATGGAGGCTTGTAAGTAGTTTACCGTATCGTTGCTCTGATGGCCAGTTAGCACGCTTAAGACCATGATCAAACCTCGCCGTGTGCGTACGCTAAGACTGCGGTTCCCAATGATGTCTGAGAACTTGCTAACTTCTTGTCCAACGTAACCCGTAACCTCATGAGCTCGAAATCGGGTGGCGCCGTAGGGCAGGAGCGCCGGGAACAAGATCTTGAATAGATCATATCCTTGAAGAATGGTACCGCCGGCATTTGCTGATACATCGATAATGAGCTTGGTCTTGCTATCTTCGCGAGGTCAGCACATCTTTAGATCAGAATGGTTGGTAGTCGGTATTCGACCAAAGGATTTACCATTCGCGGCCTTCTCGATAAAGTAAGTATTGACAGCCTGGAAATCCTTTTCATCTCGATTGGTCCTCACGAACGAAGCTACGCTGAGGACAGCAACATCTTCATACCCTTCCTCTTCAATATAATAACCACCGTTTAGGTTTTTCGGGCTTCTGACCACTGGTTCGGGATAGCCAGGAGCCGGAGTAGGCGTGACGGCCGTCGTGGTGGATTTGAGTGACGCAGCAGAAGTAGTACTTGATGTGCTTGATGCGGTTGCTTTGGCCTCTTCACTTGCGAATGAAGCGACGATCTGAATCGGATCCTGAATATCCTCGGCTTTCACATTGAAGTGGTACTTTTGGATGTCTTCCGGTGCAGTGATATTATTGAACTCAAGCAGGACCCGGGCATAATTCTCGCTCACGAGCTCCGTACCATTCTCGAGCTTCAGAGTTGTGGTCGGCCCTGGGTATACCCATCGGCCCCGCCCTCCACCAGCGAACGTCCCTAATCCTGCTCCAATCGGGCCAAGGGAGACAGCTTGTAGTAGGTAGAACATGTTGTTCCAGAGCGCGTCTCGATCCTGTAGACTGCCATATTGAGCCCAATCGAGTAGAAATGCAACAGCATCTTGGCCGTCAATGTGAGTCACGGGACTCGGGGTGTAAGACCCGTTGCCGGCTGTACATTCAAGTACGTCGGAAAAGATGTAGATCTTGGGTACGCTATGGCCGTCTTCGGACACGGACACAAGGGGTGTTCGTCTGCCCCATGTGAACACATAGCCCACGCTGTCTGGAATGATGTAGAAATGGCCGTCGTGAGTCTGCTGGAAAGCTCTGTAAAGCTCGTACCCGAAGTCGTACTCATTCGCATAAGTGCCATATCCTTTGCCTTTGGCTTTTGCATAGATTCGCTCGAACTCGGCGAGAAAGTCATAGGGCTCCTGAATCTTCTCCGCATATTCCAGTGGTGGATCTTTGATCCACTGGATGGTCGATTGCCACTCAAGGTATGGCCTTATTGAGTCCAACAGGGCAACTAAGTTTGTCAGCGAAATCTTCCTTAGGCATTGCCTTCGTCCATTAGAAGCCCACCTGCTGCAGATTGATTGTAGCTGACACTCGTTATACACTCATACGCAAGTTTCGCCGGAACTGTAGGAGTCGCCTTTGGCAGATACGATCCTGCTTTGGTGTATGAGGCGCAGATATCGCGAATGCTACAGCAAGCATTATTGCAAGGTACACTAAAATGTTTTAGTCAACCAGAGGCCACGTCATTCGCTATAACAGCTTAACATACCTAGACGTCGCGCTTGCAGAGCTCGTGATGGGACCTGTGGTTGTGATTGTCGTTTTAGTTGTTGTCTTCGTGGTCTTTATGTCCACAGGCGGATGAGCGCCCTGTTTCGTCGGCAAGGGCGGCCCATCCGGGGTGAACACCTTGGGCAGATTCGGCCATCTGTCTTTCCAGTAAGCTGGATCTTTGGGTTTGTCACTCTCCGGCCAATGTGGCGATGCCGCGATGGCAGCCACGAGCAATTGCACCGTTAGCATAAATTGCTTCATGCTGACGGGTTGCTACGAGTAGCAATCACCCACAACGGAGCACCCCCAGACACAGACCAAACTCAAATGAGGAAGCTCAGAGGAGGAGGGGAGCTTTTGTACGTATCGGAAGAGGAACGAGACAAGATCCAAGCGGCGGTCTGTCTGCGGCTCGTTCCATCGTTGGCATCGCGAAGCCTGACAGGCAGTGCTGTACGCACAGGCCTCCAAGTATCGTGGCTGACCACATTCGCTCAAGTATGCTGAAGAAGAAGGGACAGGCATCGCCTCGCTACCCAGTCCACCGGCGTGGCAGTCATCTGGAGGGAGTGGCTCGCAGGATATGTCAATGGGCCCGACTATCGAAGTCGGATACAATCAGTGTAGAGTGGTCGCTGCCATGAGCTCATAGCATATCGGATGCGCGTGGAGTCCAGAATAATAATGACAATGATCAACAGTCGCTCGTGGGGTGAAAGCTGCGGTATCCCAGGAGATAGGGGATCTGTGGTCACGCGAATCAAAGCTTAAAGGGATAGATCCTGGACGATAACTGCCGACTGTAAGCAAAGAGTGGTGCAACTGCTTGGCAGAGCACAAATACAGGGTGCTACGTCGACGATAACATCGATTCATCACCGCGATAAGCGGCTGCGATGCTTGTTCTGGACGAAACCTGTAGCTCAGCACCCCAAACAGGAAAAGCTGACGAGTGTTCTTCCGGAGTCCCTGGAATTTCTTGCAGATGAGTTCCTGGACGACCAGCCCTTCCTGAACCTGTACAATACTTGCAGACGGGAAGTGGCAGAATTCGCGGACAGCGAGCTTTAGTATATGATATCCACAAGGATAAGGCTTCTGGCATGATTCTACATCCCCAAGTAAATCACTAACAGCTATATTACCAGTAATGCTATCGGGATTTTTAGGCCACTCTTGATTCCCTGGCTAATCGCTATCACCTCGTGGTGCATAGGGACCTATCCAAAATGCAACCACGATTCGCCATGTTCTAGGCGTTCTTACTCTGGAGTATATCTCGCGGGTCGGCCATACGGAAGTAGCAAGGTAACCCCCTCGCATGCGTCCGCACTACAGACTCATATGGCTCAGAGCCCCATTCCTGATTCTCTCGTGCGGCCGTGCCTTTCGCGCCAAACGAGATGGCACCAGAGACGCTTAGAAGCAGATCAAATCGCGCACAACGCTTCGTACACAAGCAAAGAACAGGCAACGGTCAACTGAGCTCTGCCAGCTATGACTTTTCGTAGACAGTCCTCCCGCGGCTACTGGTCGATGCCAGAGCTAGGGACGCGGCACAAGCAGCTTCAGTCGCCCACTGCATACGGTCAAGTAGGCAGACATGACTGGACTTCGTGCGTGGCGTCCTACGCTTATTGTTGTCTCAACGGTACAGTACTCATAGTTGTCGGATGCCGTGGCATGACATCGCGCGTTGACATCCGCCTGGGTAGTCCTTGTCGTTGACTTGCATAGGATCTCGAAACAAGCCGCAGAAAGCCCAGCAGAGGAACCCCAAATGCTGTTCTCGCATACTGCACCTCTTCCCGCAATGCATCGACGCTCATGTATGTACTTGCAGGTGTGGGCAAGGAAAAGGCTACACCCGACAAGGATCCTAGCCGTGTACCTGGATCTTATACCTCCAATGGCGATCAACAGGCTCCCCAGGCAGACCGTTATGCCTCAGACGAGTGCGCAAGTCAGTTTCTCTGGCAACAATATCGTTCAGAGGGCGTTTCTCTCCACTGCGTCTTGGGAATCTCACTCTAGCCTTGTCTCGTAGCTCCGACGAACCAACGACAGCATTTTGCGGATTTAGACCCTTCTGGAGAAAGCTGTATGATGTCGGATGAAGAGCAAACAAGTACAGGGACGGATTATGAAGTGAAAATGGCCGGTGCGTCGGACTAATGCTAAGGGACGCTAATTCGGGGTCAAGCTCTCACAGCCGACCATTGCTAGCAGATGTATCAGGATAGGCTCATGGCTCGACCCCGAACTGAGAAAGTTTTAATCTGGCTTTCACCCGCGCGCCGATCCTCTTCACCTCGAAATTCACCGAAGTACAACAACACGTTCGCAGTCTGCAGCAAATATCTACAGCTCGCAGCCAGCCAGAATATCTTACGCATTGCAACCCGTCAATGCTCTAGACTGGGGTCGTAACCGTGGCGACAATTGCCCGTCATGAAAAGGGACAGCTTAGCACAGCTGTGCAGCAGTACAACTTGGCATGTGGCACCTTAAACACACAATTGCTTTCGATAGTGCGCAGTGGCGCCTCCAAGAGTAAGCCACGAGTCTTGGAAGCTGTCGATCTCAGACTCAAAACGGTTTACACAGTCTGCCAAGACCGGGAGCATGGCATACTCCACGCCATCAGCCATAGGAAGTAGCACTTTAACGGGACGACGGCGTGGTCTTGGTAGAATGGTTTAGCATATCTTGGACGATCTCTGCTATGGTCGTGACGACATGACGGGATTACTTGATGCTAAACTCTTCGTCCGCTGGGCAGAGTATAATAAGGGCCAACAGGAAGAACAGCTTCGCCAGGACGTCTGATCTGATACTCCCTCATACAAGAGCAGTTGATCGGCTTCACCATGCACTTCTCGACCATCGTCTCCGCGCTCCTGAGTGCATCTGTCGCCGTCGCAGTACCAACTGGAACCGTCAACGAACGTCAAACAACCTGCGGCACGGGCATCACAGCCGCACGATCGAACGAAGTCGTCGCAGCATTCCGCCGCGATGGAGTCACACCCACCCTGATCCCTTCGATCTCGCCCCAAAGCGACCTCACCATTCGATACCCCAGCATCAACATCAACTTGGGCACACAAACCACAACCCTCCGTAAGTCGTTTTCGCCCAACTCTCCACCATAACAACCCCCCCCTTGTTAACCAAAACCCCCTCCTCCCCCCACAGAAACCATCTCCCCACCCTCCTTCCAATTCACCACCCCCCTAGGCGACTCCGCCGACCAAACCTACTCCCTCTTCATGGTCGACCCCGACGTCCCCGGTCCCAACGGGGTACCCGTCCTCGGCAGTCCCCGACTCAACTTCCTGCACTGGTACGTGTCCGGGATCCCCGCGTGCGGCAGCAGCAGCAGCAGCAGCGGCACCACCATCACCTTCTACGAACTCCCCACCCCGGCGTCGCCCGCCGAGCAGCACCGCTACACGTGGTTACTCTATCGCGAACCCGCGGACTACCAGCCCAACCTCGTCCAAGCCCAGGTCCGGCCCGGGTTCGATCTGCTCGGGTATGTGAGTCGTGGTGGACTGGGCGAGCCGATCGCGGGGAATTTCATGAATCAGAGTATCACGAATGGGATTGTGGCGAGTGCGTAGGATGTTTATTAGGCGCGTGGAGGACGGGGGTTAGTGTGTTGCAGACGTGAGGTACATTATTCTGGTTAATCGAAATGGCAATGGGAAGGCGCCAGGCACCATGACAGCAATTGCATCTACGATACGCTTCAGAATTGTTCTATTGTGCCTTACCCCTCGGAGTGAAATGAACGACTCTTCAGAAAAAAAATACTTCTCTCCATTTCTTCTAATGCCCCTCCGTGCCAAGCATGTCCGCTCGCAGGACGCGATAGTCCCTCGTCTTTCTACGCATCGCGAGCGCAAAACGGTGGCTGATTGTGAGTCGGTGTTCATAAGCATGGCGATGATGAACTGGTGGTGTTTGAGAGTGTCATATCGAACGGGACTGGATATTTTGCCTTGGAATAAGGTGTGAAAGGGGAATGTCACGAGATCGAACTTGAGGTCACATCAGGTTTCGGTAGTAGCTTGTGAAAGGGCGGGGGCTCGTTGTGCTGACACACCCGTGGCGGAATATGCAGTGGAGACAGAGCGAGACGAGGTCGATTAACAATTCGAGAAGCAGAAGCGTGACACCTCCACTCATCTTCCATTACGATTTCAAGACTACATGTCTCTCTCTCCTCGCGTGTATTTCTCCAGCGCACTCAGTTCTGTCTAGTGTCATTTCAAGAAGCTGTGCTATCTCCAAGCACCTGTTGCTATGGGTGAGAAGTTTGCCAGCCTGAAAAGTTTCCTCCAATTGTCCCGTCATGCTCGTCCGTGTCAATGTACTCGCTCCAGCTCGGCTGTGAGTGTCCAGATTAAGGTTTATGGGAAGTTTAAACTTGAAAGCAGATGTGAGAATGCGGGTGCTTGCTCTATCGCTGGTGCTGTGACTGGTGGGTCGCAAAGGATGTCTGAGGTCGGGACCGTCCAGCAAGGACGTGCGATGCAAAAAGATGATTCCTGGAGGCATGGTATGCAAGAATGGATGAAGCAAATTATCGTCCCGTCAAATCCGTCGTTACCTCGTGATGATGAGTCCAAAACCGTCGAGCCATGCTCCACAGCTACCGTAAACGCCTGCAATGCTGTATCCTCGGGGTGGAACCAGTGTATGTCTGGGATCAAGGTCAGTCATGCTTTTGGGGGGAATCCGAAAAGTCGTCAATACTCACCCAGAGCCACCAGTAGCCTTCCCATAAATCTCGCTTCGTCGTCCAGTGTTCGTCATGATCTGAATGCCGTCGATCCAGAACCCGGCTCGGACATAAAATCCAAGCAGCATTTCTCCTCTTCGTGTGTCCAGTGCGAACTCGCTGCCGCCGTGCTTGCCTCCTCGCTTTCCAAAGAGCTCACTGCTCCCGTCCTCGTAACAGAACTCGATACCATCCAAGCAGTCGCCGTGATAGACTTTCACGCTCAGCAACAGCCTGGACTTCTTCTCCCCAGCAATGCCCCACTTTGCCTTCTCGCAATGTCCAAGGATAAGCTCCTGTGGTTGCGAGTCCTTCATCTGACTGAAGCCAAGCTTGGTTCCCTTAAACCCAGGGCGACCATCAGGAAGTTTGACTTTGCTATCAGAGGCGTACAATTTGGAGAGGTCTTGGACCTCCAGCTCAGCACCTCCGCAGCTGAAGATCTTGAGCTTGATCTTGCGCTTTTTCTTCTCGGCCGGCAGCTGGTCTTTGATCATCTGCTCGGTGAGGTTGATCTGCCGCGGTGCACTCTGCTCCAGGTATTCGATCCAATGATGGCAGACGGCGTCACCATCGGGATATATCTCGATCCACGCGACGCCGGTTGCGGCAGTCACGAGGGCAGTGTTGTTCTCTACCGTCCATACCTGCACGCTGGTATCCGGATGAGTCGCTTGATCGGTGGGCAGCTGGAAGGTTGGGTGGAAGCGGAATCGCAAGGTGTCCAATCGATGCCAAGTACACTCGTCTTTGGGTAAACACAATCGTTGCCCCTGTTGCTTCGTCCTCGTCGAATACGGTTCGCGGCAGATGAAGGTGCGATTGAGGCGTGTGTAGTCTCGCATCATGACACCATTTTCTTGGTGAGGACACCCCAGCAGATGGCCAGTTTCGTGCATGTGTGCGCCGATGCCGATATTGGCTGACTCCCAATTGCTGCCACCTTCGTTACAGTCGTTGGCGACAAAGTCCGTGTCCGTCCGTGTGCAGTCGGAAAAGGCAGGGACGACTTCCTCAATGTGGGCTGGGTATGATTGGAGGCAGTGGGAGCCGAAGATGGCAAGCTTCAGCTGATCGTCGCCGCCGCCGAGCGCCGCGTGCCCTCTCACCGTGCCGACCTTCTTGTCCCAGTGTGTGTCCAAGAACATGCAAGAGACGTATTGTCGCTGTCCTGGACCTGGTCGGAAATAGGCTTTCACCGCTTGCGTGGCGATGCTGAAGAGCTCACCCTTTTTCTTGGCGGGCTCGTACTGCTGGGCGAGATCCAGATCTTGGATTTCTTTGACCGTCTTGTCCAGGCGAACGATGTGGATCTTGGCTTCATTCCGCATGTTGCCCGATTCCATATCCCGCCAGGTCAGCGTGCCGGGCTGCCACTCTTCTTCGTATCTGTAGCATCTCCTGCCGAAGCCGTTGCGATTCATCTGCTCTGCCGTGAAGGCCTGCCACAGGTATGCAGCCATTCGAAACTTTCGTATGGCGGTGGGCAAACCATTGCCCTCCTTTTGTACTCTTTCTGGCACGGCATCGTACGTTTCTGGGGAATCTTTGGCGAGTAATATGCATAACTGGAGGGGTGGTGAAGATATTAGTGGGAGAAAGTTGATGTTAATCCAGGAGGAGTGGGCGGGTATGGAGGAGTTCTGTGCGGGGAGCTTGGGTGAGGTGAAGTCGAGCCGTAGACGGTTGGGGCCGGGTTCCAGGTGCACGAGTGCTTTGAAGTGGGAATCGCAGACCGGCCACGTGGTGGGAGGAAACTTGTCCTGGTGGTGGCAGACGGTGAGGGAGCCGTCAATGGGCTGGGTGATGTCGGCACATTGGCCAAAGATGAGGAGCACTTTCTGATGCACCTGCATGAGGGTCAGCCATTGGAGGAGCGTGCGGTGACAGGATCACGGTGTATTGCTTGGCATACCCAAGAGCCATCGGAGACGGACAGCACGCGCGGTGCCAACGGCGATGTCGCGGGAGTCGATCGATCGCCGTTCTGCACTGGCATACCCTGGCGCACTGCATCAGTAGCTGCGCTGGTCATGTTCCTGCGGGGCGCTGTGGTGCGCGCGACATACACTGATGCTGTAGCGATTGCTCTGCGAACTGGGCATACGCGGCCGGGACTCGCGCGGTGGGATGGGCGGGGCGGACTTCTGGTGGGCGCCATTGATGGTGGAGAGGTTGGACTGCGATCGCTGCGAGGACAAGGTGGTCGGCGGGCTCTGTCGGCGGTCGAAGAAGGAGTTCAGGGTGGAGGAGGACTTGCTGGGCTGCTGCAATTGTCCGTTCTCGCCCGTCTCGCTGTTGCTCTCGGAGTTGGAGCTGTCTCCGGCCACGCCCGTGTGCATGCACGCCTTCGATTTCCGGCGGAGGCTGATGTCTCTGAGGAACGAAGGCATGATGATGGTGGCCGGCACAGCAGCGGAGGCAGACAGCGGTCGCGGATGGGAAAACAGTCGACGGGTGGTGGGTGTCGGCAGGCGGCGTTATCAGGTAAGTCTACTGTATCAGGTGCAGTGGCGGGCTTGGTCGTTGACACTTGATGAAAGATGTGGGCCGGATCTACATCGGCAGCGTGAAATGGTCGCCGCCGTCCCGTCGTGAGCCTCTAAATTAAGTGGCACTGGTGATGACGGCGACGGAGTGGACGCACGTGCGTGCGTGGGCCAGTCGCGGGTGAGGAAGCAGCAGGAGGGCGGTGCAGTGCGGTATAGCAGTAACTCGATGGAGGTGTGAGGGAGCTCTGGGAGCTGGTTGTCACATACCCGTCCATTCGACTGGAGCTGCAGCCATTCCGTGCAGGGGAGCCACTCCCTCCACGCACACGCAAGCTCCAGTCGACGGTTGAGAAGCGGCTATCTATCCACGCTTCAACCGTTCAACACGCCGGTTTTGCTGACTGTATTCCTGCAATCGTTGTCCCCCTAGCATCCGGACAAGCAGATCGGTTTGCATTGGCTTGTCCCACCCGTCTCAAACGCTGATCTCTCGCGGCACCAGCCACACCGGCTGCGTAACATGAATTCAATTCATCACGTCCCGTCTGCCCTACGATAACACAAATATACATCTTTCCTCCGCCGTCGCTCCACAGGTCGCCGGAAGCGGCCGAAGCAAGGCAGATATGCACTAAACAACCACCGGTCCTGACTCGTGAAGTACAGTCGGGAGAAGCAGTGGGAACTTTGCCTCCAGTAGTAGTGTAACCGTGGCTATCTCTGCCATCCGTAGGGCAGACTGTAGTCAGTCGTTGACGCTGGTCATTTCCGATCCAGATGTGGCGCCGTTGGCGATTGGCGCTGGAAGTGGAAAGTGAAGTGGGAAGTTCCTGGCGGCCAATGAGGCTGGATCATTGCCGGTGTGGAATGGCAGTTGGAGTGACACAAACCAGCGACTGTTGCTGGGTTTGGGTGGTGCTTGGAAGCTTCTTCTCTCTGTACACACAGTTCCACATGCTCTCACAGCACCGCCAAACAAATAATCCCCTTGATACCTGGTATAGGTCAGTTATAGGCTGTGTCGGCTCTCATTCCGTTCTTCCTCACCAGAACCATTCATCGACGATCTGAAGACGGCCCGAGCGCTACCACTTTCGAACGGCTGCACCAGCTGCAACTTCATGCCGGACTTCTCCCTCTTTGCTACCCGGACTGAGGAATACTCCCTGGTCCATGAGACACATCCGCATACCGTCCGCCCTTGCACTTCAGCTCGCTGTCTGAGCAACGGAAGTCGTCGCTGCTCGACCTGCCTCGATCTCGCCCACTCTTCCAGCTGTAGCGCTGGCGACGGTGGCTTGCGTGCCAAATTACGCCCGCTACCCCTCGGCCTCTGCCAACTTTCCACCGCACTCACACCATGGCCGCAACAGCGAGCATGGAGCGACCGGAAGATGTGGCGACCAAGGTCATGAGGAGGGTGCAAGTGTCCAAGGTATGAAGGGCCACGTTCGATACCACTGCCCCCGTGTGGCCGCTGATTGACTGGGCTGGATAGATGACCCGGGCATTGCAAGATCGTCTCGCACTGGCCAATGTCAAGATTCAGAATGGATGGCAGGATCTGAGTCTGGACGCCATTGAGCCGCAGATCCACGAGCGCCTTCGACGGAAGCGGCCTGCTTCGAGCAACGACACCATCTCCGATACTGCCTCGACCACCTCCAGCCGGCTGCATTCCAGCACCGGCCTCGCTTCATCCCCGATCACCGACCCCATTTTCTCCGACGACCTCCCTCGAACAGGCGGAAGCTCCAGGAAAAAGAGAATGAAGCCGGCCGACGTGCATGCGTTCGCAACTTCGGGCGCTGCCACCGGCCGAAGGACCAGAGGCACTACCCACCGCCAGGCGACATGGAAGAAGAGAGAGGGACTTCCGGAGTCGTCGCCGATCAAGCAAACCAAGCACGCCAGGCTCCCATCCGGACAACCATCACACCTCTCGTTCGTATCCGAGAGCGCTTCGACCATCGCCGACGACCCACCATCGCCCGAACTCAGCGAAGAGGACGATGCGGATCTGCCCATTACCAGTTTCAGCATCAATGTATCCACCCGCATCACATCCTCTCCGCCCCAGACGCCGCCGCCCGCGAGACACCTGCGAGGCATCCATCAAGTCTCCTGGTCACGCACCCCCCGGACGGGCGGAGACGATGGTGCCGATCTTCTCATGTACCTGGCCACCTCGCCGTCGCCCGCCGTGCATGCATCTCGCGCCAAGACGGTGATTCAAGCACCTTCCACCCCTCCCCACAAATCGACACCTCTGCCCTCATCGCACATGACACCAGGCACAGCTGGGATTGGCTTCGGCTTCCCGAACACGCCGGGCACCACCCATTTCAACTTCGCCGACTTTTGCAACGTCACGCCAAGCCCCGCTCAAGGTCCTTGGAATCGCACGCCGCTCGCGGGGCGCACACCGGGTGCTTCTGCCCGCCGCCGGCTGGACTTCAACAACCTGATGCCGCCGACCACCAGCCCGACCATGTCACGCACCCGCCACCACGACGGCTTGGGCATGGAACTCGGAGGGGAACTACGGACGTGACCACGCTACTATCTTCCCTATGTCGACGTTTTATGGCCTTTATGATATCACGATTACGCTCGGACGGCGAGCCCAAGGCTGCATTCCCGTCTGCACACCGGCTGTGCCTCACGTCGACCCCATGGTCGTCTGTTGTTTCGAAGTTCGCAACGCTCTCACATGTTGGATGGATACGGTGAAATGGCGAAAGATGGATGGATGGATGGATGGCATATACACTTATACCCCCGCACGCCCGACCGACCCCGTCCCTTCCGGACCGACAGTGCGTTTTTATTTGATCATGTATTACGGACGCTGGTGCGCGGGAGTGCTGTGCACGGACGACCCACGGCGCGATAAGGAATGGAGGAGGCGCGGAGAGGCTTCTTCGCTTCGAGCAAACATGTGTACGCCCTGCACTTTGATTTTTTATTTTTTTTTTATCTTTTTTTATTTTTCTGCTTTCACGCGGACCGCGACACGCGCCTTGCACGCGTCCTGCCGTCCTCCCTGCCAGACCAGGCGTATAGAGAGAAGAGGAGTTGGACGAAGGGTGTGCTATGTAATCCTACGCTCAGGGAAACTCAGCCGTGCTGGTATATAGGCCATTTCACGCCTCGTATTTCGCTCCATGCTCATATTCACACTGCCACTGCTTTCCGTAACGCGCTCGAGGGGACGCGTTCTCGCGTTTCGCGCGCTAGACTATTTCGGGAACGCGTGAGAAATTTGGGTTCCTTCCCTAAGGTACCAGTACAGTATACCTTCCTGCCGATTCGGAGATTTGCGAAAGGTTGGCCCAATCAGGTGTTGCGTCATCCTCGAGCGTGGCAGTGGTTCGAGACCTTTTGACGGCTGGACTTACTCCTCTGAGCCATCGGCAAGTGACTGTGGGCTCTCGTTGCGTGCATCCACGAGAGTGATGGAAAAAGCCAAGAAAGGGAACATGGAAGGGATAGACTTCGAAAAAAAATGTCATGCCATCATCATCAGCACAACCTCATTCACACTCTTTCTCCATCGTACAGTACACGCTTCGGGACAGAGATATCCAATTGCGCCCCGTGCGACCAGGACAGCGACGCGACGACGAGCGCCAGCTGACTTTATATAACTCTCGTTCTCCTTCTGACCCATCCCAAGCTCCCAAGCACCTATACAGACCCCCCCATCCTTTCCATCCCATGATCCTCATGATTTCGTTAAATGCGATCGATCCGCTACAAGCAATGAAATGAAACAAATAGTCGTCATGAATGCCCTCCACGATGGGAAAGCCAGTATACGCAACAGGGTATATCCATAAAATTCAAGAAGATACGTCCGGACCGAGCGTGCGTGCGGAGACGGACCGCCGGGGCAATAGGGTGGCGCCACAATACTTCACGCCGACGCACTCCGCTGATGGCGTCTCAAAAGAGCCGAACGGAGCCCGGAGCCCCAGGAAAGCGAGTCTCGACTTCGGGCTCCCGACGCTCTGAGGTGATCGGACGGCCTGAGTATCCGTGGCGTTCGTCACGCGGTCCACCACAGCCGGCCGGAGAGGATAACAGTCAAATCGAGGAGGAGGCTCCTAGAAAGCTCCGCGAATCTTCGCATACAGCTCCGTGTCCAGAAAGTTGTAATGCGGATCAAAAATGCAGAATGGTGCTCGAAGTAAAGTATCGGCCGTCGGTCGCTCGCCGGGATCACTGTGATTCGTCAGTCTTGTTATCCTGTACCGCACCCGGGATTCAAAAGATACTCACATCGTAAAACAGTCATACATGAAGCTCAGCGCCGCCGGCCCGACAACAGTAGAGACGTCATCAGGGATGGGAGGCGCCTGGTTGAGACTGCCCAGCTTGTAGATCGCGCCGATAGCTTCTTCTTTACTCCACGGTCGTCGCCCAGCAAACATCTCCAGAACTACACATCCCAGAGACCAGATGTCGACCTTGGCGCTGTATCCTTGGCTGCTCATAGCGGGATCGAGACCGTCGGCCGGGATGGACAGAGCTTGGGACTGGGCACGAATGACTTCCGGAGCCATCCAGAATACAGATCCCTGCATCGAGTTGGTGATGTCGTTGTTGTAGGGGTTCGCCGAGCGCTTCGAGATACCGAAGTCAGAGATCTTGCAGGTCCCATCGAGGTCCAACAGAATGTTGTCCGCTTTGAGGTCACGATGGAGGATGCCTTCCGAGTGCAGGTATGCGAGACCGCCCAGTGTTTGCCTTGTCAAAGAGCTGACGACAGGTTCTTCGAACTTGCCGTGCTTCCTCAAGCATGAGCCGATACTGCCACCAGAAATATACTCCAAGAAGATGGAAATGCTGTACTCTTTCCGCTCGCAACCAAGATACTGCACGATATTGACATGGTCGAGATGCTGCATCGTGTCAATTTCCTGGTCCAGCGCCTTGACCATCTCGCGGACCTTGGCGGGATCGGCATTCTGGGCTTTCGGATTCACTTCCACCTGCTTGACAGCGAGCAGTTCTCCAGTGGTGGTGTTCATACCGAGGTACACACGGCCAAAGGTGCCTTTGCCGATGAGCTGACCACGCATCCACTTGAAGGTCGGCTGGCGTTCAGGCTTGTGGGCGCCGCCGGCAGGAATGTGATCTTGTGGTATTGTTTCCAGATTGTGAATCAGGCGACTGCCACGGGCAGGCTTGACTTGCTCGATCTTGGCGCCGAACATCTTGGTACTCTTTCGACGAGCGATACCTGGGGTTGTGTCATTCCGCAAAGTACTGATCCGATTCGACCAAGGCTGAGCTACAGGCTGGTATGTAGCCATGTTCGCGTGCATACTTGGGACGCGACTCGACGCTACAGAGGATACGGAGGCGTGGTTGGACGGTCCTCCAAGGTGGGTGTAGTTGTTCTTGACCACATCCCGAATACTCTTCGTTCTGCTCAGACCCCCTGACTTGCGTATGCTTCGGCTCGCGACCGTGTTGAGCTCCCCGCCCTTCATGGTGGACTCGTCGCTGGTGAACGTGCTCTCCTCATAGCTCGAGGATGATGTGGAGACCGGAGAGTGGCTTCGGCTTTCATCCAACGCAGCAGACGAAGCCTTCGACTGTAGACCGTTCTTGTTGGCTGATATCGGACTGGGTTCGGCCCCTTCAGCCTCTTCCGTTACAGGCTGGTCTAAATCAACATTTGGGAAGAAGTTGTCGAGCTGCTCAGCAATGTCTTCCACAGGGGGACGATTAGCCCAGATGTTGCTCGCAAAACTGCCGCGACGGTCCATATGCGCTGAATCGTCTGGAGAATCCGCAGACCATGGGTTGTTCGACGAAGCAGACATCGGGTAAGCACTGTCGCCGTCACTGACATACCCGAACTTTTCACCAGTAGGCTGCTTCGGCGACTCGAACTTGACGTTTGCTTTAGAAGTCTTGATTCTCAGCTCAGGCACCCCAGGCCTATTGGGAGACCGAGCAGGCGAGTTCTGCGCCATGCCAAGAATCTCCCTAGCCTTCTTGTCCGACGGAGTTTTCGCAGAGCTGGTAGCACTTGAAATACCCAAGAGTTTCTTCTCTTCGATCTGCTTCGCAAGTGGGATAGCGAAGAGTCCGTCGTCCGAATCATCGTCGGAAGTGTCCTCGGCACCGATGTTGGGAGATGGGGCGAACTCGATTTCGTGGTGAGGGACGTCAAAGCTAGGACCGCGCTTGCTCACTATCCTGTTCAGGCCTGCTGGGCGCGCAGGCTGCGAGCTGGGACTCAAGGGAGGACTCGCCGTGCCGCCGCGACCCTCTCCATGCAGCCTTGCGAGTCTTGGACTCGAGGGCATGTGGAGTAACAATGGGGGCCTTTGCGATGCCTTGAGGGTGTCTTCATCGTCTTCGGGCTCGACGTATTCAGGTATCGTGAAGCGGTGGCCGCCCTTAGACATGGTGGAACTTCTTGGCGTGCCTCCCGGGCTGCCACGACCTGTAGAAGCCTGTCTCTTCATGAAGTCTACTGTGGCAAGTGATCCTTGCCTAGAGCGGTCCTCGCCGGTCAAGAGGTCGGGCGCTGTAGCAGATTTTTGAAGTTCAGAAGGCGTTGACGAAATGCCAGAGACAGGTGCACTGTTGGATCCACCGCCAGACTGACCAATGGAGCCAGCCGCTCTACCGACCCCGACCAGCGCCGCACCAATGCCTACACCGATTGGTCTTTGGTTCGCCTCCTCCGGAATGAAATCGTTTGAGTTGCGCTTCCATTCCTCTTTCCGATTAGGCCAGCTGGTTCGTCCGGTAGGCCCTGCCTTCTTGGTCAGACTGTTGGCCTTCACAAGTGTAGCAGTCGGTCCCGGCACAGGAGGCGCTCTTCGCACGGGTTGTAGGTCTGTTCTCCTCTCGAAGTCATTGGAGCCGGAAGACACTGGCCGAGCACCAAGCTGTTTGTCTTGATCGTAGGATGAGTTGCGAGGACTGTCGAAATCGTGGACCTCCTGACCATTGGCGCCCGCGACAATCCTGGACATCCGTTGGGTTTGATACTCTTTCCGCTTCCGCTCATTCTCACGTCTATGCTCCTCGGCTCGAGCTGCCAGGAGCTCCTCTCGCTTGTCAGGCGGAAGACTGTTGAAGTCTTGCTGCAGCATTTGCTCCTGTTGTCTCACCATGTCATCGCTATCCTTGGTCAAATTGTTCACTGGTCGAGTTCGATCCGGTACCAGAGTGCTCTCTCCAGGCCTCGTAGTGGCCGGAGACTCGCCGTCTAGACCTTGAAGCCTCGCAAGTGTGGCATCATCCAGAGGCTTGTTGGCGAAAGACGGCGCCCCAAAGGGTGCTTGCATTCCTGGCGCAAAGCCCGCATGTTGTGCATCTGGGGGCTCGAGATTACTGGTGTTCGCACGCACGTAGAGCTTCAAATTGCCTCCGGTGTCCGCCAGGCGTGACCGTGCAGACATGAGCGTTTGATCGTTCAGTGCTTCTTCGTGCTCTTGTTTGCCAGGGGTTGTGATGTGGATGCTGATATCTGGGTTCTCCGGCAGGCCGAGATTATAGCAGATGACAAGACGCAATTGTGCCGGCGAGTCGATGTCAGTGATGTCGATTAGCCTATAATTCCATCCGTCTGGAGTGACAAAAACATATCTCCTTTCGCCTTCCCTCGCTGGCTGGCGACCTCGGGTAGGATTGAGACTGTCTGACGATTCAACATGCGTCTTCCCAGGTGCTGGGCGATCGGAAAGAGAGAGGTCGGAAGAGGATGCGTTTGCCTTGCCGTAGGGCTGTCTGAAGGCGTGTGGGCTCAACGGTCCATGCTCATCTTCAGGAGACGGATGCGCATCGTCCTTGCCTTTCCTCCTGAATTTGGACCAGATGCCACCTTTGTTCTCCTTGTTGGTGGCGCTTTGAGGTGTATCTCTGCTGCTGCCTCGTCCACTGCTGTCTAGCGGAGGAGGTCGTGAGCCATCATGCCCATTCCTTCCAGCTAGATGTTCCTCGGATACGTTGCCTGCAGGCACGCCAGTTCGGCTGCCAGTATCAGATGCAGCTCCTGTGCTCGGGCCACGGAAATGAGAAGTGCCACTGGCATGGCGAGCGTGTGACGCACCATTAGCTGGGAGCCGGGCATTCATCAGACCAGGGCTTTGTTGCGGACTGCTTTGCACTTTCTGGCTGGATGTGCTGAGTTCGCCAGTGCTACCACTGGGAGAGTGGTGTCGTTTGACGTCGCCGAGGGAACCTAAAGCCATGCGGGACTCGGCGCTGCGCTGTTTCTGATCGTACGAATCCAGCGTGATCGAGCGATAGTCCGGTCCGCGCGGTTTGCTGAGCGTAGGCATGCGTGCGCCAGGAGACTCTGTCTCGCCATCCGCTGTTGTTGGCGTAGATCCACGTGCTTGAACGTCGGCCCGGGACAGATTCGGTGAGTTCTCGACATTGCCCTCTGTGCCAGCACTTGTGGTGTTCATGTTCGCTTGCGACTCCCGTCTCGCACGCAAAGGCAGGCTCGTTGTGCTGCTCGTCGTCGCTGCCGTCAGAGGTGTGCCCGCGCTTCCCGACTCAATCATTCGCCGGATAATCCGCCTCAGCCTCTTCCCTTCTTCGCGCTCTTTCGCTTGATCCCAGAGTCCACCATTCGCCGTACATTCCCTTGCAACCTGCGGAAGAACTGTGTGCGGCATGAGCGCGAAGTTCTTCTCCGCTCCGTGTCTACCGATCGCGAGGAACTGTGACCCATGCAGACCGAGATGCTGGAGAGCAGCCTGCCACTCTTTCGAGAAGCCCTGTTCGGCCAAGAAAGCCACGATCCGATCAGTGGTCCATATCTGGTCTGATGGCGACGGAGGCGCATCACCACCGAAAGACTGATCCCGACTGGTACTCTCCACAGGCTGGCTGATGCTCGTCTGGAAGGGTGGGCGTTGCTCATGAGCCGGCGAAATATGCTGCTCCGTCTCTTTCGCGGGCAGAATGAGAGTCTTCGGCTTGCCGGTCGTGGGTGTCGGAGGGGGAATGCTCATCTGGGACGGCGGGGGAACGGACTGCGAGGGTTGTGGTGGAGGAGGTGATTGATAGTGATTCTGTTGCGGCGGAAACCACGTGCCAGTTCCGTCCTGACTGTAGGTCGGATGTCCTCCATACTGATTGTAGGTCGTATTCGCGGTGCTGAAGTCTTCCGAGCCCCCTCTATAATAGCTCATGTGGTGTGGCGCAGGGTTCGGCCTCTGCTGATGTATGGGCGCTCGGGATTCGTGAAGCGCTGGAATGCCCACACCCGGGCCAAAGCTGGAGCCATCCGGAACATATGTTGCGGATGTCAGAGGCTGATCGGCTGCGGGCATCGGGGGCAGATTGTAGTAGTCTTGGTATGCGCTCGGGTTGTACGCTCGCGGCTCCCTCGGCTGCTGTTGCTGCTGCATTGAGGGTGGTGCGGGATATGTCTGCTGTCTGTTCCAATATGTGCCCGACGGCGGGGGCGGTTGAAAGGCATTCGGAGGTCTCCATTGCTGTAGCGGCGGCGGAGGCGGGATCGCGGCGTGCTGCTGCTGCTGCTGCTGCTGCTGCTGTTGTTGTTGTAGCGGCGGCGGCGGCGGAATCATCTGTCGCTGCCACTGACTCTGCTGGCCCGGCGCAGGTGTGGTGGGCTGCATGATGCCCGGATCCGCATACGATTGCGCCCTCGATCGCGGTGAGTAGAGGGTGTGGGCGTGGGTATGGGTATGGGAATCATGCGGAGGGTAGGGCCAGTTGCCCTGCGGCCTCAGAAAGCTGTTGGTGGAATCATCCGGTATGTCGTTGAGGACCACGCCGCCGAAGTGGCCTCGCGAGGCCGTGGCGGGTGGCGGGGTGTAGGTGTTGTTGGACCTCTGAAGGTTGGAGGCACTGCGATTGCGACCAGCGCTTAACATGGCAGAGGTGCAATTGCAGGCCTCGCAGGACCTGGGCCAGGCTAGCTCTGCTCCGCTCGCTCGCTCGTTGCACAGCACAGCACATACGGACCAAGCCCACCATCACACGGATACTGTCCGGATACGGCGCTGACGCGAGCAATCCGCCCGGGGGGACAGCGATGCGACGACCGGCAATGGTGGTGGTGATGGTGGAGGTGACGGTGGTGGTGCCTCGAGCGGGAGCGGTGGTGGATTCTTTTGTCCGCACTCTCTCCCCCAGCCACAGACAGAACAACAATCACAATAATGCCCAATGTCCCCTGCCCGACCCTGGTGCCGTTCCGCTCTGCTCCCAACTCCCGGATCTTCGTGTCGCCCGGATGTCGATTTGCTAAGCTTCCGGGCTGCAGACGTCCGCCCGTGCGTGCGGCTCCCGCTGGAACCATCATTCTATCATCAGCCGGGGGTAGCCAGCGGCCTCTCGCCATAACAACAACCAACGAGTACAGGCCGTACAGCCTCGTTGTTGTCCGTCCCCTCGGCGCATCGATTGCCCTTCTTTCCGGCACCGTCGTTATGTGGCCGTCACTCAAGATGACCCCTTCTCCGTCCACCACCACGTGCTCGGTTGTCGGAGAGGCTCATACCTAGAACAGGCCTCCCTAGTAAGATGGGGCCGGGTGATACTTACCCTTCACGCGTCCATGCTGGCTGACTCCTGTCTGAACGTGTTCACGGGCCATTATCTTCATACATGTATTCTCACATCCTGAAAGCGCCTGTTGGGTATGGAACAAAGCAAATTGTGCTTCTGATGCAAGCTACATATGTCGATGCTCGCAGCCCCGCTCGGAAATGCCTCGACATACGGTGCAAGCAAGCATACTTTCCATAGAAATGTGTCCCGTAATAATAAGGATCATCGTTCATCCAAAACCAATCCCAACCGATCATAGCCTCCCCGTCAACACCCTTCTCCCCTCTCATCATCACTTAGCCTTGGGTGATACACGCTCTCCATCTGGCGTGGTTGCTATAATGCCTCCAAACCCCATCAAATGGTCTAGTGGCCCGAGGATTGGATGTGACCGAATCAAGACCAGCAGCCGGGCATAGCTGGGCGTTTGAACAGAATGGCGATGCAGTGAGACAAGTTTCTAACGGGAGAGGATCTGCATGAGTCTGCATGCAATCCATACGGTACATAACAACCATGGGCCTCGGCACGCACTGCAGATGGCCCCATCGCCAGCTCGTCAATGTGCCTGTAGTCATCTGAGGTCTGCATCGCTTCGCTGCGTATGTCAGCATACAAACATGCACGCGTTCAGACTCCGCTAGACGACCGGAGCCATTCCCGATCCCCCTCCTCCCATCACTGATTGGTTGGACAGAGGAGCTCCTGCGATCACCCCCGACCACCGGAAGCAGACACGACGTTCCACAACACCTGCCGCCTCTTTGTCCACCTCCACTCTCCCTCAGAACAGCAATATGTCGTTGCTTCGACCGGATGGCAAATCCATCTTCTCCTCAGCTCCCCGGAACGTCGCAGCCTGGGCCCTAAAACCGAAGACTCGCCCTCTGACAGTTGCCAATGCGCCATATACCAAGCCTCCACCCGGTCATGTCGTGATCAGGACTTACGATGTGGCCATCAACCCCATCGATTGGATCCTCCAAGACGATGATATTTTCAAGTCTGCCTACCCCACCGTGTTCGGCTCAGATGTAGCGGGAGAGATTGCTGAAGTGGCGGACGACGTCAAAGACTTCCGATTGGGGCAGAGAGTCATCGCGTAAGTCAGAACCTGATAGGGTTTCCATATCAACTGATTTGTGTGATAATCCACGAGTGCTATCTGGTGCTGTCACAATTTCGCACAGCCTAAATGATACGAAACATTACGATAGACAGTTCATCATCGCTGATGCTCAGCTCTTCTTGTGGTGTAGGCATTGCTCTCGAGCAACAGATGTCAAGGACATTGCTCCGAGTGCCACCGGAGCATTCCAGAAGTTTGTGGTTGTGCAGAAGAATGCCATCGCAGAACTGCCATCTGAGATTCGATCTTCAGTCGGTGTCGTGCTGCCTCTAGGCATCTCTACAGCATCAGCCGGATTGTTCCAGAAGGGCTTCTTGGCACTTCCTCTTCCCACTGAAAACCCAAAACCATACGAAAGGACCGTACTGATCTGGGGCGGGAGCTCGAGCGTCGGATCTTGCGCCATCCAACTGGCGGCCCACGCAGGCGTGGAAGTGGTGACGACATGCAGTCCAAGGAACTTCGATTATGTGAAGAAGCTCGGTGCGGCAGAAGCTTTCGACTATCATGCGAACGACGTGGAAGACCAAGTCGTGGAGTGGCTCGAAAAGAAAACTCTGGCGGGAGCATATCATGCCGTCGGAGCAGGTGGAGCGGTGCAAAGTTGCGCACGTATCGTGGATCGAGCCAAGGGCAAGGCGATTGTGGTGAGCGTGCGTGGTATTCCGGACGATGACGGTATGCCGAAGTCGGTTCGAACGAAGCAGAGTAAGGAGAAGTTCGTGATCTTTCCAGATGGCAACCGCTAATGTTAGACAGTTGGCGCCGGCGCAATTTTTAGTAACGATGTCGGACCGTACATTTGGCGAGAATTCCTTCCGAAAGCATTAAAATCAGGCAAAATCGTGCCCAAACCAGATCCCGAAATCGTCGGCGAAGAACTTCGGTCCGTCCAACTCGGCCTGGACAGGCAGAAGAAGGGCGTCAGTGCGAAAAAGGTCGTCGTGTCCAACATATCTCAATGACCTCGTGGTTTCATCACAAGTCGTCCATCCAGAATCAAGGCAGAACAAAAGTCAATCTTTCCAGAACAACCGTCTCACATCTCCGTCATCTTCGGGTCATCATGGATCTCCCCACTCTCCAACTTCCTCTCAATACTCTCCGCATGCTCCGTGAAACCCAACATATTCGCCAACCCTTCCTCCCTCTTCAACCCTTCCATCTTCCACCTTCCAAAAGAATAGTTCACCGGACTCTCCCCACCCTTGAAGATACACAAATCATACAACAAAGCTCCGATCGATGCCCCAGTGATCGTCGCACACCACGGTCCCCAAATCCACCAATTATTCCTCACCGAGAACGAACTGATCGGATAGCCTGCAGCGACGGTCGCCAGTCTTGGACCCAGATCGCGGACGGGATTGAAGCATCCTCCTGTACTCCAGCCCAAACTCATCGTCACCACCGTCGTCAATAATCCGATGATAAACGCATGCATGCCCGCCCCGGGAGGACTGTTACTCGAGTCTCCCAACGCAAGAATACTACACCCGATCACCGCGGTGCCCAACAACTCCGTGAAAAACGCCGTCGAGTCGGACACCCAATCCTTGGGCTGCGTGTAGAACGCACTCCCCGTGGCATCGGGGAGGAGCCCTCCGGAGAGGTGTATGATGTTATCCCTGTAGACGGCGAAGGCGAGCAGACTGCCCGTGAAGGCGCCCAAGAGTTGGACGAAAACGTAGACGGGCACGCGTCGGCCGGGGAAACCTCGGAAGATGGCGAGCATGATGGTCAAGGCTGGGTTGAGGAAGGCCCCGGACCCGCCACCCGCGAGGTAGATGGCGATCATGACGGCGAAGCCCCAGCACCAGTACATGGATTGCATCGTGCCGGTTTGGCCCTCGGAGGTGATCACGGAGAGGTTGCCGGATATGCCGATGAACATGAAGACGGTGGTGCCGAGCCATTCTGCCAGTGGACGTTGGAGGTACAGCCGGACGACGGCCCAGTGGTTGAAGGGTCGGTCTTGAGGGGAGAGGGGGATGGTGGTGGCTTCTTGTGCGATTGTGCCGCGCCGTTGGCCTTTGGCATTGTACTGCCCTATGGAACGGAATTTGATGGACGAATTGTCGTAATCGGCAGAATCCTCGCCATATTCGGATGCTTCGGTTGTGGGTTGTTCTTCGATCTCGCGGGGGGAAGGGGCTCGGGCGACTGAAGTGGAGGTGTTGTTGGTGGTGGGTTGTGGGCGGTGAGGGCCTTCTGACACAGCGGCAGCAGCGGCTTCGCGGTTCCTCTCGTCCTCCTTCGCATCTCCTATGGCCTCTTCTACCTGTGGCGCCGGCTCTGTCTCGCCTTTTCCTTGAGCCTGCACGGCCTTGACGAACCTTGGATCATTTTTCTGCTTCTTATTTCTCATCCCAAACCTCACACTATGTGGAAACGTCCCCGCTAAGCTGAAACTTCCGTGATGGTTGTTTTGCTCCATCCAAGGATTTAATTCCCGATACCCGTCCTCGTAGTATGTATTATGAGGATCGTGTTTTGGACCTGCTTGTTGATCCTGAGAATGCGGTCCTGCGAGGGTATACTCGCCATTTTCACTCTGGAATTGGGTTGCCCGAGATGTGGTGGTCTTAGCCGTTCTGTTCGTTCGAGCGGTAGCTTGCCGCGATCGTTGCGGTCTAGTTCCTGACATCACAATGTCTGAGGTGGCAGACAGCTTGCGTTGGACCGGAAGCAAGGAGATGGGGGTTTAGTGAGGAATGTTGGAAACCGACGGTGTTGATCGGCGCAGAGTTCTTAAATGGAACGCGGCAAAGCCGATGAGGTTACCACCTGTGTTGGTGATTATGATGATGCTCAATTACCGAATGTGGTGCATGCGAGTGGGAACTGTTCCCCAGACTTGCATGATCCCAGACGGTCATGGACACTAATCTGAAGATGTCGATGTCCAATGTGGCGTCGATAGACATGAGCTTTCTCTCGTCTCTTGTCGATGTCCTTCGTCATGGCGGGTGAATGACAGACCGATGGATAATGAGATGAGAGTATTCTACCGACAATGTTTCCAACGCACTTCGGGGACATCTAGTCATTCGGAGTCAGTGCTGAATGGGAAGTTCCAGAGAGGAAGTGCGGTCAAAATCTTCGAATCAGTGGGTCTGAAATTTCGTGTCGTTGTCCCGGGCCGATCTGTGGCTGCCCCGATGTTGATGTTGAAAGCAGATGCGTGATTCGGTGACCCAAAAGCTTCCGCAGATGGCCCTTGTCGTGCTATCTCTTAGTTTCAGATGGTGGCATCCACCTCGCACTATCGCAATGGTTCCAGCACTACGTGACGGCAGTATGACATGTAGCCAGTATAAAATCAAGAGTTCTCTAAAGACAACTGCATTGCGCTCATTTGTCGGATTCGACATTATACATCATGCCCTGCGTCTCAGCATATGATTCATACACGTATATGCAGCTTATTAGGTCCTTACTGAGAACCGTGCTCTGCAACCTAGTGCCAGCGATGTCTGAGCATGCTGTCACGGCTCTAGGTCCGTGCAGCTGAAGCACCAGCGCAATGGGCTGGGGACTCGCAAAGGAAGATGGGATTATCAGAGAAGTCAGTAGAGCAATCTTAACGCGAGAACAGAGGAATGTCCCTGCCATTCCTCGCAACTGACGAAAACTCTTCGGGTTCAATTTCCTGTAAGCTTGTGCCGTCTGTCCCAGAAAGTGATTGAACACCATTCTCAGAATGTGATGTATTGCTCTCATCTGTATGACCTGGAAGGTAGCCGACAGCCGGGCATAGTCAAAGCGGTGGAGCGTGTCTTTCTGACATGAGTTCAAGTACTAGGTCGAATGCGTCGGAAGAGCCTGAAAAGCCCTCCTCGCCTTTTCTTTTGCCCTGCGAGGTCAACGTCTGTCACTGGCCAGCCATTTCTGGCCGCCTCTTTATTCAGTAACGACATGGCATCAAAATCCACTGGTTCGGACCATTTATGCAAAGGAATCTCGCCCAGCTTGGTGCTGTCAGATGCCAGGGAGTAAAGAGTTGGAGTTTGCTTGTGAAGTCTTCTTCGGCATTCCACTCCTTTCGCGCCCGGTAATGGCGCTGTGTCTTGGATGAACGGCAATGGTTCTGGATATGCGCGCACAGTGCTTTCGAGGCGAGGCGTTGAGCGTGTTGCGCGAAGAATATCCTGCCTGGGTCGTTCGTTCATGCTATTAACATCGATCGCCGACTGTTTACGCTGCAGTAGAGATAGCTCCGGCTGCGTCCGAGCTCGATCGTGCTGCGGTCTTTTGGGCAGGGCTGAAGAACTGTACTGAGGTGGTGGTGTTGGCACTGAACACGGAAGGGCCAAGGAGCTGCATGACTGAGCTTTCGAAGAGGCATTACTTGAAGATTTCTTGCTCTTCTTTTTTCGCTCGCCAGGCCGCACCATGGCGACCTCGCCTGGCTTCTTGGAGTCGGCAATGACCACCCTGGCGAGCATTGGACCTCTCACTTTGGTGTGTTTCGGACTGGCCACATGCTTTCTGCTTCTTTTGCGACTATCGGAGAGAATTGATCTCGATTGCTTGCCAGCTACTGCTTGCTCTTCGTTCAGAAGATGCAATGCTCGAGGTAAATTGGACTGCTGAAGCATTCGCCGGTGGAGCTGTCTCAATGCGCGACAAGTATCCACGCGAGATATCTCGGACAAGCTGGTCAAGGATAGATAGTCAAGCTTGGTATCGTGCCTATTTCTTGACAGAAAAGCGTTGATCACGGAGACCAAGCCAGTATTCAACTTGAGCAGGATCTCTGCGAGAGACGTTTGCGCGATCACTGACGGATATATCAGCCACTGACGCTTGCTCAAAGCTTCATTCACTTACCGTCACCTTGAGCAAAGTGTTCCCCAATGGCAGTGACGCTCCTCTGATATTCTCTGCCGATGTCTTCGGGCCCTTGTCTCAGGCTCCTGGCTAGCCGGACTTCCTCGTCATCAAGTGACGCGTTCTTCCTTGACTTCAGCTTCTTAAGCTCGCGAAACTTCCTGAATACGTCCAAGCCACTGGCGAACGACGCTATAATCGAGAGCACACAGCTGGATACGTTAGACTGCGCCATCTTGTTCGATCGCCCCGTAAGGATATAGGTGGATGTGAGGCGCAGCACTACCGGCGGCCGTTCAGGAACATGTTCGAGAGATCAAGCACTCGCTCGGGCACGGGAGGATGAACAGCTATGTGCTTAACCGTTCGTGTGCTCTCAATCCTTGCACAGAAGCGAGGCAACGGAATGCATAGATAAGTCCAGCCCAACCTCTGCATCTTCACGGCCGGGCGTAGATGCGTCTTGCCTCGAGCCAACCTAAAGCGACGCGAAGACATCAATCGCGGCGGCAACGAATCCAGTAAACAATGACTTGATGCAGGTCCATCAAATAGCATGGATCGCGGCTGCAGGACCAGTCTGCTGACGGCCAACAACTGGGTGAGAGCTGCAGCTATCGTGAACGGTTCGAAGCAAACCATGCCATGCCGCCTTCGTTCCGATCAGCCGCAGGGACCCATGCTCAAGCTTTGGCGGCCACGTGATCTCGGCAAGTGAGGTCTACTATCTGGAACGCTTCCAGTAACAGATAATGGAAGCTCGTCTCTTCCACCATTCATCTACGCGGACTGCGGCATTATGGCAAGATCTGTTCTGGAAGCTCAAGTCGCATATTGCCCATCGAGACCCGACCTCCAAGGCTGGTGCTCTTTTGGAAAGTTCACGATCTCATCATGTTCGTCTGGACGAATGTCTTATATGCAAGCGTCGAGTCACTGGATCGGCCACATGAGCGGACTATTACGACCGGGTGATCACTGACTGCATAGCACTAGAAGTCACCGGCCTGAGCACGCTGACTTGTCGTTGAACGATACTCACGGCTAATCTCAAGCAGCATTGGAAGATTGGACAGCCGCAAATCAGCACATTTTCTATTCAAATGCTGCCGAGAAATCATGCTGATTTCATACTCGGTGTGCACAAATATCCGCTCCGCAATGTGGCGTTACACTCTTCAGCCATATCGAAAACCTGATCTTTCACCCGAAGGATTAAGAGAACCCGCGTCCTTTGCGAAATTCGTCTTACCACGGATTTGGTGGCCAGAGGATAATTCTCCTCCAAGCAAGGACATCTGCGAGCCTGGCCGAAGCGCTACAGTCAGCTTCGATCTTCACTTCATCCGTACAACGCAAGTACGACGAAATTGTGAACTGTCATTCATACCACGTCTGGCCACCACCAAGGTATGCCATGGATCTTCTTGGATTCCACCATCAAGCCAAAATCTCAAAGCTTGGGAGCTGCCTGAGTCCTTGCGTTGCGCTCTAGAGCACCGTCCGACGTCAGTTCGTCTTGATTCTTCCTCGTCGGATGAACCCCACTGCGCGATATTGGAGCAAGTTGATCCAGCATAATTCTGGGCCCGGCCGTTCGTCCCGGTTTGCTCTTGTAGAAGGGCCAAGTTCCTTTCGGTGAGCTGCTGCGACATTGCACCTGTCTGGGATTGTCAACCTACGTGGTCTCCATATAGCCTCTTTCAACACACCTTCAGAGTGCCTGCGGATCTCTTGAGGCTTTGATTTCACCTGCTATGGACATACAACCCTTTATCTCGAATTCACTGGTGTCCCGCGCATTCTCACGAGAATTTATATTGAAGACTCTGGCAAAGCCGACAGTGTCACCGCGGGAGAAAATACGGTCGTCATCTCAAACATGATACTGGTCGTGAAAACACACATACCACTATGATGTATCAGAATGTCCATGAGAGCCGACGGGACGAGCACTGAAGAACTGCCGTCGAAGTGAGAATACAGAAACATACGGTGGCTGTCTGAAGATCTCCCAGATGTGCCGCACTCCAACTGTCACATATACGGGCGACGATGCCCGGCGACAAAGTACGAGTGAGCTTCTTAAATACGGTGACGTGACCTTCAATGCCTTGTGACATTGATTGTTGGTCCTAACCAGACGCATCTCGACGCTCAGACCCTCAAGATACGACTCTTGGCTCTGTCACATGTGCGTAGCTCGGCCATAAGGTACGAAGGCAACCAGTCCGCAGTGGATGTCCCTCACAAACCAAGTTTACCGAGTCTCTCGTAGTCCACAGGGCGCAACAGTGTATCCGCCATGATTCCACTTCAACGTAGCAGGTGAGTAACATCGCTTTCAAGGCAGAAACTGTGTAATCGTGTGTTCTACCGTGTCGTACCTTTTAGCGTCCTTCGATCGGGCAGAGCTCAGCTCGCTAGGAGCTTGCAAGCAGTGACCAAGCCACCTTGAGGAACACGCATAAGCAGGCACACTTCGGGAACTGTTTCTTGCAGGATACCGTTAGGCCTTTGTAACACTGATATATACGTCCCGAGTCAGACCGTGATTGCTCGCCTCTCCTTTATGAATGCCGCCGCTGGTCTCACAGTACAGCTTTTTGGGCGCTTTCAGTCTGCATCGTCTTTGCCCAACATGGGACCGGACATCTCAAGCTCGCTACGAAGACCAATTAGAGCGGAATGGAGTTCCCTTCGTTCGCAACTGACTCGGTGGTACATCCACGAGAATCGCACGGCACTGCATATTCAAGGTCTGCTACGAAGCAAAGGCTTTGATGTCAGGTATGTCGAGGGTACGTCCCTTCCCGTGTCTTGAATGAAGACTGACCGACGGACAGCGTGAAAATACTGAGGGATCGCTTTGCGGAATGGGGCCTGCGCAAGAATAGCAGTAGCAACAAATGTTCTCCGCAGACTCCCAATGCTTCGTCACCAGCTCATGGCACTCATGCCTCGTTCGTATCCGCGTCTAAAAAGAGCTCACCTACTGCAGGCTGCAAAAGAGTCTGCGATAGCGATGCAGAGCCTGCAAAGCGGGTTTGCTTTCAACATGACGATGCCAACCCACCACCTCGATCAGTGTCGCCACATTCAACTGCCTCTGTATTGTGGCAAGAGGATGACAATTGCTCTGACAGCCTGACTACGCAGACGGATCATCTTATGCCTGAGACCAGAACACTGTTGAATAGCCCGCTTCTGTCAGAAGACTTGCCATACGACGAATTTCCATCAAAGGGACAGCCGGATGAAATCAGCCCAGAGATTCGAAGAGGCCACATTGAAGCCATACTTGTGCGCCGGGAAAATCATGCACAGGTTTCCCCGCCTTTGGAGAATCAGGAGCGACTGGAAAGCCTCACCTTAGACCTGATTGCCAGATGGTGCCGCAGGTTTCGGGATTCCAATGCCAACGTGGACGATGGACATTTCTCCTGTAAGATTTACAAACTGCTGGATGACTGCAAGACAGCCGTGGGAGGTGCTTGTGGCTACGGCACCAAGGCCTTTTGGGACAAGCTTCTTGGTGTCTACAATAGGGCGCAACATTCTTGGGAGATCCAACGTCCGGAGAGCTTCCTCTTGGCCTTGTATGGTCTGCTCCGTCTCCTGGAGCGTGGAGAGGGCCGAGAAGATATCGTCAGGATAATCATCGACACCCTCGCTGTCTCATCTTTGAGCATCCTGGGAGACTCTCACCCAATGGCACTACTGTTCCGGATGGCAGCTTGGGGCCAAATTTCTCTCCGTCTCTGTTCCAAAGTCTGGAACGTTCTCGAGATCGAGCACATCTCACAGGCCAAGGGAGATGTTCATGTGCTTCGAGCACGCTTATCGCGATGCTTTGGAAACGTCTTGATCAACCTGAAGAAGTACGATGACGCAGAAGGCTACTTTTCACGGGCGTTCGAGAGTGCCAAGTCTGGGTCCGATTCACTTGCGGTGGTCGAGGCCTACTGTGGGCTGGCGAGGGTGAAAAGGTACCAGAAGCAACCAGAAACTGCGCAAAAATTCCTTCAGAAAGCCTTGGTACAACTGCGGGAGACTAAGAAAGATTGCACCTCGGTGGGTGTCAAAGTGCTCTTCAAGTCTGCCTATGCTTATACTCTCATGGGTGATGCGGCTGCCAGTGAGCAGCAGTATCGGCAAGCCCTTCAGATCCATGAGAAGAGCGGCTACAGGCTGGTCTCAAATAGCGACTATATTGTCATAGTTCGTCATTTGTATGATGCCTTGCGTCGACAATTCAAAGTCCAAGAGTCCGAAGACTTGAAGAAGTTGTGTCCAGACGCTTTTGAGCAACGCTAAGATTCATCCAATGCGCAAAGTGTCCTCTATCAACGCTTGGTGGTCGATCAGACATCCATCCTCGCTCGCTCGGATTTGTATGCTCCCGGTTTTGTGATCAGCCCCTCACCACAGCTCCTTCGAATGCCCTCTCTTCCGGCACGACCTGGAGCCTGGGCACGAAAGGCACACGATCAATACACCATTGCTCCGTATCTGGCTTCCACGATTCGAAATCGTCCAGAGTACCAGCAGCCACGCTTACTATTTCATCCCACAATGGCGTGTAGGCGAATAGTTTGCTTCCGCACTGGTCACAAAAGACTCGCTTCAGGGCGGTGCCGCTTTGAGTGTTGGTATCGAAATATACCTTCTGATGCTCCATGCCCGAGAGAATTCGGAAGCCCTGGAACGATCACAGTTAAGCTGACAGGCCTCGTAAGCATATGCTCGTGAGCTGTGGGTACACGCACATCCTTTGGGCAAATCGAAGCGGACAGGAATGCCGAGCCCGTCACGCGACGGCAGTTCAAGCAATGGCAAACTGACAAGATTTGATGATCAATACTTGTGCGTTACAGGGTTGTTGTTAGCGGGAACTGTGATAGTTACCAGTGTTGTAGTATGGTTTCAGTGCGGCGCCGGTCAGTTCATACTTGATGGCACCGCAGGCACATCGTCCAGTCCTGGATCCTGAACTCATGATAGGAGCGCAATGAATTTGGAAATATGTAGGTCGCTGTATCCATCAAGGTGACAAGGTCTCGCTGGTCATCTTGCGGCGAACGCTGCACAAGTCCTCCCTGAAGAGTGACCGTTGAGGGGCCTTCCGACAAAACGGAAGGCCGAGCTCGGAAGACACGATGTCTGAAATCCTCCATTGAGGGTTTTCTACGCGCTGAGTGAGGACGTCGGGCTGCTGGTCACTTAATTCTAGATAGGTTGGAATATATCTACTCGTGGTCCGATGATCTCCCCTGACCCGCCGACTTCTAGCCCGATCCAGCCTCCAATTTCGTACAGTAGCAGAATTCAACGATGGATCGCGATTCTGTGCTGGGGGCAATAAGGATTCTCAATAAAACAGCTCCGGCTTCGCTGGGAGCCTGCACAGCTGAGCCCGCCTGGCCTTCCCGAGGCTATGGCATTGGCTGCCTTCTCAATCGCGTGGGAAATCGGCACCGATCAACTCCTAATTGTCTCTTCTGCTGGAGAACCGGTTCGCTTGCCGTGTGCTGCATTGTCTCGCTCATATCACCCTCGCGCCGGCTGCGAGATTTATTCAAGAAGCGCCAGACAGCTACTGTATGCATTTGCACGTGGACCACGGTGCAGCACGAGCACGGAGATTCGGCCCATCCCATGTTTCAACAAGGTCTTCTATCGTCACGTTACTATTGGCAGGGAAGACAGGGGCCTTGGCGTTGGCATCATCTTCGTTCACTCGCCGCCGCTTCAGGAACGCCCGACGCATCAAATCCTCCACACTCGTGGACGACAACCACCGGCCGCCATCCTGAAGATCTCAACAACCACAGCGCCGCCCGCAGTCGCGTTGCTGTATGTCTGCCTCCCACCGCCATCCAATAGCCCCACCAGGAATGCTGTCCCCGGTGAGGGTTATGCATACGGCTCGGTCCACTCACGTTTCTAGCTGCATCGCTAGCCGTTCATAGACGTGGCAGCCTCTCAGTGCCTGACCGACAGCCGCCGTCTTGGAGCATGCCATCGCTAGGGGAATTTCCGCGCCTACCGCCATCATCACTCCAGGCGACAAGCAGGCGGTTGAGCCAGTGTCGTTATAGCACGCCTCAGTTATTCCTGCTCCCTTGTCGCTTCGCCATCCTTCCCTCCGCGTGCCGACAGAGAGTAGAATCGTTGCTCACCAGGCCACATCACAGGCTGTGATCTGGCAGTCCTGGTCCGTGACTCGACCACTGACCAATGACTTGTTCACCGACCAAGACATCGACCTGACGTCCCGTGGTAAGGTAGGTGAGTGAGTCCTCTTTTAAGCTTTTCTGGGACCCGTTCACTCGCTCCGGACAAGAAGATCCCCTTCCCTTTTGCTTGACTTGTAACTCTGTACTTCTCTTGACAGTTCCTTCTTCTGACGAGGAACCGTTGTCAATCGACCCTGGGACCGACATCCACCGACATATTCTCCGGCTACACGACTTCTCATCTTCTTGTTCTTCTCTGCAGCTACTTAATCTTTCGCTGCACGATTGTCGTCCTTTCTCCACTGTCGTTTTTAAGCTTGCATTCCTCCCCTAACACCGCATCCATCATGCCGGTCTCACATCTCGGACTCACCGTCTCGCATATACCATCCTCCACCTCTTTCTACCAGGCTGCACTTCAACCGCTTGGATACAGGTTCATCGGACATCAAGGGAACTCGATCGGCTTTGGAATCGACTCAGCCGATTTTTTCATAACCCAGGCTCCCCGAGGGTGAGCACCACATCTGCGTATACTGGCCACGGCTGACCAACGAGTCTAGCGTCCGGCCTTCGTCTAACCACATCGCCTTCCTTGCCGACAACCGGAATATTGTCCGTGACTGCTACACAGCTTCTCTCAATGCGGGAGGTCGACCTAGCGGTGCACCAGACTACCGGAACCACAATTGCTCATGCTTCAATGCTGCGGTAGAGGACCTCGACGGAAACACGATCGAGTTCATCTTCCGTCAACCTCACGATGAACAAGGTACCTGCTGTGGTGATGCTGAAGAGCCTCAAGAAGGCTCCCGAGTTCTGAAATGGCAGGAAGATGTCGCTGCAAGCGGATGTGGCGATGACGCTCAATCTGTTGCAGAATCTGTGCGATCAGAGCGGACTGCTGAGTCTAATACATCGCGGGCGAGGTCTCGGGTGCAGACTGCTCTTGATCTTGCGTCAAACACATCGAAGTCGGTCAGATCGTCTGCTTCTTCACGGACTAGAACCGCTCCTGTTCAGACCGGCTTCTCCCACAAAGCCATTATCGGCACAGCTTTGGGCGCTGCTGCTGGAGCTGCTTTGATGTTCGCAATGACCAGGGAGGAGGGAAGAAATGCGAGGGACGAGGCAGATCATCTCAGCTTCATGTCACGGTCAAGGTCGAAATCAAGGTCGAGACATTCCATGGACGAACCGAGGACGACGCCGTCACCACGAGCCGAGACCATGCCAACACATTCACAAGCGCCAAAGTCAGAGGGAAGGAGGTCTCATCGTAACTACAGCACTACTGAGTCCGCTTACAGTCGCCCCCGCCCTCGGTCGACAAATGCAATGCGCATGATAGAAGCAGCTGGGCACGACGACGGCGATGAATTCCAGGGAGCTATTGCTCGCTATGACGGCCGCAGACCAATGCCGACAAGGAGCATAACGATCGACGCCATCGAGCCTGTGCCAGAATATGCTCCCAAGTCAAGTGCCGGTCGGACCGCATACAGCATGAAACGAGCCAGCACATTGCCCGTCGACACCGATCAGCCCACTGGCGAACCGCTTTACCTGGAAGCACCAAAGAGCTCGGTGTCACGACATAGTAACCACAGTCGCCACAGCTCTTCCTATCGCCGGAGCAGCCACGATGATACCGAGAAGCTCAAACGCCACGACAGTGGTGTCAGCATGCACTCATCGCGCTCTCACCGCGATCGCGGTAGTGAGTCTGGCCGCCGCTCTTCCACGACCACCATCAAGCCTTCCGGTCGAAGAGCTTCCGAGCAAGACGCCATCCCATTGCCGCCTCCTCCGATCGGTATGAACGCTCCGAGCAAGGCACCAAGTCGAAACCCGAGTAGCTGCTACTACCCAGCCGCGATTTCTCTGCCCCCAAGCGCGGCCAGCACCCGACACGCGTCCCGCAAGACCACAGCGGAACCCACACTGGACGTCAAAGAATCCATGCAATCCTGGGAAAACTTCCCGGACGAGGACGCCGAGGAGTCCGATGGGCTGGGCGATATCAAGACCGTCCTTCCGGAAGATTCCATCTCGTGCGTCGACCTTGGACGACCTCGTCGTCGACATACCCATCACTCATCTCGACATGGTGGGAGCAGCAGCCATAGTCGTAGCAGTCGAAGGTCGGAAGCGACCGTCAAGCCGGCTGGTAGGGACAAGAGTTTTCTGCTGCCGGTGAGGAGAAAGGAGGGGAGCAGTAGATTTAATTTCGTTTGATTGATCCAGAGCACTTCCAGGGTGGTCTTGCCGGAATTCCGACAGTTGAAAGTGGTTGCACAGGACCAGGTTCCTTCGTTTGGACTTTTATGATGATGGTTGGGATAGAGATTCGGTCATGCTCGCGGGCGTGGATGGCTGGTGGAGGTTTGCATTACCGGGTTCGGTTCAATAACTTATGATCATAATAGTCTATCTTCATGGATTCAGTTGCAAATGACTTCCGATCAATCCCGCTGCTAAGGCCTCCTTCAAGCAACATATACCTTGCCCACTATGTCGACTTCGCGTCCGTCTTGACATGTCACACAAACAAACATCGTCAACTTCGAATTAGCTTTTCCCAGTAAGCATTCAGGCAGAGAGCAAGTGAACAGGTGGGTGTTGTTGGAGGCGAGAAGGACGAGGAACGAAAGTGTGCAGAAGGCTATTCTCAAATGAAGTGGTACGGCGGGTGCGTTTCGGGCGTTAACGCATGTGAAGTTGGTGGTAACTAAGTCGTGCCAAGGTGTAGCTTTGAGGCTGTCGTGTTCGTATAAGCATGACTATCGCCACATGCTCAAAAGGCGATCTTGGCGACAATGGCTTCAGCATGGCGCAAGCTCACATGCGATTGATTGTCTGCAAGAGGGCTCTGTCAACCCACTTTCGGCCTGCGACTTCTTGGGCGAGTGCTTAAGTGCCCATCAAATCGCGAAAGCCATTGAAGAACCAACTCCAGCCTACAATGAAGATGCATTCGCTAAGTAGAGGGCAGGCTTTGATCATGCTGATATTAATTGTAGTGTACATATCTAGGAAGTCTCAGAGTTTCGCTCCGACCTGCGTCGCGATTCTGCTGATTTCGCTGGTGGTCGCGCCCAAAAGTGACCTTGGCCCGAATGATCATCTGCGGTAACAGCAGCGTATGCAGCAGTCTGAATCGTCATTGTTGATCTGACGCCGAGCGGTTTGAAACAGAATGTGTGTATTGTTCACTGGTGACATCGATATCCCTTGCAGTACTGTGAAAGATCAGTATTATGGGAGATAGTACACTGGAAATTGGCAAATAAAATAGCGTCTGGGAGGTTGTTACGGCATAGTCAGGAGGAATGCCAAGACTCGCCATATGTCAAATACTTTTGCAAAGCAGCAAAATGAACCAGACCGCGCACGACCGTAATCGAATTAAGTGGATTCACAAGTGCAAAAATAAAGATGATGGAGAAGGCCGGACTCGAACCGGCATCCAGGTTAAGGTACTGAGACTAGAGAATCGTCCCACCTGCAACAGTAATGAAAGATTTCTGCTGCAGGCCCCCTGTGCACTACCAGTATACCACCTCCCCGAATTTGTATTGGATGGAGGTGGCCAGATTTCTCGCGTATATATGGGTCCTTTTCCAGTGAGCTATAGTGTGTGGACTTATAGGAATGCTCGGTCGTAAGAGCGCCAAGCTTGAGTTCCCATGGCAGCGGCGTTGTGCCTCAGGATACTGGCATCCCGGGACGGGTTCGCACGCCAGCGGCACGATTACGACCAAGGCACTTGCGCATTTCTGGGGATGTTGTATTCTGCCTGATTGTAAGGACGTTCGGTTTCGGCCCTTGTCAGCACGCTCAGAAGACCTGACTAGCGAGCATACGCGGTTGTTGCTGGTAATCTTCGTCGGCGTTCGTTGGTCCTCGAAGGCAAGCATTGTCTAATAAAAGAGGTGATGTCTACTCAGACGAACGCCGCGTTGAGCGCTACTCTTATCTGTGTGTTCAGCCATCGCGCTCACCAAGCACCTCTGCCAACAAGTTCACCAAGAGCTTTGGGCCTAGCCGAGTAGCCTGTTCATTGGCGCTTTCTCCGCAGGGTCGTCGCCAAGCAGGCATTGTTCACTGTTTGGTATTGACCTGAAGTTCGGATCGGCACCAGATCTACGCAGAAGCCAGACTGTACTTCGAATTCTACCAAGGACGGTCCGTGACGAAAGGTGTATCTGGGTAGCTCTCAGCTGCGTCTACGCTGGGGCTGGCATTCGCGCAAGTCATGGCAATTGGAAGGGGCGAAACCCCACGGCAGCAAGCAGCTGCCGCCGCGTCATGTCGTTTCATAGACGCTCTCTTCCATCGTTGTTAGTTACCGCGTCGGCCAGGCCTGCTGGCCGTACTGTGCGAAAGCGATCGTTTGCTAGCATAGTGTACGACAACAGTCCACACGCACGCAGAAACAAGATCTGCGATGTATGGGTTGAGAAATCGCAATAGGATGCACACCTCTTCAGGTCAAGCCGCATCGCATACATCTGCTTGTTGTCTGCACCGTAATGATGCATCAGGGCGCAGCGACCATAGCAGCATACCCTCTGAAGATGTGCATGCAATGTCTCGTCCTGGCAAGGGCTACTATCGTCGCGCTCACTTACGAGCACGCTCGATTGGCCTGGCATATTGCACGTGGTTGTCCCAGTCTTGCAGTCTCGTGTATGGACTTCGCAGCCACGCGTCTAGTTCATGCAGCAGCAGTCGCGTATTGTCACGCCCGATGAAGTCTGCTATCAAATCTTCTGCCTTGCCGTCTGCACCTCTCAACTCGTTCGACTTCAAGACAGCTACCACATACTCGATCAGGAACTGCCGGTTCCCAGCACTCGGGTTGCTGTCAAGAAATGTAAAGACCTGCAGCTCTCGACGCAAGAAGTTTCGGGCGCGTGACTGAAGCTCTGCTGATGTGGCGAAATCTTGCACAGTAAAGTCGCGATACTGTGAAATGCGGTTGGCACCAACACGTAATGCATATGATTGATCGCGGTATACTCGTTTGCGTCGTTCGATGGCATCATTGATAGGCGTTGTAAAGGTCGCTTCCGTTCGTGGTCGCCTACGATGCGGGAAGCGTCTCTGTTGCGGGCCTTGCTGTGTCGTGCTTCGCGCTGCCAAGTCCTTCTTGGGGACATGGTATGTCTTGAAGTCATAGGGGCTCCTCCAGTCATACTGGACTTCTGTTACGTCGGCTTTGCACAGCGGACATGTCGACTGTTCCTGCAGCCATGATACAAGGCACAGGAAGTCGAAGCTCAAATGGTTGCACGGTGTGGCCACTGCACGCTCGGTGATGGCTTCAAGGCATATCGTGCAGCACTCTGGCGGCTTGCTGGCGGGCTGTGGATATCGCGAGGCAGCACCCCTGATCTTGAACTCGTCGTTGTTGTCGCTAGGCCTCTGTGTCTCGTAGTCCATGCAATGTCGCGATGCTGTTGTGAGTGATAAGCAAAAGGGACAAGAGAAGGGGTGCGTCGAGTGGCTTCTGAAATGCTTGGCATCGACATCCCGCTCCGCCGTCATCGGCTATCCAAGCCCACGTCAATGCCCCTCCCTCCTTCTTGTGCGGAATATGTGAGTGTGAAGGAGAGAGTGCTTCTTCTCTTAAACCACAATCAATATCACATAAGGATCAAAATGGCGGCGAACTGTATATTCTGCAAAATCATCCGGAGTACGAAGACTCTCATGCTACGAAATGGCGTGGCGGTTGGAAGCTGATCAGAAGCAGAGGAGATTCCCTCCATGGAGCTCTTCAGCAGTGAGAAGACATATGCCTTTCTTGACATCAACCCACTTTCGTAAGCATCGATCCTGCTCGTTATAACGAAGAGTCACAGCAACCAGGCTGACGTTGACTTGGCAGTGCCGGCCACGCAGTATGTCTTATCCCGCCCACCTTGATGTCCATTTTCGATGCCGAATCTGGTATACCATCAGGCTGACCATGTGCCGGCCAGCTTGTCATTCCGAAACACCACGGCGCCAAACTCGTAGACATTCCGGATGAGGATCTCACAGAACTCTTACCCGTAGCGAAAAGGATCGCGAAGGCTAGTGGAGCAGGTACGTAGTAGCATTCACTCCCTCGTGTATGCCCCCATCTTCCAGGACAGAGCACGGAAGCTGGTATACACAGTCTCACATCTACTTGCGCATCTTGTATTGACCCCACGGTTCCCAGAGAACTTCAACATCCTGCAAAACAACGGCCGTCTCGCCCATCAGGAAGTCGATCACGTCCATTTCCACGTCATCCCCAAGCCCAATCAAGAAGAGGGACTTCAGATCGGCTGGCCACAGCAGAAAGGGGATATGGAGAAGCTGAAGAAGCTGTTGGAGGACATCAAGGCCAAGATGTAGGATGTCTCGATCGAAATGGTAGATCACCTTGGGGAGACAGAATCCAGCGGGATGTTACGTCCCAGCTACACAGGAGGAACAAGCATACCGGATCTGAGCGCCGGGAGGGCGAATAAGACGGAGAAAGGATGTATAGTAGGACAGACGACTGAAGAACGCGAAAATGTGCACCGTGTTCGACCATGACAGCAGTCCTGAGGACCGAAATTGATGGGCAGAACACTAATTATTGTGGTTCAAGCAGTGGTGCAAGAAGTACTCGATAACACTATCGAAGGTGAGCACTAAATTTCCTGAGGTACCAAGGAGGACAGTCTCTCACTATCTTTATGATTGAAATTCTTGCTGACGTTTCGCATTTTGTTCGATCCCGCTCAGGAGTTCCGGTCCCGCTTGCCGGCCAACGCGGTCACGATTCCTCCTCCCACTCATGCCGTTCGTCCTCGTCTTTGTAGGAGCTCAGTCAATCTTCCAACGCCTGACTAGGCCTCGAGGCTCTAGTATGCTGGAACAGAGATGTCTTTTTTCCCATCCCATCAAACGCAAGCACCACCTTTCCACGAATGCTGGTCGTCTTTTCCATTGTCCTGTAGTCTTCACCTGTAGTTGTCAGATCATGCTAGTTTCTGATAGCCTTTATAGATTATGCCATGTCTCCAAATGCTCCGTTGTCTGGCCCATGTATCAAATTCACCTTTTTCTATGTTCTATGCCACTACCATGTTCCCGCGCTATGCAATCAACATCTGTTCCGATGCTTTCAATATCACAGAACGCCGAATAACAATGCCACGAAACAGGATCCCCAAGATACCAGATCTCGAGGCGCTGCTCCGGTCTGTGTGCTTAAATTGCTTGCCGTAGTCGGAGTTGAGGAGCCCGTTGTGCGCGATGAAGAAGTGGTAGATCCAGATCTTAATGTCCTTCCGCTCAATGTGCTTTCACTCGTCAATGACGACACCCCAATGGTCGTGGCCTCACTTCCAGTGCCTAGCACAATGCCACCAGAAGCTCCAATACGGACAATTTGATTGCCGATGGTCATTGCTGGGCCACCAGCCGTCAGGGTCGTAGTCCTATCAGCATCGGCTACGATAACACCGTGTGCGTCAGGCAAGTTGGAAAACGTGTAGGTCTCTGAGCCGATCCTAGCAACTTCAATTCCAGAAGGCAAAGTCTCTTGGGAGAGGGTGATAGTGCTTGCAGCACTTCCCGAACCGAGAGCGACCACGCCGGAAGATACCACCGCCACGACTTGCCCAGCGAGAGTGACTGCAGGTGCACCAGGGTGGAGTGTCTGTGTGGTATCGCTGTTGAATGCGACGACGCCACCTGTGCTATCGAGAGCGGAAACTGTGAATACTTGGGAGCCGATTGTCGCCACCGTCTGTTGTGCACTGCCGACTAATGAGGGCTGAGCTGGCGCAATAGTGGCAGCGGAGGTACCAGTGCCGATCACTAGGCCTCCATCAGATGCGATGCTTGCGACTTGGTTGCCTATAATGAGCGGACCACTTCCAGCAGCTACGGTTTGAGTACTTTCTCCATGAGCGATGACAACCGCACTATCGCTTTCTGGGAGTTGAGATACAGTAAAGGCTTGTGAGCCAACACTGGCGACGCTTGGCTGATCTGTAGCCTGCGCGGGCCGAACTGGATCTGTGTTTCCATTTGAGCTCGGCTGACTGGCTAGAACAGAAGCGAGCACACCTCCGATGTTGTCGGTACTGTGTGGCTCGTCAGAAGGCTGGTGCGGCAACGTAGGTCCATCACCGCTGTTTGTGCTCGGCAGATTGTCAGACTCGGCGGAAGCGGTTGGCTTGGCAGTCGTGCGAGCTGGTCCTGATGCTGGAGTTGCTGGTTCAGATGTCGGATCGGACTGTTCGCTGGTATGCGTGGCACCATGTGGAACAGTCGGACCAACGGCCGAAGACACTTCCGTCAAAGCAATCGGAGGATCGTAGACACCACGAATATCTCCCCAGCAGCTCGACCATGCAGGCTGCATGCTCTGAAGGAGTGGAGTGGGCACGACGAGGATTGGCTTGTAGGCATCAGTCGTGGGGCACGTCACGTTGCCACAGCCATGGTTTCGGTTGTATGTCTGACACCAGGGTTGACTGGAGTAGATACTGTACGGAGGAGAGGGCAGATCTTGTACTGTAAAAGAAGCAGTGGCCGTCCATACTTGCGTTGGTCTGAAGTGAGCGTCGCAAGGGATTGTGCCAGCGTAGACGCTGGAAAGAGGCTGATCGGTCGGGATAGCGAGGATCGTGTTGCTAATGACCGTTCCCGTGGTCCCGCATGCATTCTCGGCGTACAGGCTCTGGTACGAGATGTACAGCGTCGGCGAGGTGAACGTGGTGCCAAGCGTCTCCACTGTGACTGGGGCGGTGGCCTTTGGGGTAGCACTCGCAGGTGAGCTGCCATTGCTAGCAGCGGAGGTCGCCGTGGCTGCGGGCCAGTATATGAGTTGGACGGTCCCTCCGGTCACAGCGCATCTACCACATCCAAGCGTGCAGCCTAAAGCGGATCCAAGTGTCGAAGAGGTCGGCCAATACCAGGACGTGCTGAGGCCATTGTAGTTGCCAAGAGTGCCTTGGTTGAAGAAGAAGGCGTCATTGCTTGGCTGGAAGATGTAATTTTCGTCCATCTGATAGTTGTCCCGTACTGACTGGCAGAGAGAGCCACTGATGGAGGCTGCCGTACACACTGGCGGGCTCTGATCTGTGGCGCCTATCGAAGCCGAGTATGCGCTTACGACGGATGAGTAAGACGTTGCACAAGGTGGTATTGCATTGGTATTCTGCAAGAACCCAGCACCAATGTCGCAGTGCGGGGGCGGTGTGGGAGAAGGGACAAGCTGCGTGGACACCCATTTCTCCCACGAGCTTTGACACTCCGGAACCACAGGCGGCAGCTTACATGTTGGTTTTTGAGGAAGGCCAAGGGTAGCATTCGCTGCTACGGTGGCGTACGAGGTGAACGTCCACGTCCATGTGCTAGTACTCGCAGGAGCCGAAGTCTGAGTGTAGACGTAGCTCGATGTGGACAAGACGGTCTCCGTCGAAATTGTGAAGCCGCCGTTCACGATGGGAATCTCTGTATCGATTGTGGTGATGTAGGTAGACGTGGTCAGCGGCTCGGCACTGTAGGTCTCCTCACTGGTCCTGGTGAAGGTTGTGACTGGCGTCGAGGTTGGTGTATAGTTGTATGATGATTGGACGGACAAGCGACTGGCGGTCCAGTATGCGGTCCACGATGCATAGCAGTCGTCTGGACTGGCGTTGCCTGTAGTATTCGCACCTTTGACACTCGCGGTCGAGACAGGATGCACGGTGGTATTGGCGACCAGGATGTCTCCGTTTTCCAGCTTCGTTGCGGTCAGGACTGTGCCATCTGCTGTGACACGTGCTGTCGCTATCGGCTGCGTGCCGGCTGGTGTAGTGCTCGAAGAAAGTCCCAGTCCAGCAGCAACATAATCGCCAATTGCTGCAGACGCTCAGGACTGTCAGGACGGTTATTGCCGTGTCTCTGGCTTCGGACTTACCATCAGCTCGTACTCGTTGCACGGCAGCCAAACATATTAGCGAAAGGACGGCAGCGAACATGATGTATGTGCCTGTGCTTGCGAGTTCAATAGCGAACACACGAGGAATGTCGAGAGGACAGAAAGGGATATCGAGGGTGAGATGAGATGGGGCCAACCAAAGCTACGACCTACGCTTCCATGTTCGACTTTTCTCGTCTTTCGATCCTTCGGCGTGCCCATTGCCATGCGCAGGCGTGTGGAGCGGGAGGATGGTTCTGCGGCTGAAGGCTGAAGTCGTACAAGCATAGAAACACCACGCCAAATTTTGAGTAGCGAGCTTACTCATGGTCGGCTAAACACTGGACCGCATCGGGTGCCTGGAAGCACTCATACCGCGGACAGTACATGTCCGTATCCCCCGCCATCGTCAGAGGAGTGATGTCGGGTGTCGGGAGCCTCGGCGACTGTTGTGTGAATGCTTAGGTGTATATGTAAAGGCCGTAGAAAGATTATCGACACCACCATGGCGGGGCATGCGGGCGATGACGGGCAAGGCTGCAATTCCCCCCGTGTTCATGGGACGCGGCTGCAGACTCGATGTTCGGTATACGGAAGATGAAGCTACCAGACCGCGGATGCATGGGCGGTCTGCCCTCAGATACTGTATGACAATTACAATGGTACGGTATGGACATGCGATCTGCTGTTTCATATGCTGCACACGATCATGCAGGGCCACCTGAGGCTAATGCAGGTGTAGGGGCACCCCAGATAGGAGATAAGCGAGGTGCTGGAAGTACTGCCGCAGCGTACAGTACCAAACATCGACGTCCCAGCCGTGCTGCAACTTTCATGCGCGAATGCATGCGACCGAGGCTATGGATTTGCCGTCCTCGCCCTCGCCGGCGCCCGCTCGAGGCAGCGACGACGACACCTCGCTCTCGTCGCTCCGCCTGCCATCGATGACCATGCTGCGCTCATCCACCTCCGAACACACATCATCTCCGCGCGAGATGGAGTCGCAGACGCCGCGTGCCGGCAGTCCTCCGCTCGAAGAAACATTGGACGCCAGGCTCTCTCAGCGGATCGCCAGCATCCAAGTGCCGGAAGGCATCGCCGAGTCGTTCCGCCTGAGCACGATTGCATCCCCCGAGCGACGGCCAGCCTCGTCGGGCGGCTATGGCGACGCTTACCACCAGAAAACCCCGCGGCGAGCGCTGACCTTGAAGGAGCAAAACGCCAAAACCGACGCCCTCACCAAGGAAAACTTCGACCTGAAGCTCAAGATCCACTACCTGAGCGAGGCCCTCCACAAACACTCGGAAGAGGGGGTCGACGAGCTGATTGCCACCAATGTCCAGCTTCAGACCGACCTCGCCAACGAGCGCCGAGAGGCCAACACCCTGCGCAAGAAGCTCAAGGAGTATGAGGCGCGCTTTCGCCAGGTGGAGGAGGAACTGGCGGAGGCGCGACAGCAGACCGCCCAACAACGCGACGAGGACGACAACCCCACCCTCCAGGCGCAGATGCACGAGGAGATCCTCTATCTGCACCAGAAGAATGACCGCCTGGAGGAGACCGTGACCACGCTGAGGGAGGAAGTCATGAGCAAAGAGCAGGAGAAGCGCAAGATGGCGGAGCACATGCGCGGCATGGCTGGCAAGCGTGGCGAAGAGACGAATGGCCTGCGGGAGATGGAGGAAATGTGGCAGGACCTGCTCAATGCGGAGACAGGGCGTCGCGAACAGGCAGAAGAGGAGATTGCCAAGCTGCGGAACGAACTCACGGCATTGCGGCTAGAGAAGGCCTCTCCAGCGCCCACCCGTACCGCCGACCGACTGAAGGCACCTAAAAGACGCAGCCGCATGGACGCCATGGACAGTGCTCGGTCGGACGTGGAGGACGACATTGTCAATGGCGCCAGGAGCCCTCATGACGATCTCGTGGAAGAGCTTCGGCAGGAGCTCGAGCACCAGAAGCACGAGTCGGAAGAGCTGCGGCGCAATCTGGCTGCACAGACGAGCATGCTGACATCACGGAACCGAGAGCGGGAGATGCTTCAAACGCAGGTGGAGGACCTCAAGCTCATGACGCGTAAGAGCGACGGCGGCGCGAGGTCGTTGGCCGGCGAGAGCATCTTCGACCGCTCGGTCTCGCGCGCCCACCAGCATCACCAGCGCGCCCATTCTCGCTTGAGCGACCACGCTGCTGTGACCGAGGCGGAGCGCGAGGAGTGGTACAAGAAGGAAGGCGAGTTGCGGGATATCAACGCCGAACATCGGCTGAAATACCAGGAGCTAGAGCGGAAGCACAACACCTACCTCAACTACGTCGACGTGCTAGAACAGGACTACCAACAGATGGAAGAGGAGTTGAACAGCTTCCAGGAGGACGTGGAAATGATCTCCAAGGAACGCGACGAGCTCCTGAAGCTGAACCAGGAGCAGGAGACCGAGATCGCCAACATGAGGGAGGAGGCCCTTGACGAGATTGCCGGGTTGGAGCAGGAGCGCGACAAACTCCACGAGAAACTCGAGGAGATCAAGACGAAGCTTGAGCGAACACAAATGCGACTCCAGACCACCGTCGATGGCTACAAGGGTCTGCAAGGCGAGCTCCGAGACCTGACGTCGCGTGTGATCGACCTGGAAGACGTCAAGGCTGTCAACGAGCGGACCATTGCTACTCTGGAGAAGCAAATGACGGAGGCGGAAGAAGAAATCACGAAGTGGGAGCAGAAGTGCAACGAGCTGGATCAGAAGAACCGTAAGCTCGAAATCGCGGAAGAGAGCCTGCACTCTGAAATCACCTTCCTCAGAGAGGAGCAGGAAGGCGACAAAATCAAGATTGGAGAACTGGAAGGGGCCCTGAATGCAGCGCACCAGACCATTCAAGATGAGCAAGAAAAGTCTCGCGAAATGGAAGAGACGATGGAGGAGGAACGGCGTCAACGCGACGTGCTTGAGAATCAATCTAAGGAGGAGGTTCAGAAAGTGCTGGATGAGCTCAATTCCGAAAATTCCAAGACGAAGGACGAGGTTCGTAGGTTGCGCAGAGCTCTGTCTGCGAAGGAAGTCGAAGCGAACAGCGAGAAGCAAAAGCTCGATCAGCTCGAACAAAGTCTGCGCAACGTTTTGGGCGATCCCAAGGGTACCAAGCAGAGCTTGCTGGCAGACATCGAGAAGCTGCAGCGCGATCTCGATACGACCGCGAGCGAACTCGATCGGGCCAAGATGGACCTTTCGGACAAGGAGCGACTACTCAGGCACCGCGACGGTCTGCTGGAGAGCACGAGCCTGGAAAGTCGAAGGTTGTCCGACCTGCTCGAAAAGGAGCGCAACGGACGAAAGCATGATCTCGAGCAATTCGAGAAATCATCACGAGGTCAAGCTTCGCATATGCGAGCCATTGCACAGCACGAGTCTCGCTACCTGGAGCTTGAGACCCTATACACGCAAGAGAAGCGCAAAGTGGCCTCGCTTGATCAGAAGCATCGCGACCAGACCTACGAGATGTGCAACTTGTTGCTTGCGGTATGGAACCGACTTTCGACCATCTGCGGTGCCGACTGGGCCCAGAGTCATAGTCTGATCGAGGGTGAAATACCATCCATCGAGTCCATCAGCCAGAACCTGCCGGCATTCAACAGGAACTTGGTCAGTGCGGTCAAGACGCTGGAGGCGCTCTTCGCAAGCTTCAAAACTCGGATTCGCAGCATTGAGAAGGATCTCTGGAGAGACTATCAGACTCTCGAGCACAATCTCGATATGCGCGCCCGACGGATGGACAACCTCGAGCAAGCCGTGATCGAGACCCAGCAACGAATCGAGGAAGAGGCTCGTGCACAGGCAGCTGCCCAACAGCAACGACCAGAAACGGCACGAACAACAAGCTCCAAACTCGTCAAAGGCTCCGACGAGATTGCGAAGCTGAAAAGTGAAGTCAAGCTCCTGAAGTCGGAGCTTAAATTCCATCGCCAGCACCCGAGCGCCATGGCGCAGCAGATGCTCAACCAACACGTTCAGATGAACCCCGAACTCGTCCGGCAAGGCAGCAGCAGCGGATCCAGCAAAACCGGCCACTCCCCAGCTCGACAAATGGTTGCCCATCTCCTCCGCCATCATTCCACCAGCGCCGTCGAGCAGCTGCAGTATGTGGATGAGAACGGTTCCCCCACACGCTCTCCCCAGCAAATCGTCGTGACCAACCAGCCGATGGAACCTTCCGAGGCGCGCTGGCTGCATCGATTGAAGGAGCTGGAGAGACGGCTAAAGGCTGAGAGAGAGGCGAGGTTGCTGGACCGTCAGGGTGCGAGAAAGAGATTGGAGGAAGGCAGGGTGGAGAACGAGGAACTGAGGGCTCAGCTCGAGAGGGAAAGGCTGCGATTTGAGGCTGAGGGTCTGCATGAGAGCGTCGCTGGTGATGATGATGATGACGTTCGGGATGGCGAGGAGGAGGCGTAAGGGACATTGTAAAATTGGCTGAGCCGCACGGTTTTATGGCATTCTTCGTTGTATCTTGTACCATTAATGTACCACCACCTGTGCGGAATCACGATAGCTGTAATGTACTCCTCGGCACGCTTGTGCCTATTCACGTCACTTCTCGATCCGTGTCCTCTACGATCTCATCCTCCGGACGACAACGCGGAAAGGGAGCATGATTGCTGCTCGAATCATGATCGGATCAGGCACAGATTCTCTCGCAGATCAGGCCGTGAGGCCAACAGAGGAGGTTGGAAAGGGATGAAAGGACGGGGTGCGTCACTACCGTTCCTCTCGATGTCGAGTGTGGAAGAGTCGGGGATCTCCAGCATTCGTAAAACCGGGCTAGTCGTGTTTCTTTCTCGGTGTTGGAGAAGGCCTGGCATTTCTGGGAGTGGAATCGATGGAGACCAGTTTGCAGGAGGACCGGACTGTGCACTGTCTTCCTGGGAGCCCATCATATTGCTTCAGGACGCTGCGAGATTTCTTCAAAGTGCAGATCTGGTGGTGGTAGCGTGAAGAACCGGATCGGGACAGGTCGAGTGTCTGTGATCGTCAATGATGTGCTTTCATGATTGAGCCGCGTGAGTACGAATGTTTCGGACGATGTGAGAAGTTATCCCCCGCCAGCTGAAGGTTTACATGTAGGGTGTCGGCTTTCTTCATCACATGACCTTGCTATGTCCTCCGTGCTGCTCGGTCCTTGTACGATCATATTCTGGGACCTGGTTGTCTGTATTTGAAGCACGAGTTCCAGTCGCGCTGCCACTTCGAGGAGGGTTAAGAGCTCTTGAGAACTACGTCTTGGGCCTCCTCGGGCGCTGCGCTAGAGGAAGCAAGCCTCCATGAAATTTGCTCGCAGCAGAGATCCAACTTCTAGAGAGCAAAGATCAGGCCAGTGGTACTTTCATTCCATTCGATACGCTCGACGTGTGTACGTATTCCTACGTCAGCTCGATCTTCAGTTCAAAGCATCGCTCATGGCCGACCATCCCGCCTCCTGCCAAGGTGCCACGAAGATCGCTCTCTGAGCATCTCCAATTGTTCCGACTCCAGCAAAGGCTCTACTGAGCTCGTCTGGCTCCATGCCTCCCAGAGGCGGCACAGCTTGGGAAGCTGTTTGGAGAGCCATATCAGCTGCATAGGCCTCGCCTGAGAAGTTCGATAGTTGAGACCAGGCCTGCGGGTCATCTGGTTTCAGCAAAATCGCGGCCTGAGCTTCTCTTACTGGCGATCCATCTGTCGATAGCGAAGCAAGAGCAGAGATTAGCGACTCGATACCTGAGAGATCTTTTGCTGAAATGTCAGTCATCGTGCGAAGATTTAGCAGGTCGTCCTTGACAGCATTTGTGGTATCGGTGTCGTCGTCTAGCACCGCCAGAGCACCAAGCAGCGTCACGGCACCGACGTGGTCAGGGAACTTCTCCACAGAGCCAAACAACTGCTCCCTTGCTACTTCCTTCTCGGCTTTGCCGCCTTGGGCCCAGAGAACCTGCACCAAAGAGCACACCACATCCGGATCATTCTCGCTTTCGAGCAGAGCAGCTTTAAACATGCCAATACTCCCATCCATATCCTGTAGATAGTACTGAGCAAGGCCAGCAGTCAGGTGACAAGAGAGCCGAAGCTTGCGTCTCGCATCTGCGTCCAAGCCGCTGCTATCGGGATCGGAGGAGAGGTCCAGGGCTGTTGCCGCATCCTCCGCGGCCTCTGCGAAATGCAGAGCTGCCAGTTCATTCCTTGCAAGATCTGACTTGGCGAGCGCAAATCTGGCGAGTGATGCCAGAGATTCGGACGCTTCATATTCGGCCTCGGCAATCTTGCAGAGCTCTGTGAGGGTCTGTATAGCATCGACATGATTTCCAACACGCTCAAAGAAGAGTGCGCTAAGGTGGCAGAAGGGCAAGTCCTTCGGGAGCTGAGTACGAAGTTGTTCCAGCGCGAAAATAGGTTGAATCAGTTTTGTGAGATCGTTTGACGCTGAACTAGCTGATAAAAGATGATCGAAGCTCGAGATGGTGTACTGTCGCTTCGTGATGAAGGAGGCGGAATCTGCTATTTCAAACGCATGCGTAAAATGGTTCAGGGCTTCTCGCGTATCACCAGTAATGAGCGCAATGATGCCTTCTCCCACCCACGCATGGGCATACTCGGGATCTGTACTCTGCGCACGTCCGAAAGCCTGGTGTGCCAATTCAATGTCATTCTGTAGTAAATACAGCACGCCAAGATTCGCCCACACCTTGGCATTCAACTCGTTCAAATGAAGGGAGCGGACGAAGGAGTGCTGTGCCACTTTAGGGTTTAATGTCGTGGTCACAACTCCCAAGGCATTCCAGTATTCTGCGTGGCCTGCTTCCAACTCAATGGCACGCTTGAAGCAGCGCACTCCGGTGGTGAGGTATTTCTTGCCAGCTTTTGCATCACTGCATGCATATGCTCGATGCTCGACCCATCCTAGGTTGTACCACGCTACGGCCTGTGCGTGGAAGTCGTGAGAGCCGGAATGTATAGCCCGCTTATATGCGAGAATTGACACGATCAACGCGTCTGACGGAGCATTGGCAGCGCTACCATTCGCCGCATCTTCGTCCAAAGAATCGAGCGAGACTTTGTCGATATCTGATAAGAGCTCGTACATCTTCTTGTCGGCAGAGACATCTAGAAGCTTGTCTCTTACCCTCGCAGTCGGGAAGTCGATCGCGGCACTCTGGACCCATGTGAAGATTGAGCAAGCATCGCCGATTGCTTTCCACAGGTTGAATGCATCCGGCGTATGGGCGGCAATTTGGACTGCGGTGTCGAGAGCGTCTGTGGCGCATTCGACAGCTCGACCAAACAGACCGGTCTCGACGCATCGTCCGGCGTGCTCAACGTAGTTCTGCAGTAGTGACATCAAGACTCCAAATTCGCCAGGACGATCCAACAGGACATATCGAAATCCATGGGCTGCTTCATCGTAGTCACCAAGTTCTTTGTGAACGTTGGCCAACATGTATCTGGCGAACCACGTCTCACCTGAAACCTGCATTTTCATCCCATCGTGTGGCTCCAGGGCGTAGTTGAACGTTCGCAACGCCGAGTTGTATCGGCCTGAGTTATGATAGCTTTCGCCGAGTCCAACGTACGACTGGTAATCGTCGGGGCTGATGCGGAGCGCTGCAAGAAATGACACTATAGCTTGCTGGTACTGCTGCTTATTCATCTGAACAACGCCAAGGGCGGAGTAAGGCCAGCTCATGCCTTTCTTTTTCGACCCCGGTGGGGGTCGCGCTCGGCCAGAATCGACGACACGTTGCGCAATGACCTCGACAATGTCCCAATCTCCCTGGTCAGCAAAGAATTTAGCCAGACGCTCAGCAGCCTCGACTTCGCTGAAGGATAGCTCGAAAGCTTTTTGAAAGCACTGTCGAGCACGCTTCTTGTCTTTCGCGTAATCAGAGTAATAATACCCGAGGCGAGTGTATGCCGGGGCAAAATTGACATTAGTCTTGATCGCAGCTAGGAAGCGGCTGTATGCGCCATTGCGGTCTCTCCGAGCAGTTTTCGAGTCATCCAACTCCCAAAGACAAATGCCTGTCCGGTATAAAGTAAGTGCTCGTAGGTCTCGGCTTCTGGGATCGTCTGCCTTGAGCAATTGCAAGAAGTCTTCGAGCTCTGCTAATGCACGTTGGTGATCGCCGCCCAATGCCCTACACCAAGCAAGCTCTGTACCTACGCGAACATTGCCCGTATCCTCCTGAAGTGCCCTTGACAAGAAGTCAACGGCGTCTTGGTAGTCTTCTGTCTCTTCAAAAATCAGCCCAAGACCAATCAAAGCTGATGTAAACTTTGGCTTCCGCGAAAGAATGTCTTCGAAGATGTGTTTCGCTTCCGCATGATTGCGGGGGGCTTGATGATGCACTAAAGCTGTGGCTAGAACAGCGTTGATTGAGTCTCTTGTGTTCTGCAGGCTCAGTCCAAGCTTGCCAGACTCGACCTGCAAAATCTTGATGCCCGCTCGTGCAGTGTCCACTGCACTTTCATGCTCTTCGAGGTGCTCGTAGTACTCAGAGACTAGACGATATGCGAACGGGGACTGCTCGGCTCCGGACAGTCCTTCCGTGAACAGCAGAAGACGATCTTCTGGACTGATGTCATACGCGAAATTTTCGTCTTCTTCGTCCTTTCGTGGTCGCGGAAATGGAGACAGTTCGCTTGTCAGCCAGCCTCGAAGAATTTTCGAGAGTCCAGTTTCGGGGAAGAGGCCCACGTACTCCCTTAAAGTGGCAGCGTCAAGGTCTTTCAGATCATCAAGATCCCTCGACTCCAAAACAAGATTCCAAGCCAAACGAAAGGGGTGATGGATTATCACCATTCCTTCAGCGAGGTCAAGCACCTGATTGAGCTTTTTAAGCTTCTCCTCAGAAGGCAGAACAACGAGATGATCATATGTTCGTTGTAGCAGCTTCTCCTCATAATTTCTTCGGACCTCATCATCTCTGGACCAGTCAATGATTTGCTGGTAGAATGACTCCAGGTCGCTGCTTGCAAATACTTCTCGCTTCACTTCCAGGGTGACCTGTCCCACTCTCGCACCTATCCTTGTTCGCCTCTCACCGATCTCCTTGGATATACGCTGTGTTTCCTCATTTTCTGTGATCTCCGCAAGCCGGAGAAGGGTATGAGAAGCCTCAGGAATCCGGCCTTCAAGCTGCTCATAGATCGGCCCGCCAGGAAGAAGGACTTGAAGAACCCGTTTTTTCTGAACTGCAGTGCCGTGAAGCTTTGTGAAGTCGGTGAGCTTATCAATTGTCGACTGCGCTCGATGCTTGTCATCAGCAGCAGCAAATATCTGAGCTACCTTGATTGCAGCTTCGCGATACTCGTCCAAGCGTGCTGAGCCCTGAGCCTCACAGACACTGAGTAGGCCCTGCCATGCCTGAGGGTCATCAGGCTTGGCATCCGCGGCAGAGTGATAATATTTCGCTGCATCATTATAGTTCTTCTGTAGCTCTAATGCTCTGGCCAGGAAGAGGTTCGCATAGTAATTCTGGGAATCCGAGGAGAGCACGGCATTGGCTTGCTCGATGGCCTGATCATACTGTTTGTTGTCCAAAGCAATTTTGGCTGCTTTCAAGACAGCTTTGGTCGACATAACCCCTCATTCTCTGGTGTGGCAGGAAAAATCCGATAGGGTCCTTCCGAGGCCAGTCTGACAAGCAAACGCCTATGGCTGTGGTGGTGGCAAGGAACGCAAAGATGGCGTTGAATTCGAGGTTGATGTCAAACGTCACGAAGCCAGAAGTCGTTGGCCGAGCTTTGCTTAGCGAAAGTTAGTCTCGAGCACGGGCTCTCGCCGAAGCGCGACTTCGACACGCCCACAATCCCGAACTCACATGATCGTGTGTACAAGCATGGATGCAGAGTGGACAGCGTCGGCGCTCTTCTCGCCCTCCAAAGCGCGTGCACAGCAAGCACAAGCCAAAGACTGGGCCGCCGTCGATGCTTGGGTCTGCAAGAGATATGGGTCTCGACTGCCTCCATTCGAAAGGAATGAAGACACTCTGCAAGCCCTCCTTGCCTTGGCCAACCTCAATGAAAGCGCTGACGAGCAGCGGAATCAAGTGGAAAGAATCGAAAAGGCAGCACTACAGACCTTGAACAAACGACGTGGTAGCCTTCCCGACGAGATCTTGTACACTCTCCAGGCAGAACTGGCCGCGGAACCCCATCTAGACACTCTTGCAGAGACGGTGGTTGCATTGGACAGCCCAGGGGTCAATGTCTCCATTCTGGGCAAAGAACTCATTGAGCTCAGTTCCACTCAGTTTGAACTGCTGCAGCAAACGAGGAATGCCGAGCATCAGATGGCGGCGCTCAAGCTGGAGCAAAACCACATCCAGAAGCTGCTGGACCAGCTTTATGGAGACGACTTTCAGACGCCAGCATCGGCCATCGACCTCACAAACGAATGGTTGCGAAGTACAAAAACCCTCAAAGCCAAGGTGGCAGAGTATGAGGAACGCTTAGGCGCAAATAGACCTACCACCTCTTCTACGGACAGCTTTGAGCAAACCCTACAGACAAGTCGCAAGATCGTGCAGCAAAAGGCACATTTGGCATCCCTTGAAGCCAAGTTAAGTGATTTCCAAGATCTGCCTTCAGATTCAAGGAGTGCGCGCGCAAGACTAGAGGAGGCTCGTGATCATCTTCGAAAGCTGGTTTCGAAGCGGGATCGCCTGTTCGAGAGCCTGGTAGATACTTGATTGGGCGGCGCTTTCCGCCTGCACGCCGTCGCGCCCTAGGCTATGGAGGCAGCGAACGCCGCGATATCACTACCGACACGATCTGGAGCCTCCACACAATGCCAATGGCCCACACCCTCATACACCTTCAGTTCTTTCTTGTCGCTGCCGAGATGGTCATGGATGTACTTTACGCCGTCGAGGGGCGCGCTCTGATCCTCCTGACCCGCCAAGAGAAGCACTGGGGTTTTCATAGCCTCGAATCCGGGATCCTTCATGTTGATGATTGCATCGCAATGACTCGCATATGACTTTGGCTCCTGGCCGAGAATCAATTCCCGGATCATTCCCCATATGATCGGCGTACTCTTGGACCCTGTCGCGGCCTTGGGCACTGTGTTCGCTAGCGGCTCCATGCCATCTATCACAGTGGTCAGCAGATAAACTTGGTAGCCTGACGATTGCCCGTACGATTGATCACTGTTTCGATTCGGGTAGTGAAGATCTCCGACTTTATGCTGGACGGGTTCACGGGTCCAATAGCCACAACACCAGCCACTCGGTCGGGGTTCCTTGCAGCGACTGTAAGTGCCATTGGACCCCCCATACTGTGACCTGCTACGATTGCCTTGGAAATTTTCAAGTGGTCCATTAATGCCATAACATCGTCTGCCATGCTCTCCAGCGTAAGCTTCTCGCCCTTGGACTTTGACTGCGCCGCGCCATACGTGCTCAAAGCGACGCATCGATGGCCGTCAAGATATGGTATTACTGGCACATAATAGTTCTGCGAGCTTCCAAGACCATGAATCATCACGATCGGCAGCTTGCTTTCGTGGGCGTTGTATCCAAGATCGGTACTTTCGACATACTGGACTGTATGGCCGGTGCTGAGCGTTGCGAATGGCATTGTGGCAATATAGGTCCTTAAGCAGCAACAGCATCAACAAGAAACAACTCGTAGTGTTTGTCTTTAATGCTCGCAGGACGCTTCGATGTGCGAGAGGCGATAACGGACGGATGAGAGTGGGCCTCGTGGCTGTTGGTCCCGGCCCGAGCTCCGCTTCATCGGATCAGCGAAAACCTTCTGTGCCTTGTGCTATTTCCGAGCCGATGAAACGTGGAAGAGCTGAGAGTAAATGCACATGGATTCCTCACCGAGCCACTGTTGAAATTACCTGAACTCGTACTTGACCGTGTTTTTGGGAAGGGTCTGATGGCAATAGGAGGAATATTGAAATGTCTGGCACAGTGACGAAATCATACAACGCAAATGCACATCTGCGACCTACGTTTCTGATGACAGCAGGCGAGGGATAATGACACCACACATCCTGCCTTTACAACACATGGCCAGACTTCAAGGCTTCCACATGCCCAGGCGAAGTTCCAGGGCTATGATGAATCGTTCGAAGGCTGCATTTCAGGCTGCACTGACAGCGAGGACGTAGAGTGTCACGTGCCGTGAGCATCTTCCACTCCAGAGGCTCTGGGATATCGATCAATTAGTCGTGTGAAGATTGATGCAGGTTTGAAGCAGGTAAACCGGTGTTATAGTTTCGCCTGCCACTCGTGCGACCTGAGGGATTGCTTCTCCGCAAATTTTCCTTGGTTCTCCGCAAACCCCAATGTGATCTGCATATGGTCGAATGGGCGGGCAGGCAAACGGCACACTTGCCCGGATCCTATACGCCATCTCTATTCATGATCTGCAAGAGCGGTCATCCAGAAGTCTGTATCACGTTTCCCGCTTCGCTTCTCTCCCACCTTCTGTTCCGTCGTGTGTTTGGCCACTCGACTGTTACCTCATTCCGACGGGTATTTGTGTGTAGAATGGCGGCAAAAGCAGATGTGATGTACACCGAGAACATCTCTGCAGCGTTTGGGGAGAAAGCAGATATCATCCATGCGGAAGATGCGAGCGATGACTCTCCGGTCAGGATGATGGGCATGTCATGCGATGAACCGCATCACTGATTCTGTCTAGACCCAGCACGACGGCACCAAACTCGAGGAAGCAGGATTTGTCGAAGACAAGAGACGAGCCCGCAAGCTGGTCCGGAAAATGGACCTGCACATTCTGCCTCTCTGCGCCTGGCTCTATCTTCTCAACTACCTCGACCGAGGCAACATCGGCAACTCCAAAGTCCTCAATCGCGAAACAGGCGACTCTCTGGTCCAGCGGACCAACATGACGAACACCAACTACGCCGTGGCGGTCTCGTTGTTCTCGCTGGCGTATTTCCTATTCGAGGTGCCGTCGAATTGGATCATGAAGCGATATGTTCGTCCGAGCGTTTGGTTGGCTACATTGCTGGGGTGTTGGGGAGCTTTCACATTAGGCTTTGCGGGTGTGAACAGTTACGCGCAGGTGGTCGTGCTGAGGTTTTTCATCGGTGTCTTTGTGAATCTCCACGAAGAGCCTGAGTGTGAAGCCTACAGCTAATGGATTTATAGGAGGCAGGTTTCTTCCCAGCCATTGTCTACCTGATCACATTTTGGTACCCCGTCGAAGAACGCTCGGTCCGTATCGCCTTCGTGCTGGCTTCCGCAACTGCTGCTGGCGCCTTCGGGGGCTGCGTTGCATACGGAGTGGGCCATCTGAATGGCCGCGGCGGCCTCGAAGGTTTTCGATGGCTCTTCATCATTGAAGGATTAATCACGATTGTCATGGTACTGCCAGTGCTATTGCTTCTGCCGGACTATCCTTCCAGCGCTAAATTCCTGAGCGAGGACGACAAAAGATACGTTGAGGCACGTATCGCAGTCAAAGGTGGTGGCTACACTAAGGAGAAGTCTTCGAGACATGAGATCTTGATTACCGCTTTCAGCCCCAGGATGCTGGCGCATTACTTTGCATACGTATGTCTCCTCCTGTCTGAGGTATGCACATTGCTGACGGTCCGGCAGGCTTTTGATTGCGTACCACTCGGCTCGCTGACTTTCTTCACGCCAACGATCGTAAGCGGCCTGGGCTACGAATCGATTCAAGCGCAGCTCATGACGGTTCCGCCTTGGGTTGTCGGATACTTCTTCTGTTTGTTTCTGGGTTGGTCTGCGGATCGCTTCAATGCTCGGGGCTGGCACATCATGGGCGCTTCTACCTTGGGCGGCATCGGCTGGCTGACAGCAGGACTCCTGCCTGCCGATGCGTACACGGCCAGATACGGTTGTCTGATGCTGTGTGCCTGCGGGGCATTCCCTTCCACAGGACCGCTCTCTGCTTGGGTGACCTGCAACGTGCCTGCGATCGCGACCATGGCCATCGCTACAGCAATGAACAATAGCATGGCTGGCCTTTCCCAGATCATTGCCCAATGGATCTGGATTCCTGATGAAGCGCAGAGAGGGTATCCGACTGGTAATTTTGTTTGTGCTGGATGCAGTTTCGGTACCGTGTTGCTTGCTCTGGGCATGAGGTTGAACTATGGTAGGATGAATAAGAAGGGTATCAGAGATGCTAAAGGGAATGAGAGAATTTGGCTGCTTTAAGTCATTGACCAGCAGAGGGACTCGTTCAAACCATAGGATAGATCAATGCAGCCTGAGAGACTCGAACACAGTCGGTCTACTCCATTCGGCTAGTCAAGCGATGACTTCGGCTTCGGCTCTCACTCTCGTAGAAGGGTTGCAGACACGGTGATACCTACTCGAAAGTGTCGTCATATGCCACAGGGGGCATCGAACTGCTGGCGACCAGCATTCTTCGCATTTGCATTGTGTGTAAGTCTGCGCGCGTGGTCAATGCCGCATTCTTGCCATGGTGTTCGTGTTTGTCATGCCTTACATAGACAGGTGTGGTATGCCACGAGGCTCGCCGAGTGATCATTCGTGACTGAAATCACTTCTATGATCCCGCATGGATACCTTTCTCAGCCGCCTTCTGAGCCTGTGAGCACGTCAGTCTCACGACCAGTGTCGCCATATCAGGCGCTCAATCAGAGGGCTGATCGGAACCCCTGATGCAGGGCCGATACATGCGAACATGCAGGCGATAGCAAGCAAGCCGCCAATGCTCAAGTGCACAATGGTTTGGTATATAATGAGTGGCGGCACGATGCCATCGTTCTTGCTGGCCTCCTCAGCTCCTGTTCTTTGCGTGGAGATCCATCACCTCCACAATGCATCATTGCAGTTGCCGGCCATGCGGATATGATATGGCTCTTTGCGCAGGACATTACTCCAAACATCATCAACCAGCGACTCAGTGACCGTTGTCATCCATTCGTTCGAGTCGCTTGCCCAGGTGTTTCGACAATAAATCGCGGAAGCGTTTCGGACTGTCGGTGGTTGTCCAAGGCTCCTGGCCACACATCCTGGGTATCCCCGATCAACCGGGCGGCCTGTGCGGGGGCGCCTGTCCAGCTAATGGGCCCGTGCATGATGGCGAAATCGGTAAGACGTAGATATATATTGGTAGAAATGTAAGGATAAGCAGCGAGAAACTGGTAGGGTATTCCCTATAAGCAAAGTTTTCTCCTCCGATCGTAATCATGGCACCAGCATTGACTGCAGCAGCCCCGACAGCGCCGCGCGCAGCAACAAATAAGCCGGTCAGCAAACTCATATTCCCAGATGGCTACAAAACCTCAGGCCAACATCCTCCGATATACTCATTGATCAGACCGTACGAGGACTTTCCCAAGGAGATCTCTGGTCAGACGGTCTGGAAAGCCGAAGACTATCGCAATCATCCTGAGCGCTGGACACACGTCTTCAGCGATGAAGAGATCGCCGAACTCGGCAGCGCCGCAGACGCATTCATTGCTTCGGGCCAGCCCTTGACGGCCATCGCGAAGGAGCACTTCCCGTTGCCCAAGCTCGCTTCATTCTTTGGGGCCGTCCGTAACGAAATTGTGAATGGAAAGGGGTTCATTTTGTTCAAGGGAGTACCTGTGCAGGAATGGGGACTGCAGAAGTCTGCTGTAGGGGCAAATCTCCACGTGGTGGTTCTCGATATGGCTGACGATGCCACAGACTGCGTATATGGGATTAGGAGCGTATTTCGGTTACTTCACTAGCCAGAATGGAAGAGGGCATGTGCTTGGGCATGTCAAAGATCTCGGAGAGGATCCCACCCAGAAAGACAAGGTTCGGATCTACAGGACGAATGCAAAGTGAGGATCTCGGAGGTCTCTGCCAAGTTCAGCATGTGTACTGATGGTAATGTAATCTAGGCAGTACTTCCACACCGACGGTGCAGACCTGGTCGGGCTGCTGTGCATCGCCAAAGCACTGGAGGGCGGTGAATCCGACATCGTTTCGACGCACCACGTCTGGAACACGCTGCAGAGAGAGCGGCCAGATGTCGCACAGACTCTGGTCACGCCGAACTGGTATTTCGATCGCAAAGGTGAGGTGAGCGAGGGACAGGAGCCGTACTTCAGATCCGCCATCGTCTTCATGGAGAACGACCCCAATGGCTCCCCCCGCGTCTGGGCCAGATTCGATCCCAACAACGTCACGTCTCTCGCGCGTTTCAACTCCGGACCCAATGCTCAGATCCCGCCCCTCTCGGAGGCGCAGAAGGAGGCATTGAAGGTGCTCGAGGAGACCTGCACGAAGTTGGCATTGCACATGATCCTGGATCCGGGCGACATCCAACTCATCACCAACACGCACGTCCTCCACGCGCGCACCGCATACAAGGACTACCCACCCGGGTCGGTGGACGAGCAAGGTCGGCCGAGGGTGCGGAGACACCTGATGAGGCTATGGTTGGCGGTGCCGGAGGACGAGGGAGGCTTCAAATTGCCGTTCCACGACAGTCACGAGAAGAAGCGGGGTGGGATTCAGGTGAATGACACGGCGCCTGTATGTCCGCTGGATGCAGAATGAAGAAGAGGAAGAAAGTTGAAAGTTGACGTTGGTGGAACATGATTGAAGGTCGGTGGTGGGCGGGCACGCGCAATGATGTTGTAGCGTCCCAATGGGGCATATTAGCCGAGGACGCGCAGCGTGCCAGTCTACACCTCCAAACTCTGCTTTTTGCCAGGTTCACGTTGGTTGTCCACCTGTGCACCTACAGTGAAGCATCGCGTGCGGCCATCGCTCCATTCTCGGCCCCAACACAAAACCGCGGTGTCGAAGCGCGCATGCATACGCGGCCAGCGCTCAAGGGGATCCGCAATCATATAATCATGTCGACCTGATAGCCTGAGCTGATAGCGACAAGCTTTTCCCGACTGGAAGCAGTTCTGCTTGTTTGCCGACCACCCGTAGCCCGTTGAACTGCACACACGCCCTCACCTGCTAGCCCAGCCTGTCTGCCGCGGTCGGTGCGGATGGCAGACCCCAAGAATGGCATGTCCAAGCCGCGGACAGCCACTCGGTGAGTGAATTCGAGGAATCCCATGGCTTCTGTGGTGCGCCGCCATTATTGTTGATACACCCTCGCGCCACGTCCCCCCCCCTCCGAAGGCTATCTCACCACATCCGTATGGCGGGAGATCTAATCAATGGACAGATCACGGTTGGGATGCGAAACATGTCGGGCAAGAAAAGTGCGCTGCGATGAGCGGCCTGGGCGGTGAGTTCTGACTCCTCCTCCACCCTGCAGTCGTCGAGATGCCCATGGCAGCCTCCGAGCACGGGGACTGACATTCGGTAGGTGTTTCAATTGCGAGCGACTCGGTCTGGTATGCGCACCATCGGGCAGGAGCTCGTTGGGGGAGGCGGCCGTTTCACAGTCGGAAACGAATGGAGGAAGTGGTCTCAAGCGAAAGCGAACGTACAGGTCATGCTCAGAGTGTCGGGGCTCGAAGACGAGGTATGTGCAGCACCGCCATGGCAGGCACCAAGCTCCCTTCCCGACGCTTTTCACTCACCAGCAACTAATGGCCGTATCCAGGTGCTCGGGTCACAAGCCAATGTGCGCCAGGTGCAATGACAAGTCGTTGACATGCCGCTACGAGGATGATTCGGAACCAGCGTGGAAACAGCGGGTGGCGGTGGTCACGACAAAGATGGAGAATCATTCACCCTCCCTGGATTCAGGACCACTCGATAGCGAACACACGCCAGAGAGCCGTCCGAGCCCATCCAAAAGACCGGACTCAACCACCCCAGCAGGAAGTCTTGGTCTAGCCTCGCCTTCCCTCACTCACACCCCCGCCACAAGTATCGTGGATGATCTGCATTGGCTGGTCGCACCACATCTGCCCGATCACGGACGAGCTCGTGTCCTGGTGGAACGTTACTTCGCCAACGTACACCATCTGAGGTGCTTCGCATTCCTTCACAAACCGTCCTTTCTCCAGAAACTCGACAGTAGCTCTTCTCAGAACCACGATGGCAATCCCCTGTTGCACATTGTATGTGCACTGGGTGCCTTATTCTACGCCGTGGAGTACGAAACTTCCCGGAACACGGTGCTACACATCAATCCTCTTGACGCTGGAAAGCACTGGGCTCACCATGCCCAGAACCTCATCCTCGCACGACTCGATCGGATCTCGGTCGAGAATCTCATGGCGGCAGTGCTCTTGCATGACTATGAGATCCGCATGGGCCACTATTCGAACGCGTTCATGCTGAGCGCGATCACCGCACGAATGGCACAGGCGCTCCAGATCAATCTCGAGCATTCGACGGATGTGCTGTGCCGCGAAGGCGGTAACGCGCCCTCCGCGAGTGTCAAGGAATCTCGTAGGCGGCTGATGTGGTGCTGTTACATCACCGACTCTCTGGTCGGCAGTGGGATAGATCAGCTTACCCTGATCGATGAAGATGACATCAAGGTCCAGCTCCCATGCAATGAGAGTAACTTTGTGCTAGAAGAGCCTTGTATCACCGAAACCCTTGAAGAAGGTCAAATGCTGAAGTTTTTGCCACCGGAGCTGCTACCGACATATCCACAGGACTGCATGGGCATGACCGCCTTCTACATCCGACACATTGCCATGCGTAGAAAAGTGCTCAAATATATAAAGCACCTGGACACCGCGAAGATGCCATGGCTACCCGAATCCGAGTTTGCTCAACTGGACAGAGAACTTCGCCATTGGTACGACACTCTTCCAGCGAACCTCCAATTCACGCCCACCACTCTCTACATACGCCAAGAGACGTCACAAGTCGGCGCTTTGTGCGCTTTGCATTACGCCTACCATCAGACCATGTGCGACTTGTACCGTGTGGGCGCACCTGGTCTGTACAGACTGCGCGCCCCCTTTGACTTTCCACCCGAGCAGCGCGAATTCTTGAACCACTTACAGGGTACCTTGTTCGCCCATGCGAGAAGCCTTGCCACTATCATGGCCGAGGCACTGCGACATGGTCCTCATGCCATCGCTGATTCGTGGTTACCAACCATATTATACGACTCCTGCAAGATAATGCTCTACTACTTGACTCAGCTCATCGATCCAGCCGCCGAGAGCAGCCAGACATTGCTGGCTGAGACCATTCCTCATGTCCAGAACAACGTCAAGGCGCTGACGATCATGCGCTCCATGTACGCAGACGCAGCACCACTTTCGAAGGCTGCCAACACCATGGTGGAGAAGGTCGGTATCGAAATCTCTAACGCCACCAGGAATCCCAGCTTCATTCAGGAGGATCCATACTCCAACAACGACGCGGACAACCAGGAAGTCACGGGCTCCGCGCCTAGTACTCCTGCGCAAAGCGCACCAGATTATGTTCTCAATCCCTTGTCGATATACCGTCTTGCACGCAAATCCATCCCAGAAAAGCATGCGCCAGAAACTATGCCACAGCCCCTTTCCACCGCTCCTGCGTTTGTCCGGTCAGCACCCAGTCGCTCGGCTACCACAGGGCCACAATATTCGGTACCGAATCATGCTCCGAACGAGAGTCATCTTGCGCCAGAGCTCCGATCAGAGCCGTTACCGCAAGCAGATCAGATCAATTTCGACGAGCTGCAATCGCTCTTCACGAGTGATCCGACCGGGTGGACTTGGCAACCGGCCGAGACTGCCGTTGGCTCGCGTATTGAGTCCAGTGGGCTACCGCCTTGGGAGTCGCAGGCATTGGAAGTAGGACTAGATGCCTGGCTGCCGACATTCTCGCTCGAACCTCAATGAGTGCATGCCGCAACATCCGCAGACTTGGCTTCGATCACAAGAGGTGAGGGTGTCAAACCCTGCATTTCCATGGCGCGTGAGGCTTGGTGGTGAATCTGCTAATCGGAGCGATCCCCGACTTTTTCGCATAGAACATCGATATTCTAAGCGACGGCGGCGATGGACGAGGATCCGATCCTCGATGACGGCGCTACAACTACCTTTCCCCACGATATTGGGGTATCTCTCCGATACAGATCCGACCATGGGATCAAACTCGACCCTTTGCCTCAGAAATGTGCCTGCATAGTGGTCGCCGCCGAAGTGCTAATTCCAGCACAACGATCGCCAGGTTCGTGGTTGTCGTAGAATAGAGGGTGTTGTGGTCGTCGAGAGCCTCGAATATGCAGCCATCAGTCGATGATAGGAGAGCGTGCCGCGTCTGCAACCACCATTGTTGAGTACAACTGCCGCAAACAGCGTTTGTGACTCGCAGCACCCGCCCAGGCCCGTGTCTGCGAATGATACCTCAACGCTGCGGTTCGCAGTTCAAGGTTGTGTTGGTACGGGCGCACCTCCGACCGAGCCCCACATCGCTCTGTGTCCCGGGTGTCCCGCATCTGATGAACTTGAGATTTCAGGTCTGGCAGATCAACCTGGTTGACTGCCGATCTTCTACAAAGAACAGTGACAGCATTGCCGCTTGGGTACGCCAGCTGCAGAGCTGTCAAACCAACAATGTTCTATACTGCCACATCGTAGCCTCGATCAACCATTTCAGCAGCTTCCACCCCCTCCCCCCCGGGCACAAGCGCCCTGGAGAGACCGCAGTGGCTGTCGTGGCAAGGGCAGCTCCGCTCTTCAATGTACCTTGCAGGTTCACGCTTCTAGCGCCGGGTGGGCTGCGGAGGGTATCAACGATGCCTCGACTGCAACAAACCGGTCGACAATCAAGCTATGCGCGGGAGGCGATCCCTGACGCAGCCACGCGTTCCCATTAGCCAGGATACAGGCCACGGGAAGTGTTGTGATCCTGTGTATGGCGCAAGTCGTCTGCCCAAGTCTTACACTGGCGTCGTCGAAATGTCCAAGCTGTCCTCGTGGCTACGGCAATCTCTCAGCATCGGCTATGCAACCTAACGAGGTTCTGAGTTGCACCACAGTGGTGCTAAATGCGGCCCAAAGTCTGAAGTTCCTACAGGATCGTTCTAACCTAAGCAGTTATTAGCCTGTCACGGCTGTTCCACTGTTTGTCTTACGGCAGTTCACATTGGCTGCAAACTCAGGTAGGGCTGGTCGTTGGAACAGGGAAGTCGAGTTAAATCAATGACTTCTGCAGGGTAAACAGTCTACAAGACTTCGGTTCGCAATGATGCCACCAACGACATGTGGAATTATGGAGCCACGCCGTGTAGTAGAATAGGTTTAGACTTGCAACGCCGAGGACGGCTGGGACGAAGGTCAAGGTTGGCCGTCGCCCTCAAAAGCAGCGTGAATGTCAGACCACCACAGCTTATCCACTCCCATTCACCGGCCACCCAGGAAAGGTTTATCATTTCCGTTGCCTCCACGAGTGAGGTCTTTCAACCTGGACAGACTTTGGCGGTTGTGCCTCGATAACAGAGGAGACCCTACCCACTATGAGTTCCGAGCCTGTATATATGCCAAGCGGTCATTGGCAGCCGCATGGAATGATCCTGGGGCAACAATGGGGATACCCTGATCCTCAACATGCAGCGAGTCACGCCCGTAGCAATGGTGTGAATCATCATCATCACCACCACCCGCAGGTTTATGCCGCTTCAATGACTTACACACCGCAAATGGCACCTACAGCAATGGGACACCAGAACATCTACCTCCAGGGACTTGGGATCGATCACACAAGAACGATGCAAGAGCGAACTGGCTTCCACAACGGTCATCCTTACGATCCTCCCGCTTTTCAGCAATACACTAGGGGCTTTGTGCCCGCGCCGCACATGCTCCAGCAAGCGAAACAGCCGCCAGCAGTCGCATTCGCTTATGGAGTCCATTCGCCGTTCTCGAGCATGCCGGGGATGAATGGCCATCACATAGACTACAGTCATCCCTCGACACCGCTCAGTCCCATCGTAAGTGAGCCACAGTATCGATCTTTAGCAACCTGGATCATGATCGGCGAGCCCAGGCTCTCTCTATCTTGTTTTTACAACTACCATCGTCGGATCGAGAGCGATCTTGGAGGCATGGTCGATACGAAGCCTGGTAGAGACATCTGCTAACGCTCATTCTTCCGGCTTAGGCACATTCTGGACCACCACCACCTCACCCATCCTCCGTGGCACCATTTCTACCAAACCCCCTATTTTCAAGGAGAGGTCCCCCGCGCAAGCCCAAACGCTCTGGCCATGCAGTATGGGTGGGCAATATTCCACTCGGATCACCCATCGAAGCACTCAAAGACCACTTCTCCCGCAAGGCAACAACCGACATTGAAAGTGTCTTCCTCATGTCCAAGTCCAACTGCGCTTTCGTCAACTATCGGACCAAAGAGGCGAGTGAAGCGGCGGTCGAACGTTTCAACCATTCGCTGTTCGGCAATGTGCGACTGTTGTGTCGTCTTAGACGAGACACCCAGTATCGGACGCGAGAAGACTCGACATCACCGACTCCTCCCCCGCCTCCTGCTTCGGATCGAAGCGATTCAGTGCTCGAATTCAACACCAGCAGTATTGCAAACGACCAGCTCGATGCCATCACGGAACAAGTCGCTGTTCTGGGCATGGGCAATGCCGATAAAACCGAAGACCTCATCCCAGATCAACCCACCACTCCTCCAGCCCGCTCGACGGCGCAGGACCGGTACTTTGTCCTGAAATCCTTGACTAAAGAAGACCTCAATGAGAGTCTACAAAAAGGCAGCTGGGAGACTCAGACGCACAACCAAACCATTCTAGATTCCGCATTTCGCGAAACCCAAGGAAATGGCACGAACGTCTACCTCGTCTTCTCGGTCAACAAGTCCGGCGAGTACTTCGGCTATGCACGAATGATCGGCTCGCCATTCGACAGCAGCCCCTCCCGCCCGTCCAGCCGATCGAGAAACGATGACGAGTCCGAGAAGCGTGTCGAAGGTCTCCGCATCATCTCCACCCCTGCCACAGCGACCGCTCCGCGAGGGCAGATCGTCGACGACCAGGCGAGAGGCACCTTGTTCTGGGAGGCGAAACGCGAGCGTCAGCAGCAGCCCGAGGCGAACGAGGCCGAGGGGGGGCACGACGTGTGGAAGGATCCTTCTGACGACCAGGACGAGAAACCCCGCCCGTTCCAAATCGAGTGGCAGTCCGTGCGGCGGGTGACATTCCAGAGGACCAAAGGCATGAAGAATGCTTGGAATTCCGGTAAGGATGTCAAGGTTGCGAGGGATGGGACGGAGCTGGAGAGTGCCATCGGGAAGAGGATTCTAGAATTCTTCCACGAGGATTCGAATGAGAACGGTGTGGTGAACGGGACAAATATTGGCAGGAGGTGAGGGTTACGGGCGGCCTAGGGCTGGGATGCTGAGAACGAACATGCGTACGAGCTTTTTTTCTGATGAAGCTTTTAGAAGCGTTCATGTTGTCATGTAGCGGTTTTCTGTGCCCACTCCGAGGTCGATGGAGTGTGGTCACGGCGGACCAAAGCACGACTGCCTATCGATGACGGGAATATGGTACCGGTTGATTTTTGACTAGGTAATAACAAGGGGTGGGCGGCGTGATGCATTAGGGTGCGTGATGCATGAGGGCTGAAATTGAAGCATGTGGTGTCCCTGCGCTACTCTTCGTCCGAACTTGACTAGGATATGAATCACGCAACTTCTTTCATTCCGAAATGCTCACCTGAGTGGTAAAGACGTTCTCTGCATTTATCAAGCATCGGCCCGAATAGCAGGTTCTGGAGCGATAAGCCATCTTCGGTCGAGCTGAAAGTAAGAGCTACCCAGCGGACTTTAGATCGGGTCAAGGACATGTCGTAGGGCAGCGATATTACAGATGGCGGGATCCTCTTTATCGTGGTAGCTACAGTGAGTGAAAGAGACCCGAATTTGATTCGACGCCTTGATCGCATGAGCTTTTCCCGGGAGTACGAGAGGTGATGAAGATGGCTCTCTCGGAATGATGCCAGGCCCTGCGCGCTCGATGCTCACACCATGCTCTCCTTACGATGAGAAGTGATGCTCGCTACGAGCAAGGAATTGCCGAGTCGTGTAGCACGCAGCATCTCTGGTTGTGGGGACGTAGTGACTGTCCCCACACTCTCAGCTCCGATCTCAGCATGTAGAGTATATGAAGTGCTTCGCCATCTTCGAGGCCAAATACTACCACATCTCGAGCACGTTATCGCTCGCTCCACCGTCACGCTTGCCCTTCCCGGGGTGCCAACTTCATACTGGCCTGAGGAGGAGTCGAATGGAGATGCTCGGACGTCTTCCCTGTGTCTCCGCACGGCCTCGATTGCCTTTTTCCCTTCTGATGAGCTGATGGCGGCAACGTGGCCACCGGATTGAAGCAGCACGATCTCGTGCGTGAACCCTCGCTGTCCTCGACTGTCTATTCTCCAGAATCACGTGCACGTTCACGAATCTGTCCGTATCTTCCACGGAAGAGCTCGATATATCATTTGTGTCCTGCCCAGCCGAACAGCCCGACGGCAGTGGATATCGTCAGGCGAACGTTCCACTTCATTCCGAACAGCAGAACTCGAACGGATTGGGGACGATCTGTTGATGGCGCTGGGCGGCATGCTGGCGGTCGAGGTCGACGATGGAAATAAGGTTTCGGCACGTTTGCCGAAGCAATAGCACTGGCTCCGACATGAATCTCCCGTCTTGCCGCCATCGCCGTCGCCATCTCGTCTGGATCCGCGCTCAACTCCGGCATACCTCTGCTACCTCCCCGCCGCCAACATTGTTCATGGCACAGGAGCGCGACATACCCCCAGAACCCCTTTGAAAACCCCTACCCCCCCTACCCCGGTAACCAGGATTCCATTTTTTCTTCCATGCCACGGCCGACCTAGGCGTACAGCAGTCATAGCAGAGCGCAGGTCGCAGGTCGCACCAGGCCGGGACGAGAGGCCATAGCATCAATTCACGGGCTCGTTGGCCGCACCCACATTGCATGGAGGCAATCACAGCTTCCGCGGCGGCGGCGTTCGCGGGTCCGTCCAGCACATCAGAAGTCTCGACGCCGGCATACGAAGATGATGCTCGGCACGGCCACTTTGCCATCACAGCTTCGCAAGTGCCCAAAGCCACGAGCGGCACCGGCATGAGCCCACTCGCCAACTCGACCCCGTCCCCCGAGACGTCGGTGAAAGACGTCAAGAGCATCGGCACGCGCTTCCACGAGGACTGCCACGAGACAGACCTGCCGAGCCCGCGGCTTCGTTCCAGTCGCATGTTCAAAGGGAAGGGCAAAGAAGCCATCGCAATCGAGAAGGAGAAGAAGAAGCCGCTGCGGCTGCTGGACCTGCCCGTGGACATTCTTAAAGATATAGTGAAGGAAGTCACGCATACCAACGATCTCACTTCTCTTGCGCTCTGCCACAGCGCCCTGCACCGCCTCACCACTCCCCACATCTACTCCCGCTTCGATATTGTCTGGCCTGACAGCACCCATCATGCCGAACCGAGATCCGGCGTCGATGCGCTCACCTATGGCCTTGCTACCCTCGTCATGGCGGAAGAAGTCTTCGGCGAAGCTCCGAACCAGCGTCAGTATGCGCAAAGTAACCGCTTTGCGCCACCTGGCAGCGGGCTAGCGACGGAAACGCAGATACGGACGAGACGAGGGAACCATTATGCACAGTTTACGAGGAAATTCTCTCTGGGCAATGGGCCGGCAGACTGGGTGCAGGAGTATCTGATTAGCAAAGAAGGCGGGAAGATGCTGGGAACTTTGGTCGCTTTGGCAGTGGCGCGAATGCGGTCACTGGAAACGTTCATATGGGACATGCCCACGGGGATCCTGCGAGACGTGTGGATAGCTCTTTCCTCGCTCGGCGATCGCGACGATGGGAATCCGTGCCGGCTGGAAAAGGTCTGGGTCCGATGGCACAACAACTCGTCAGCAGACGATGCGAATGCCATGCCTCCTCCACCTCCGCCCGTGAATTTGCTCGCAGTTCCACCGCCACCCTTGCAAACACAGAGTTCGACATCACCACCACCGCAAATTCACCCTGCTGCGCTTGATCGCGTCGAGCACCCCTCGTTCTCTGTCTTGCCTGCGCTGAAGAGCTTGAGCGTCTTGGATGTCGACGAGCTAGCATATTTGGATGAGATGGCTGTCCTCATCGGAAGGTCTCTGGAGAAGCTGCGCGAGCTCAGAGTCGGGATTGCAAGACACGCCCTGACCAAGGACTGGGTAACAGTATGGGAAGGTGACGCTTTACAGCAGGTGGACTCGGACTACCCGACTGCGGGCTCCCTCACCATCGGCGAGAAGCGACTTGGAGGCGTCATGGGCGTTCTGACTGGTTTTGTTACGGACATGAGGAAACCCAGGATCGTACTTCCCGATCGTACCAAACCATCCAGCGCGCCGGTTGAGACAGCGATGGCCGAGACTTCCGCACCGTCTGCCGATAGCCCCCCGAGTGAGACGACAGGCCTCACAAGCTTGCGTGACGTTGTTTCGGAGCTCCCTGGGAACGAGCCGGAATCGTCTTTGTCGTACCCAGACACTTCCTCGCCAACCCCAGCGCGAGCACTTGTCATAGATGCACCGCTTCCCGACACCATTGATGATGATGTTCCTCTGATTAGTGGAGCGCTCCCGGATCCTCCCATCGCAGAGCTGTCAGGACCAGCACCACAAGCAATTTCTACGGACCACCCGGACTGTGTGCCAGACCCACGCCTGGAGAGGGTGTTGCAGCTAGATAGTCTGGAGCTCGAACGTGTCCCACTTTCTGTTCCCGTGCTACAGAAGGCTATTGACTGGACACGTCTGACAGCACTCACCCTCATCAATTGTCCCAACCATGAGCAGCTATGGAAAACACTTCGCCGTCAATTTGCACCCGTGCCGAAATCCCCCGCCTATCCACATCCACGGCGATCGTCGACGGCGTCTCCCAAGAAAGGTGGCAAAGCTGCGACATTTGCCGATGGAGAGATGGAGTATCGATTGAAGCTCAAGAAAGTGCATACCAACACCGTCTCCGCGGCTCTTGTATCATTCCTCAGAGATACACTCGCACCGAACAGCTTAGAGGTCTTGTTTCTGCAGGAGGCCAGGACACACTCGTCGCCAGTCACCATCGAAGGAATCTTCCGCGGACCACTTCGCAGGCATCGCAATAGCCTCAAGAAAATTCTGATTGACAGCTCTGAAAAGGGACCGGACGGAATGCCAAACAACACGAGCCGATGGCGAAAATGGATGCTGACTCGCGACATCTTGACATTCATCTGCAGTGGGAAGATGCCTTCTCTTCGAGAGCTTGGCATGGCTATCGACTATCGAGACTGGGTAAGTGATCACGAGTCGGTCTGGCACTGACCATTCGCACTAACAGCGTTCAGCACTTCTTTCTCCAACACTTACCGTCGATCCCGCATTTGCGATCGCTCTATTTGCCGTTTTTGGCCGACCACGTTCACGGCGCCAACGTAGACCCTCGAGAGCTGGCACTTCAGATCGTCGACATTGTAGCGCTGCGACCGGAGGTTGAACTATGCTACATGGGCATTGCGAACAAGTGTTTCGAGATTCTTGAAAACAAGCGTGACACCGAAGGCCGGAGCACAGAATCGGCATTGGGCATTCACCCTAGTGCCATCGTTGACCCAGACATCGTTGGCAGCGACGACGACGAGGATGATGAGGACGACGATCCTGATGGCGAGGCAGATATGGACATCTCCGACGGAGAGGATCAGGAAGATGAGACCGAAAGCGACGAAGATGATCTGGACGATGACACGAATTCTGAACTGTCCGCTGCTGATGCTAAGCACATGGCGCGGCTGCGGCTACGAGAAATATTGTTCTACGACGACAAAGTAGCAATATTCAAAGCCCGGCATGGGAGGTTGTAGATGACGCCCACCTCCCGCCGCAAGACATCATCCAATGTATGGCAATGAGCAATGAGCATGGGTGCAGCGATGGCGCTGCACAGGCGTTGATTTCTTGGAGGGAAAAAGATATCCCAAGTCTGCGAAACCGGCAGAATGCATGTGGTTATGTTGATGGGAAGCATTCGGGCTTGGATATTGTATGAATAGCTTCTACCATCTACTGTCACGCAGCGCCCACGGGTTTGCGGCTGCTATGCGACCTTATATGCAAGGTATCCTTGTCTACATGTTGCCTGCGTGAGTTCCAGCTCAAGCCTGAAACAGGAAACTCACACAAAAACAGGAAGCTTGTTCGCGGCAATTCGGGATGCTTCTGAACCTCGAGTCGAACCAATGCCCTACAAGTCTTGACCACGTCCCACACTGTGGGCGCAATTACGATAAGCAGCTACTGGGAAATGTACTCACGCGCCTAGACCATCTTTGGCACATTTTTCATCCAGTCACACCTGTTCAGAATTGCAGTCAAGCTTCGATACCTATACAGAAGCGTCTTTGGCATACGATCTTGGATCAAAAGCACAAATAAAGTCAACTGTACTCGTTATCGAATCGAGTCGGATCAGCATACCCACCGACAAGCATGCCTGCCAACATAAAAGCTCTTTCCTGCACCACACCAGCCGCTGCCGTTATCCTACCGACTCCTGTATCCTGCTCAGACGCCATTACCCTCTCCACCAATGGCCAAATCCTCACCCTCGGCTCCGATGGACTCATAGATTGCTCCTTGGTCGTCGCTCACACGCTCCCCTCCTCCGCCGAGCCACAACACCAAGACCTCCGACGCAGACAAGATACCGAAGACGCCGACTCCCAACCCAGAGACCAGCCCATCATCGTTTCCGAACCGCAGACAAGTTCCGTCCCTCCCAACAGTCCTACGAACGCGTACTCCAGCACGGCAATCATTGGCCTTAGCTCGCCTCGTCCTAGCTCCTACACGGGTGTAGATGGAGCGAGCACGGCTTCGAGTGGGCTGAGTTTGAGCTTGACTGGGAGTGGAAGCCCCGCGACTGACACGGGATCGGGGTCGACCAGTGTGAGTTTGTTGACCGTGGCGACTACGAGTACGATCAGTAGTGCTACCGCGACGGAAATTGTCACAGCGTCCGCGACGGCAACGGAGAGTGCTGGGGTGCGAGGGAATAGGGTCAGAGAGTTGGGAATCAAAGGGTGGATGGCTGTTGGGCTTGGAGTGTTGGTGGCAGTTGGTGGAGTATTTGGGTCGTGAGGATAGGCTCTTCTTCGGTTGATGACTGTAAATTGATTGTGAGATGTGGCAAATACATTTGCTATTTGCGTGTGGGCATCAGAGTGTGAGGAGACTCAAGAGTTTGGGTGCTCTGCTCATTGCTACTTTCTTTTCTGTCATCAACCAATGCTTGGGGACAATGTGTATAGCGATGATGCCCTTGGCTGCAGTCTTTACCAGAAGTCTTTGGGCATGCTGGGTCTGGTATCCTGAGCTGGCTTAACTATACTCGTCCGCAACGATGTGGAGGATCTGGCGATTTCACTTTCTTTCGGAACACTGCCTTGGAGAGATCTGGACCGTCCGCTCATCTGAATGACTCTGGCTCTGATTTTCTGGACCATAGGTCATATTGAGGCCTTTAGATGGTCGTTTCTTCTTCAACTCGTTCACGTTTCTGGATAAGCTCAATCCTCTCCATCGCATGGTGGAGTGCTGTTCACGACGCGCGAAATTTCCTGGATGGAGATGTGATGTTCGTCAATGGCTTACTGATTCAGAATAGCTACTATGCTAGATCCTTAGCGGCTCGGTAATGATCTACAGCCTCGTACACGCCGAGGCACGATCAGTGCTTCTTAGCTCTGCTTAGCTGAAGATCTCATGACTCTGCGGTCCAGCTAATTCTCCTCCAGCATCGCTCAAGGGGGAAGGTGATATACTCATAAACTAGAAGACTACCAATCACAACAAGCACAAATCTAAGCGTACCGTTGACCGAGGAGAATAATTGTCACTATCTGAAATTCAAGCTCACAAGCTTATATATACACTTCACGCCACCGAGGGCGTTCAGGTCTGGAGCGAGGTACGATGGACGTTGAAGTACGTACAACATCTCCTCTTCTTTCCTTCGACAAGATTCCTTGACAACGTCGCCTACTGCCATGCTGCAAGTCGTGAAAGCACTGCCATTGTTGGCAGCGGCCGCTTATGGACAACTCGACGTCTCTGGTCTGCTAGGCAGTCTTGGACCTGCACCCGCCGACGATCCTCGATTCACAAATTGGAAAGCAGCCGGACCGGATGATGTCCGCTCGCCCTGCCCAGGATTAAACACACTTGTGAGTATCTTCTTCGTTGACTGACCGCAGACACACGAGTTGACTAATCTTCTAGGCCAACCATGGATTCATCCACCACGACGGCCGCAATATGACCATTCCACATCTCCTTGATGGTCTCGCAGCAGGGTTGAATGTCGGCCCAGATTTCACCGTCCTCATCGGTGGAGCCGGTCTACTCTCCTCTCCTGATGTTTTGAGCGGAGCTTTCGATCTTGATGACCTCGACCAACACAATTTCCCCATCGAGCACGATGCCTCGCTCTCCCGCCAAGACGCATACTTCGGCAACGACTACTCCTTTTACAACCCTTACTGGCAACAAGTCCTTTCCTTCTTCTCCGGAGGCAAGACGGCGCTCCTCCCAGCCGCTGCGGCTATTGCGAACAGAACTGCAGATTCGCAGAAGATCAACCCAACCTTCACGTACGGTTTCAAAGAGTTCATCCTCCGCTATGGCGAGACTGCACTTTATCTTCAGACGATGGGTGGTGATGATGCAACGGGCGTGACGAGGATCGATTGGGTCCGAAGCTTGTTCGAAAAGGAGAAGTTGCCATATGATCTTGGCTGGAGACCACGAGCTGAGCCCATCACACTTCTTAGTCTGGGACAGATGGCGTTGGAGCTTTTCAATGCCAGCCCACAAAAGGTTCCCGAGGGCAAGGCGGTGCTTGAGGGCAGCTACAAAGATGTATTTGAGGTGATCGTGGGTGGATCCGAGGTACTGAACAACATCACCGGCGGTTTGGCACACGCTCTTGGCTTGTGATCATGTCACGAATACAGCGATGGAGTATGGAAGGTTGGTCTGAAACTTCGACGGAAAATGAACGCCCTTTCATACGAAAGACATCCGTCTCTCTCTCTCTCTCTCTCTCTCTCATGGGAATAGGTGGGTAAGGAGCTGCAGATGAACTCGATCTAAGCTGCCAGCCTCACGGCTTTCTTCCAAGTACTACACCGATTGCTGCGTTTGAGAATGACATTCGAGCCATCAGTATACCAGGCTTGTCTCCCTGTTAGAGCTCTAACTGTACTTGGGAGCCGCTAACCACTTTCGTGAAGCTGCCCACGCCTTTCGGCTACTCTTTGCTTCCTACTCTTTCACTCTGCTGCTGTACCTCAATGCGCTTCTTTGTGGTGTCGACCTGAGACTTACACTTCTACTGCTGCTCACCAGCTCTTCTTGGGCCGTGACATCAGCCTTCAGCCCCCGCCAAGCTTGCGGTATCCATGATAGGCGAAGATGATCGCCAATGTGCAGCCTAACGGCCGATGACGCCCGAGATGGCTGCACAGGTCAACGATAGCGAACCGCAGCTGGATGGCAACAACTCGCGGACTTGACCAGACAGAGATGTGTGCGCTACAGCCATGCTCGCCTCTCTATTCCCGCTGCTCTGGGCAGTATCATGTGCAGCAAGCCAGCCAAGTGTGAAGGTTCTCAACGGCTCATACTATGGAATACATCTCCCTCAACACGAGCAAGAAGTGTTCCTGGGTATACCATATGCCCAGGATACCGGAGGCAAGAACAGATTTCGGGTACCGCAAGCGCTGAATGAGACATGGGACGACGTTCGACCCGCCACAAACTACAGCAACGCTTGCCCAGACATCTCCGCTGCTGACACCGTGTACGGCATGAGCGAGAATTGCCTGAGCATCAACGTCGTTCGTCCGCATGGCTTAGACAGTAGCTCGAGACTTCCTGTCCTGCTATGGATACACGGCGGTAGCTATCAGGTCGGCACGAGCGGCTTGTCGAACTACAATCTTACCTACATTGTGGAGAGGTCGGTCCATATCGGAAAGCCAATTATTGCAGCGTCCATCAACTACCGCAAAGGGGGCTGGGGGAACATGTACAGCATTGAGATACAGGGCTCCGGCAATACCAACCTGGCTGTGCGAGACATGCGTCAAAGTCTTGCCTGGATCTCGGAGAACATTGGAGCTTTCGGAGGCGACAAGGATTCCGTGACGATTTGGGGCGAGAGTTCTGGCAGCTTCGCCGTCGGACAGCTTCTCATGAGCTATGGAGGCAGGACTGATGGGCTTTTCCATCGCTCGATCCAAGAATCAGGTTCTGCTGCAACTGCCTGGTACAATGGCAGCGATTGGTATCAACCCATCTACCAAAGTGTGGTTGACGGCGTCAATTGCACCGATGCCATCGATACTCTGGCCTGCCTTCGAACTGTATCATATGAGACAATCTTTCCATTCTTGAACGGCTCCACAATCCCTGGTCCAGGCTGGTATCCGACAGTCGACGGCGACATCATTCCCGACTTCCCAACCGTACAGCTAGAAAAAGGGCTTTTCGCACACGTCCCGCATCTGTACGGCTCGAATTCTGACGAGGGCACTGACAATGCTCCGGTTGGTATCATCAATTCGGACAAAGATGTCAAGAACTACATTCTGACCCAGGTTGGCTTTGGGTATCCAGAGTCTACAGTTGACCAGATCCTAGCGCTATATCCGGACGACCCGACTCATGGTGTTCCGATCAACACCGGCAATGAACGCTTCGCCGACAAAGGGTGGCAATACAAGCGCATCGCGGCCATCGTCGGCGACATCTTCTACCATGCCACTCGCCGCACGGACGCTCAACATTACGCCAAGTACTCTCCCACATATATCTACCGTTTCAACACGCGGCCTTGGGAGAACAATACGAACGCCACATACACTGACTATACCGGCAGCCTCGCTCCTGCTTACAAAGGCGTGGAACATTTCAGTGAAGTGGCATTTGTGTTCAATAATCCCGACACGGTGGGCCCTTGGCCTGAGTATCGGGCGTTGAGTGACCAAATGAGTGAGCAATGGATCAATTTTGTGCATTATGGTGATCCAAACGGCGACACTGTCCCGCATTGGCCGAAGTACAATAAGAGCGAGCAAGGGTTGAATCTGGTTCTGCAGACGGAAGGACAAGGGGGCACTTATGTGGAGGAAGACACGTATAGGCTGAGGGGAAGGGAATATTTGAGCAAGTGGGCGAGGAGGAGGCATGTCTGATGTGATGTGGGCAGATGAGAATGCATGTCTCATGGATTTTTCTGCGTCAAAATGTACGACTCCCACGCCTTAATCGGGTACTTCATTCGATTGGCGGACGATGTAGTGGTAATGGGGTAGGAGCTATTCTGGGGCGTGCCTATCATACTGCCGTGCATACCTGTCTGTGAAACGGATACATTTATAACAGACAACGATTCTGCGAAGCGCCGTGCTGTACACCCCAGAGGAGAATCCGGCGATATGAGAACTCAAAACTGTCTTTCACGTTCACATATCAAGCAGATCTTGCCGCTGGTTCTGAACAGGTCAATCCTATGCGTAGTACTGGAAAGGGTTGAAGCAAATCAGCCACTATCGCTGTCTGGATGGAATCTATTAATAACCATACAGTGTAGTCGGCTTTGATCGTCTCCTTTGTGAGAGGATACAGTAAAATTGGGCAGTACACTGGTAATTTCTTGCCCGATCTTGACTTCGGCCTTTTCATGTGATTGTGCTCTTTCCACTTGTCGGATGCTCCGTCCCTCATACACGAAGCCTGTACGAATCTCCGTCGAGTCCATCAATTCCATTGTGCTTCAGTCGAATCCTATCCAAGCGATGTTTGGTCTCTTGAAAGATCTAAACTTTCAATAGCAACCAAGCCCTCTATGCTCCTCTGCGTCTTTCTAAGATCTCTCCCTCGGTGGGGACCACGACTGTCCGGAGAACAGGTCATATCTCAATGATTGCCAATCATCCAAACAAACATCCTCAGTTGCTCGAGAAGCGGCGGATCGTACAGTCCGGGACACGTCTCCAGGAACGACTGGATCTCATGTTCCGTATACTTAAACTTCGTCGGCCTCACCACGCCCTTCGTCCAACGAGCAGCGAAGTACTTGAAAGTGCTCGTTCCGAGCTCTTCGCATCGCCAGTACCGTCCGAAAGGGCATTTCACCCAGATCACCTTCATATTGCGACTGTCGTCTCCCTTGCAGTTGCAGTCCATACGCATGTTCGTTATCTGGTCGACATCCAGGACGTGAAGCTTCTCGAGCGCGGCCGCGCTGATTTCGAGGGTCGGGCCTTTGGCAAGATATAACGAGAATTGGAAATCGCGCCAAAAGCGTCGGTAAGCTTCGCGATATATCCCTTTTGCCTCGTTGTAGACCGTGCGGCTTGTGAGGAGCATATTCTTGCTTGGCGGCTTTGCCTCTAGCAGGTCGACTTCTTGCTTGTCCTCGTCGTGATCAGGAGTGAAAGTGAGCTCGTATATGTTGTTCCGCAACTCGGGGGCGAGTTCGTCGAGAAGTCGGCATTCTTTATCGGTTCTCGTCTGGGAGGTGGCCATAGGAATCGACTGTGAGTAGATCAGCAAATATCCACAGGTGGGCATGGCTGCGTCGCAACGTACGAGATCGGTGAAACGACAATGGATACCAACGACTAGAGGTGGAACTTGAGGTTGATGCTCTTTCAATCGCTACCAAGCCAATGCTGAAAGGGACGGATTGGCTATCGACTTCACGCGTGGGATCGCGTCTCGCACAAGCATTGCAGGTGAAGCACATACAGAACGACAGCGATTCGAACTTTTGACGGCTTTGATTGATCCGTCATGTCGTCACTCTGAACCGGCGCTCTTGTCTTTGAAATGGTAATGCATCACGCATGAACGTTGCCAAGCTTTCACATGCAGTGAGGCGCCTCACTTCGCTCGAGGTCTGCATAGCGAAATGTCACCGAACCTCACGGGAACATCAGATCAATCTTTGTATCGGTGAGAGAGAATCTCTGGATTTCGGCACTCTGATGCAGTTCGGCCCTGAGCATCACAGCTTCTGCGTTGTTCCTTGCACCGGTCAATGACTGCTGCTCCGACTCACTGCCGCCTACGTGCCTGACAGGCTATGAATCACGTAGCAGAGTAACAACAGCAACGTTGAAGGGCAACCTCCCTTCCATGCCGTCCCTCTCCGGTCTCCTCGGACCCGCTCCGACAGTTAACGAAGTCCACGCGGTCCTAATCCGTCCGGTGCCTGGCAGCAAAGACTCTCAAGCCGCAGCTGAGCTTCACACGATACCGATTTCGCTGTCCCACCACGCCTGGACCAGTAGCGAGGTGTCGAGGAGATGCGGCTTCGCGCTGCAGCTGGCGTAGTGGAAGGATCACGAGACTACTCTTCCGAACACGGCGGTCCACATGCTGTTTCTCGAGTGTGACGAGGACAAGGAAGGCTTTGACATAGTCGCGAACAATGTCATGGCAGCTTGGACTGGTGAGCAATCCTGTCCTGATCACAGGGCAGTCCCAAAGCTTGCGAGAAGTATCACTGCTGACCAGCTCTGTAGGCGATGTAGTCGCCATCCGTACGGACGGGCAAGAAATCCACGAGCGACAGGTGCGATCGCTTCTTACTTATGTCAGTACCGCCGACAAAGATCTTCGTTTGGCTCCCGGTTGTCGACATGCCGACTAACAATACTTCCGTCCCAAACCAACTCCAGCATCGGGGCGTACACCGGGGCGTTGCCAGAACTGAAACACCTTCTCTCTCTCGCCGAACCGGACGCTATTGAAAGGAAAGAAGGCCTGCAGTCTCGCATTCGTGCTCTCCATTTTCGGATTCGCGCCATGCTGTCTCCTGGCGCCTTCCACGCTTACTTCCAAGAATGGCGAGCGTACCACATGTCCGAGGGCAACCAGAGCTGCGCGAACCTGGATAATCCAGTGGAGATGACGCTCGGACAAGGCAGAGTGCCCAATGTCTGCACCGTTTGTGATGAAGAAGCCAAAATGAAGTGCGCAAAGTGCAAAAGCACGTGGTACTGTGGGAAGGAGTGCCAAAAGCGGGATTGGAAGGAAGCTGACCACAAGGAGGTCTGCGGGTAGGAGGGTGGCGACGATGGGCAGAGAGGGGTGCTGAGGTGTGCAGAAGTCTGCTCAACGCGCATTGATCCCATCTGAGATACAGCGTGCAGTACGGGAGTCGAAGGCAGGATGCCTCGAGCATTGATTAGCTCTGGAGCAAACAGCGTCTGCCGGGTAGATTGTTTGATCTGTACCATTACAGACTGACTTCAAAAGCTTCCCACATTGGGATCGTCACCTCTGGATCAAGCACTTCACCTTGACACTAGAGTCGAAGTCAGTTCAAGGGCAGGTGAGTGGTGGTTCGGATTGACACCAATTCATCGGTTTTTGTGGACAACGCAGTGCATCATACGTAGTCCATCAGGCCCTCACCAGCAATCTGGATGTTCCTTAGGCAAGACGTACTCAATCAGCGAATGTTGTATTTCCCGTCGTGATGCTGACCCGGACACGGGTTGCAGAAGACAGAGTATCGCATCCTGAAGTGATACAGGCGATACTTCAACTACGCGAGATAAGAAGAATAATTCGCCGCAGATGCACACTTCAGCTCTACGATCGCACCGCATGAGTCATGTCGGGGCTGCTATACGTGTTCCAGGACCGGCAAAAGCTTCTGACACCAATCAAGAGCTCGAATATTGTGCACAATCTCCCGTTATGGTGATGTGGGACAGACGCAGCTGCATTGGCGACATTCGAGTCCAATTGTACTGTACCGTCGACAATGATACCTAACTCAATCGTGGTTGCACCGCTGCGTTTCTGAGCTTCGTAGGCGTTGAAACGACACTTCCTACAGCTCCAAAGCATACTAACGCTGATTGAGTCAGTCAGTGTGATAGCGGCGTAGCATACAGTATGAAAGAATCACAGCACAATGAAGTGTGGTGTCCGAGCCAGTTGCACGAGCTCTCGCTTGCGCGCTGACATCGATCAGGAATGATCGAAATCAAGTCAATGAGCATCCCGCCGTTGTTAAGCAAGAAGCTTCATTCTGGACAGCGTGATGCTTTGGCGATGGAAGAGACCGTACTCCGTCCCGAAAGAGGCGGTGGGCATAAGTCAATGGTGCCGTTGGCGATCCCAAGCCACAGGGCCGGCCCCGAATGCCTCCATGCAGACGAGGCTCCGTATAGCAAGGCAAAATTGCGGAGCGAAGAGCGACATGCAGTTGTCCTTGCGCCGCTCACTCGGACAATACGACCGCCCAGCATAGGGCTCGTCGTTCCCAGCATAGTGTGTGTCTTCATATGGATCAAGCTGAGCTTATACTTTTCCACGAAAGAGCCTTCATTGGACATTCCTGGGCATTGGGGGAAGGAAGAGGAGGAGGGCGAGGGCAACAATCCGTCCGTTGCTTGGGGCCACTGCTGCGCTCCGAAGCTTTTTCGTAAGTATGCCTGACTTTGGCTCCCGGGTGTGGTGAGAGTTCCCGCGGACAGCTCTTCGGAAGTCTGAGGTTGTCCGGATGTGGGTTTGACAGCAACGCGATCGGTAGAGCCGCCGAGACACACTCGCTGACACACAGCCGCACCAGAATCCCGGATGCTGTGCCCCTCGCCGAGTATCATACCATGTCGCGAGGGAGGTCGGTGACCCGTTGCTGAGGGTTTCGACCAGCGCATAACGGTGATATTCCCGCCGCTACGACATCTCAGGACAATGGACTGCCGTCTCACCCAGGACAGTCCTTTTGAGTTCTGGGCTGTGCATCATACATATCCTGAAACGCTGATGGGGAGGAGGAAAAAGTGTTATTTGCCCAGCCTCGTCCGCCCGGGAAGAGTGATGATGATGATGATGATGATGATGATGATGATGTTGGTGATGATGGTGATGATGGGGGATCTCCAGTGCGGGAGAATGTGACCTTGCAGATATCCGCAGCATACCGGCAGCGAGCCCAACCACCAACCCGGCGGGCGGGACCCGCATCCTCCATGTCTGTGATGGACGGCGCGTGAGCGGTGCCGAACGTCCTCACACACTCCTCCATGTCCTCTCGATGCTCCCGCCGGTCATGCACGCTGCACAGCGCCCTCACACACAGATGGCAGGGGACGGCATGCTCACAGTGCATCCTTGCAGCGTTCTGGACCACATCAAAAAGCACCTGCACCCGGGCACCCGGGCACCCGCAGTGTGGCTGTGCGGCGATCACTTCCCCCGATGGTCAGCGGAAGATCTTCATCAGTGTCAGGCGTCAAAGCGGCCTTCTTGCATAATCCCCCTCCCCTCCACTCGGACCCTCCTCGTGGCTGGACCTCGACATCATCCAGTACCCGTATACATGTACCCACCCATGATTGCGAAGGCGTTCCTCCCTACTACTGTACTGTGCGCCGACCATGACTCTTTTCGGCTCCATGCAGGCCGCGCGCGATGGGGCTAGTTCCTCCCAGGCTCGTTCGACATATCGTTGCTCGTCACTCGCTGCCGGTCACGCAGCATGATACGGCGGCGCCTCCTGCGGTTGCGTCGACGGCAGTTGGGTGGGAGGAACGTTATCATTGCGGGCCGTCTGCAACGTACAACGTGAGCGCAAAGGATTGCCATGCCCGCGGCGGTGGACCTAAGTATGGCGCTATCTCGATGGGAGGAAGACACGTCAGACTTTCTGGAATGAGGCGCCCCCGACACTCGGCACGGACGGTGAGACGAGAAGTGACGGGACATCGGGCTCGAGAATAGCAATGGACGGGAAGAAAAAAGAGTGTGCTGCTTCACAGCTTGCAGCGATGTTGTTTCAGCACCCTACCGTCCGAATGCCATTGCAGGGCTTGAAGGGCGCCACCCTATCGCAGGGGAGGGGCGGGACGGCGGTGTGGCGTTCGGATGGGAATGGCCCAATCTTCCCTCGACCCTCCCCTAGGGTTGTGGGCGCGAGGGTGTTGTTCCATGCGCGCGCAGATTGGGTTGACTGGAGGATTAGCTCTGTTAGCGTACCAACGACAAAAACGTTCTGGACGATGAGCCACCTGTGGAGGGTACGTGTCGGTGCACCGGACCAGCCTCTTTCTTCACCCCACCAACAACCTAGCAGCTGATCGAGTAGGCGACCGACATACGTGGTCGGCGACTGAGCACTGCTGCAATCCTGCCGCCTTGCGGAAGTGTCACGGGATGCTTGCTGTGCATGGCGAAAGCAAACTCGACCGACCTCGCACTCGTCGAATGAGTATACACACGATACCCTGAGAAGGAATGATGACCGTATGACTCGTAACATTTGATTATGCTGAATATGCCTACTAACCACCTGCGAAGTGGGTATCTCAAGGATTCCTCCTCTCGAGCAGGTTACAACAATAGCCAACTCAATTCCCCTGGCACAGTGATCCATGCTGTCGATAGAGGGTACAGATCAAGGAAACTACCATTATTTCATTCTGAGCCTCTGTGTGAAGGTTAATCGCCCCTCCCAGTACGCGAGCACGAGTCCTGCCACGCTGCTGCTACCGGCCCATTTCCCCAGCCATGTGCGTAGAAACCTCGCTCGCTGGGAAGCAACCGTGCCCCCCAATCCCGTCCGTGTCCGTACAACCATGTATTAGAAAATAATGTGCTTGCGCTTTGGAGAAATGAGTCGTTCCGTCCCAATCTTCGCTGTGTTGGGTATCATCAAAAGTGGAAAGGTGGGGGAGCCCGATATCAGAGGCTTGGTATCTCAAAGTGCCCGAGTCTCGAGGCGCGATATCAGAAGGGGTTGATCCGTTCATGTACACGGGGCAAAGGGCTTTTTCGTGATAGCGAGGAGATGCATCATCCGTCGTGTTGCTCGTGGGTCGTGATATAAAGGAGTGGTCTGTGCTGTCCCCGGAGAGGAGGGACAGCCATCATCGCTGGGTGATCAAAATAGCAACTTCAGCTCATAACCGCTGGAGCTGACGTTTTCGACGGTCGGCAAATCGCCATCGCACTGAATATCGGTGGGTCCGGCATCCCACTCTCGCTTGGGTTTTACTGGAGTGTCTGGTTGGACTGCGCAGAATTCGGCCGTCATATCTTGTCCTTCTGGTAATTCTCGTATGCATTCGTCGTCGAAGAGGACGTGGAGACCATCTCGGTTGATGCGTGAGGTGCGAAGCACCTCGGTCGGTTCAATGCCACATTTCATCGCAAGGCTGTTGTTGAACTCCTTCAAGGATCGCTTCATTAAATAGATGGCGCGGTAGTAGTTGTCTGACGTCTTGCCAGCCACGCGAGGCTGGACAAAGAAGCAGGCGACCGGCTTAACCGGCCTCTCGGGAGGAGGTATGTAGCTGTGATCCACACCAATCGCCTCGATCCAGCCAGAACTGGTCCCATCGTCGGAAGCCCTGTTTTGGACTTTGATCGGCTGGTTGTCCGGGGGACTTTGCAGTTGCTCGGGGATCGTGGGCTGAATGTCCATGGTCGCGGTTTGCGGATTGCTGCGCCATTCGTTCGAATTCACTCGCGACGGACCATTGATCGGAGTCGGCTGTTGCATCGTGGAATCTTTTCTGCTGCCGATCAAGGAGTTGTTGCTGGGCGTAGGCGACACGGCTGACGATGCCTTCTCCTCGCTATTCCTGTCCCAATTGATATCGGCGGAGTCGGTACGGACCAGCTCGATCTCGCCTGAAAGCTTGACGGGCTGGAGATCCGGGTCGTCTCCGTCCTCGCCACGCAAGTAGAGAACGCTCGCCGGCCTGGTCGACGTGAACATGTCTTGCAGTGTCATGAGCTTCATATGCAAGTCCTCCTCCGCGCTACCTCTGCCGCCGTTTGACGTCACGGATGTCATCGACCAGGTTCGTCGATGCTTCGGAACTTTCCCCGGTCGATGATCAAGCCCCTTTGCGACCGAACCAGCGCGTTTTCGCTTGCCCAGGTCGCGCATACCGGATTCGATCTGCGCAATTTGCTGGTTGAGCTTGTCGATGGTCTTCTTCACGTGCGCGACGTCGTTGGACAACTTTCGCTCTGCGCCGTGGTCTCTGAAGAGCTTGACTTTGCAATAGCACACTTCCGGACCAGTGGGGGAGGTCGATTCCTCCACAGCTTCGGTCTTCGCGCACAGTCGTACAGGGATGCCCTTGACGCCCTTGGAATGGCTGAAGTCGGTCGACAAGAAATTGAAGCGGACAGAGATGGGGCACTCCGACGAACCCGCGGCTGGGCTCCAGGTGACGCAGAAGCCATCGAACGAAGAGCATTCGAGATCGACCTTGGGCTTGGTGGGATCTTCTGCCACCCCCATCTGGCCCGAGTCGACATATTCGACGGCTTGCAATCGGCCACCTCTTTGATGCGCTTCGTTGGTGCCCCGGCCTTCTTTCCACAGTTGCCAGCACGCCGCGGGTTTCTGACGCTGCTGCTCGTCCTCGAAGGAGACGCGCACAAAAGTTCGATACTTGGTGGCTGGGCCATTTTGCTGTGCATGGGTGTCGACCACATTGAGCGTGTAGGCTTGGCCCTTATTGAGATACGTCACCGGAATTTCGTCTGCATGCTTGATCATTGCCGTCGGGGCATTCAACGTGACATGGTATCGAAATCTGGGGGGGCGGTTCGGATTAGCATGGGTTCTGTCGTAACGCGGGTGGCTCTGACAAATACGTACTTCTCGGCGGACGGATGTAGCGGAGGTGGTTGCATCGTATTCTGAAGGTTTGGAGGGCGGAATAGCAGATCCGGCGATTGGTGCTGAGGCTGCAGTCCCATGTCCATACCCATGTCGTCGATAGGTGACTCTCCGACCGGGCCTTCCATCGACTCGAACGACGGTTGATGCGTGAAATGCGCGGGCGGAAAGGCCTGCTGTTGATGCATCTGGAAGGGGTTGACGTTCTGGAACTGGTGCGGTTGGAGGTGCTGCGGGAGATGTGATTGGAATGTGTTGAACGGAGCGCCCTGCTGTCCAGCATGCAAGGCGCCTTCGGACGTGGGCATGGACAGAGGTGTGCCCAAGCCCATGGCGAAGGTGGGTGTGTGCAGGTCGCCGGCTTGGTTGTGGTAGAGGGTGTTGGAGCCACCGGGCGTGGGCGTGTAGTAGCCCGACAAGTGGTTGGCGAACATGTTGAAGTTCTGACTGTTGGGGTCCATGAGGGAGGGTGTTAGGCCTGAAGTTCCAAAGTTCCAAGGCTCGTTGGAGCCTCTTGGGGTGGGGTCGGCATCCTTGATATCGTGCGGCTGATGGTCGAGAGAGCTGGGCAGAGAAGTCAGTGCTCGTTCGGGACACGCAGTTGCCTGCCACGCCAATCGTGTTGATCGGTGCTGGGGGGGAGAGAGATGGACGGGCGCGAGCAGACAGGGAGAGGCCTACCGCGGGTTTAGCGGGATGTCGAGGGCTTCCGCCAGAGAAGTGGTCGGCTGTGCCTGGGCGGCGGGCGGCGGTGCAGTGGAGGTTGGGGAGGGGTGTGCGGCGGACAGTGCTGGGAAATTGGCCTTGAAGTTGCGATACAGCTCGTCGCTGGGCTTTTGCGAAGTTCGCCTGTGTGAATGAATTGATTGTTAGCCAGGTGTGCACGCCAGCCGCGTTATAGAGTTCCAGCGTTGCGCAGCGGCGGGAGCCTGGAAGCCGATCGTGTGGCTGTCCATCGTGCCTGCCAGTTTGGCCCTTCGAGCCCTTGCCCTTCCGCTGGCTGCACTTTCCCTCTGCCCTTCGCTCTCTCGACACTCCAAACACACTCGCATGCACGCATTCTGCTTACCGATTTCGAAACATGGCCGGATGCGCGAACGACTCTCGAGCAGCAGCAGCAGCGGCGCCGGGGCATGCAGTGCTAGAAGGGCATGGAGAAAAGAGGCACACACGGCGGCGGCGAGTCGTTCTACTAGTAGAAGACTGGAGGGGTGAAACTGCGAGAGAGATTGTGTTCAAGCCACAGCAGATGGCGAAGGCTTTGGGGCACTCCTTGAATAAGACGAGCGACGGCAGACGTGACCAGGGGCTGCACGTCTCGTCTCGCCGGCCTAGCGTGGTAGCGCCTCGAACACCCGCGGCTGCAGAACGACAGAGCTCTCTTCCGCCTCGCGGTGAGAACAGCCCGATCGATGAGGGACCGCTGCTATAGTCGTGCCCGCAAATGACATGGCCCCCGGCCGCTCGCATGCCTTCTGCCTCGCCCGCACCCCTCCAGTCCAGGTCGTCTTCGCTTTCTCGCCAGCAAATGATCGATGGTCGCCGTGGACGGGTACAGTGCAGCGTTCGTGGCGAGGCAGCGACACCTAGCACAGCCACAACAGCGCGCCACCCGAGCCACATACGCCCCACGGTCCCGCGCCTCATTGGCTCGATGATGCAGACCTCGCTTAGCCCCATTTCGTAGCATGCTCCGGCCCCCGTTGCGGTACGCCAGCGCGAAGCTCACGAACCGTCGTATATGTGCTTCATCTGGGAGTCGGGCGTACTGTAGGAGGGAAAAGGGTTCATGCCATGCCATGCCATGCCCTGCCCGCCCATGCCATGCTTCCCTTCGCACTCCTCTCATGTCCTCCCCCGACACTCATCACTACTCCCTCATTCAGCAGTACGATATGGTCGTGGGCCTAATTTAGCCTGAGGCGGCATGGGTAGCGATGTTCGTCGTTCACTCGCCGCCCCACCGTGGAAAGTGAATAATGAACCATTCGGTCGGGCAGCATGGGACACCTAGCCCGGAGGCTGATGATGATGCTGCTGCTGCTACTGCTGCTGCTGTCCGCCCGCTCACACCGTCACGGACGTCTCGCATAGTGGTTCGGGGTGGACATCGGGGTCTGGAGTTTGCGCGTGTCAGTGACGTACGATGACTGCTGTCCTTCATCAAAATTTCTCGTCTCCCTGCAACGCACTGCGACTGGATCATCCCGGCTACACCATCCCGTCTGCCCGGTGTGGTGCAAACGGGTGCCGACGTGCGCGCATAGCCAGTGGTCGCCGACGACCTGCCGTCCGGCACCTACAGCCCGATCGCGCGGATCGACAAATGATTTCAATTGCTTGTGCTTGTGCGCACTCACAACACGCCCGTACCCGAAAACCTCGACTTCTGCTCCCAACACGCTCCGCACAGGCGGTGCTATCCATATCACTCTGCGCCACATGATCCTCGTGCTTCACCACCCTCCTTGAAACCCTTCGTATCCGAGGTATAACAGTAGTGACATGGGCGATGGGCTCCGCTCGCCTACTTCGACCTCAGCCCACAGCACGAAGGCTCGCAGAGCATCGAGGGTTTCGACGGACAGATGCGATGTTGGTCGTTCGCTCTGTGGTGCGTGGTCCCAGAGCATGGACACCAACGAACAACGCACGACCAGGAAGACTCGGAACAGCGACGACGCGTTTTCCCTCACCATCTCCTGCGCTTTGTTGCGTGACCCGATTCCGCACAATCAAAAGCACTGGCGCCAAGGCAATGTTACTGTCCCAATAGACCCACTCGTCCCGTGCATCGACGATGCCTATAACATCTGCGACCGCTGAGACTCTACGATACCTTCAGCTCATACTTCCCTACACGGTGCTTCGTTTCGGCTGCACAGGCGGCCGAGCGAATGTTAGACAACTCCCATGCGCTCCGAAACTTCATCTCGTTATGCAGATGCCCAGTCACGCGCGCCATAGCTTCTGCTATGCCTGAAGCCCAACTGGAGAATCGTTATCGCGATCACGCGTCCACAGAAGGCTCGATGCCGTCTGTTACCGCAATACAGTAGTTTCCTGTGGCTTCTGGTAGTACAGTAGTGGTGGACTAGCGACAGTTGGTGAGCTTCTCGGTCCCGGCCGCTCTCTGGCGCCAACCACGTTTTCCGCCGAGCACAGCCACAATACATGTAATGTCGAGCGGCGGCATCTGCCACGCTCATGCATACTATTTCCATTCTGTGAGGTTCTGGGCGTTGCAAAGCTGACGTGGTCCCGCAGACAGTCTTCTGACCGTAGGCCGATCCCACAAGAGCAAAAGGCAACTCCCACGAAGATCTCTTGGGACAACATGCTTGCCCGACCATGTCCATGAGGCTTGCGACAGCCACCCCGTCTGCGTCACTGCAGAGCCCTAGAAGGTTTGGATGCGCCCTTTGAATCCGGAGCGGGCAACTGCTAAAGACGCCGCCTTACACCACTGCACTCGTCGTCAGTGTCGGAGGTCAGGCCGAAGGTCCAGAACCAACACACAGTAGCTACGGCAAGACTTCGTGGCAACCCACGATGACGAGCGGCCACAACCTTTGCAGTTTGTGCGAGCTGTTGAGCAAAATTTCACACCGATAACTACGGTCACTAGATGCTGCCACTCTCCTGTGCAGGTACCGTCGTCAGTTCCTGTATCAAAGCATCTGAAACGCGCTTGAGAAGTCTCATCCCAGCCTATACTCATACACCCATGTTCATAACGCACGGTGACTTCCAACTTTGCCACACCGCTGACGGCTGCTGTGTTGCCAGCACAGCTTACTCACAGGCCGGCAGTGTTGCGAAGGGTCCCGATCAATGGATTCCCCCCCATCCATTGGAGACAGCATGACGATTTAGCTTTCATGTAAGGCAACAGCGCGCATGACAACTTCTTGCAACACATGAATTCTTGCAAGTCTTGGCCGACATGTCACGGTTAGCCTGCGAACGCTTCTACGGTGCTGGGTACTCCCACTCGTGCTGCTGTATAAACGGGAGGTTGGCCGACTGCTGCCTTTCGCCAGTGGCGAAAGCAGATGCCAATCGTGCCAACTCTCACAGCCTCAAACAGTCCCTGGTCCTCGGATGCACAGCGGCGATCCCGTCATAATGCGGAGACCATGAGCAACGACGAGTACGATGGTGGTAGCGGACTGATCATCCACGACGTGCTCAACACGAACGAGGCCTAAGCGATGGCACACTTGTTGTTGGCTCGCGACACAGCCTGAGAATGCATCAAGAGCGCCATCTGCTTCAGAACGCTGCTCCCTGTATGCTAATGCTCTAATTGATTGGACGAATATTCTCCTGCCGAGGACTGTTCATGTCGGGAAAAATGCTGCATTGGGTCTGGCCGCGAGCGCTTGTGTTCTGTACGTGAACCTTAGGATTGACGTTCACGTCGCTGGGATTGCTCGCAGACCTGGGCGAGTTCGCGATGTTGGCACCTGTGCGCAAAACATTGTTATGCTCCAGAATGTTTCCTCTGCTTGGATCCCTGAGTTCTGCGAGTGAGGACGATAGTCGAGGGACGGGTTGCGGTGTTCTAGTGGGCTCAGCATGGCTGGCAGGTGGCGAATGATGCGTCGGACTAGTCAAGGAATTGCTTCTGTTTGAACCCTCCGACAATCTGATTGCGGTAATGAGACTGGACGCAGAGTCCTCCCTCTCCTGCCGTGGTCTGGCCATCGAGTTGAACACTGGTGTTGGGATCCTCGAGGGCGGTCGTTCTGTGATCGGCAGTGAGGCTGATCCCGGCGCTGAAATAGGCGGGCTCTGTGCGACAGGAGATAATGGTCTCTGCAAGGCAGGCGATACCACGCGATCAGCACTTGCCATCTTAGCCGCATGTTCATTCAACGCCGCCAAGGACGCGCTCTTCTTTAGGATTCTGTCCTTTACAGCCTGCGGCATCTCGGGCCGTTTTCTAGGTCCCTCGAGATCATCGTGAGCATTCCTTGAATCATCGCCTGGTTCGAATGAGAATCTACGACCTGGGGCTGGGGACGATGCGGCGACTGTATCCACGGTCAACTGCGGCTTCAGTCGGTGAAAGAACCCTGAAGCCTTTGATATGACTGTCTTGTGCTTGGAAGGGTTTCTCTCTGGCCATTTCGCTGAGGCTATGGGCTTTGGGGATTCTGCCCCGAACGTGTTTGGCAGACTCATGTCTACATTAGCCGCTTCTGGCACCCCGAAAACCTCCAATAGATGTGCCAAGACGCTCGAAGGGTCGACATTTCGACGTCGAGCAAGAGCATGAGCGATGTGTTGGATCGAAGAGAAGTCACCAGCATTTGTGCGTTGAGGACGATCAGCAGTGACTGTCTCATCCGGAAGAAGATCACCAACGCAACTGAATGTGGAAAACGTGTCGTCTGAGGTGGTCATTGTCGACGATGTACCTGCCCTTGTGCGTCCCTGTTGCTTCGCCTGCTGCTCAAGGGCAGACGCGTTTGTCAGTGAGAAACGAGTGTCAAGAGGAGGCGTTCCAAGAGGCAGATCATCGTGGAGATTCGCGATAGATCTCTTCTGTGTTAGCCGCAGGGATAAGCGCTTGTCTTGACCCGACGGCGACTGCAGTATCGGTAGCTTTACTGCGGCTCTTTGGCTGCCCCAAGCCTGGTCGTCAGAATATCTGGTTCTCGCAAGGGTGTCGAACATCGGCTGGCTCTCGCGACCGAGCTGAGACCTCCTATTGCAGAGCTTGCTGTCCTGCCTGGCAAGCGTTACTTCCGCAACGCCGCGCTTACCTAGAAAACATGAAGTCAGCGGTTGACTTGACAGGAGAACAACAAACTTACTGGCCTTCGCAAGCAACACTTCAAGGCGCTTGACCTCCTCCTTGTAATCACGTCTCTCTTCAATCCACTCGTGCTCGGCTACATTAAAGTTGGATGTGAGCTCTTGGGTTGATGCCAGCTCGGATTCGAGCTGTTGGTGAAGCTGGAACTTTTCGTCCTTGAGCTTGAGATAGTCTTCCAAAATACACATGAGAGTGCTGTTGTGCCGAACATCGAGCGGCGCATACGGACCAGCCATCAGTCGACACATGACGGAATCGATCATCTCCTCGACCTTGGGATCGGGATATAACTGCTCCAGTGGCCATGATGGTAGCTCAGCCGTAACATCCCCATGCACAGACAATTTCTGGTTGTGACCGAAATACGATGAAAGCTTTGGCTTGAGCTTCCTCTTGGGCGTCGTTGGCGAGAAGTGCGAGAAGTAGTCGTCGGGCTCTTCAGCTTCTAGTGGCGTATAAGGCGTTCGTGACCTCGTTGGCTGAATTCGGCGCCGCCACTGCTGTATGTCCGTCATGGCGGCAGCTCCTGCAAGATGGTGCGGTGGCGATGCGTACGCGTTGGCGTGGAGGAGGTGAGGTCAAGACTGAATCTCAGCTTGTTGGGCCGGGTTTTAGCGTGCTTTGTGTTTGAGTGAGTAAAGGCAAGAGCAGAACAGCCGTTGAACAGCGCTTGCCAGTAAGATCTGGCAAGAACCACGACTCGGACTGGACGCAGCTTCGAAGCCTCGATTCATCGCTGCCTCCTCCTGCCCTCGCGCGGCTGGGCATAGACAAGGCTGGATCATATTTCAGACGGGCTGCCAGTGCCTAGAGCCAGAAAACAAAGCCCAGGCGTGTAGAGAGATGGGGGCGATTGCACAACCCGATACAGTCTTCTCTCGAGGGATGATCGTGGTAATGCTTTACGTGAGAATAGAAAGCAGATACCATAGCTATACAAGATAGTAACCTGTGTATCTACCATATCTTTTTCGCTTTCGTGATAGCGACCTTATGACATCCTGCCAGGGCGGAAAGCTGGCTGTTCTCGCAGAGCACTGAAAAGAATCATTGTCCGTGTCTAAGCTCGACACCGTCTAAGCCGGGCGCAGAATCAACGGGTCAAAAACAGGTCGACAGATCTTCGCTCAAAAAGAGGGCTACATCGGTGCATTTGTCACATATGTCACCTCCTCTTCATGCACAAACGCCCATGGAAAATGAAGAGCGTTCATGCTTGGTAATGAGATGGTCTCGTCGAAACGATCAATCTTGGCACGTTGGAAAACCCTTCAACACCGTTGCATGGAAGCTTGTGCTAGGTGTTGTACACACATATGCCGTAATGTCACTCTCCTGCAAGCTAAAAAAAACTTTGCAGGTGAGGCTAAAAGCAGTTGGGAAAACTGCATGGAGGATGGGGAGATTGTGACTAAGCCAACGGGAATGGCGCTCCAAGTCGCAAGGTGCATAATTCAGGTGTTGCGCAAGGAGGCAATGAGTTCCGCCGTTTCTGGTGAGTGCAGAGATCTTTGAGACTGGCGGATCATTTCAGGCATGCATTTCGGCTACCTCTTCCACGCTGTCGGAAACCTCCCAAAGAGCAGCCCTCTTATGCGCCGTGCGTCGTCACCTCTGCTGTTCCTAGTTGTATCGTGGTAGCCGTACCAAGTCCCACTCGGTGCTTAAGGGTCTCCATTGTGCAGTTGTTGGTCCGATGCGTTCATGCGGCGTCCCGCTTGCCCTCCTTGACCTCCTTCTGCATTGCGTGTCAGTTCCCATGGCGTGTAGCACGAGGGATTATCTTCCGCTGGTGGTCACATACCAATGCCTTCATGGTGCCATGGAGAGCATGTCTGTGGTTTCTCCGGAACTTTGGGTCGGTTCCCTTGAGCGATGGGTATCGGTGAGTCTTTGGCTTCTTGATACTGTTTTCGGATAGGTCAGCCCTTGAGCTTCATTCATTCCGCGCGAAACTTTTCTGCCCATTTGCTCTTCCAGCGCCAAAGCGTTGCTACGTCTTCGTGGTTCGCTAGAGGACGATGCCGTACCCGTTCTTGTGCGCCTTCTTGGCCTGGTTATGCTGAGACGAGTTCTTGGACTCTGCGCGACCGTCAGCATGTCAAATAACAGTCTCATGCGCGCTTGTATACATACTGGCCATTGCGACGGTTGTAGTGCGAACGTGCTTCGAGATCCCGCTTTCTTGTCTGCGGCTTTCGTTGATGAGGTTCGCCCACACGAAATTGACACCGCCAAGACTGCCGGGCCCTCGGCCCAGGCCGAGGGCACGTGATCTATCGCTGGTCAGCATCCTTGAAGGTTTCCAGTTCACGACTTCAGATGCACTGTGTTTCTCCTGACCCCATAACACTGAATCTTGAAGTATTTCTGCGAAATTTTACCGTATGTCATACCCTCGCGTGTCTGGTCATCGGGCGACACATTCCCGCATCACGAGCGGCAGTAGGACGGTCAAGGTCCGCCACTAGAAAATTGCGAGGCTACGCGTACTGGTACATTCAGAACTGCGTGTTGGGTGAGCTGAGCAAAGAAGCCTTTGAGATGGCCGAAGAATTCCTCAGCCAAGGCTTTCACGAAAGCGCAGAGGACTGCAACGCCATGTTCGAGTGAGCATAGATTGGTTTCTCTACATTGCCGAAAACTCCTCATTCGAACTTTCGGGGGCTCCACAAACCGTATAGGAACGGCGCGGTCTGTATAGCCTTCTGGCCAGGAGCCGGGATCACCGAGTCGGTGTCGTCTCATCCGCTGTATCATCCTGAATATGCTGTTGGATCGTCAAAAGCAGTCAGAGAACGCACGGTTCGTCTCCGATCGAACGAGACCTTGCCAACGTTGCGCGAAGGTTTGCATTGAGACTCGCATCTAATCCTGATTGAAAGTGATATCCAAGCCTCACCGGGCTTAGTGGGTAGACAACCAAGATTTTTGGGGCGCATCTTTGCGATGTTTAGTATGCTACGATATGATTCAAAGGACGCATGTTTCAGCCCGTGGGTGGATTCAAGTTGATCTGGGATATACACATACTCTTGACGCTGGATCATCAGGGCATCAACGACTTCAAGTAATGACTCGCAATTTTCCCAACTAAGCAAAGGTTGTCGCCAGAAACAAGGACATGGTCGACATTGGCCGGCAAGGTCGGTGTTGTCCAAGACCAAGGCATCTAAAAAGCCAACTTGTCGATTCGACAAGACATCGAAATTCGCCATGGCCCAACAAAATCACCGGAAACACCACATCATCCACCGGCGGTTCAGTCCTCCCATGCCCGCCAATTCCCCACGTCAACAGCATCAGGCTGGTCCAACCACAACTCTACCGCAAACCTCTCCCCCTGACTCTCCGGACTAACATACATACGCTCCAACACGATCCAGCAGTCCCCATACCCCATTTTCCAGAAGTCCGGTCCTAGGTCGATGGGCTCAGTTCTCACAGGTCCCGTAGAGTCCGAGAACTCGCCATTATTGCTCGCCACCAAAGTTCTTTTGCCTGGCCCTCTGCCCAACTCCACACTGAGACGGATGTGAGAGTGTGCGGAGCCCGAGGATGTCTCGGAGGAGTAGCGGGCGATAGAGTAGAAGTTCAGGAGTCGACGGGGCTGCATGGGAGCGGCAGTCTTGGTTTCGCCCCGTGCGAAGGTGATCGTGCTGAGCTCGACTCTGATGCGACCGGCGCCTTCGCGCGGTAAGAGTGCTGCCGTGACGGGGTGCGAGGTTTGGATGAGGAGAGAGAAGTCCCCGAGTTGTTGGGGTTCGAAGGTACTGCAGAGAACTGTGTAGTTACCTGGAGGGAGGTCTTCTAATTCGGCGAGACAGCTCCCTGCTCGGTAAGTCTGGCTGTCGACGAGGACGTCTTTGCCTGTGAGGCGGTAGATGCGCTGACCGCTGCTGTGGAGGAGTTTCACGTTGACGTTGACTTCTGGATTGTAGGCTTCGAGAAGCAGGCTGATGGTGGTTCTTTGTGGGACGTTGATGGCGTACTGTGGATTGTCGTAGTAAGTCGGCAGCTGTGTGTTGCCCCCCGCAGAGTGCTTAGTCCACTTGCCTGTAAGTTTCGTGGCATGCGCATAGCGGGGAGTGGCTTCTGCTAATGTGATCAGCGAGTTGCTGAATGTCGAGATCGTGAAGCCCAGTTTCACGGCAGGCAGGCCCTGCTCAAGTGGCACCACGGTGTACGGTACGTTCGGCTCACAGTCCTCTAATTTCAACAATGTCTGGGGACTGTCGAGGAACCACAGTTTCTGCAGGTAGCGCTCGCCGAGCACCACCCTCTTGCCCTTTGCTTCGAATGCGACAAGAGAAATGTACCCGCTGAGGTCCATGTAGCTGCGTCCGCTTTCAATCTCGTCCGCTGTCGCATCTTCAGGCACCGAGTTCTGGAAATGTCGCCATAACAGCACCCAGATCGTGCCACCTCTGTTAGTACTGATGGTGAATTGAGGGTTGTGTTGAAGGCTAGCGTTCGATCCTCGCACCTTGCCAACACCGTGCTTGTCCAGTGGCTCTGATAGATCCCAATAGAAGTGTACGTCCTGCCGATGCTTGAACAGACTTGTGTTCCAGTTGAGATAAAGGAATTCAAAGTGCTGCAGCACCGTATCAAGATCCATCCAGAACGTGCCTGGAGTGAGTTCCTCCTCATTCAGAAGGTCTCGTGGTGAGTCCACAGCCTCAGCTTCATCCTCGAAGGTGATCACCGGTCCCTCCGGCGACCGATCCTTGATGCGATTAGCTTTCTTGGTAGCATTCTTGAATCGACCTCTCCAGCTAGGGCCTTGGACCCAGGGATTTTTGATGAGAAAGAGACGTTGACCGTCCACCTCGCGTAGATCGAGGACGGCGTAGTCATGCTCTCCGGCCAGTCCCAGCGCTCTTTCCGTCGCCTTGGACATTTTGCCAGTGCCCATCGTGACAAGCACATCGCCATATGAAAAGCCGGTGCTGACCTGTTTCCAAAACTTATCCGGCTCAAGCTCGTCTGACTGGAGGTTCACCTGCTCCGGAAGCCATCCCGTCAAAATCCACAGATCGGTCCCGCTGTTACTGCCCAGGAAATCGTAGCCTCCTCTCACCTTCAAATACGCCTTTTCCAAAAGTGCTGGCCACAGCAAGCCGGGATTATTTCGATCTACGACGTGTATTACGCGGTTTGTAGAACTGGTAGGTATGCGATCGTCTATCTCTACTTTGCGATAGCAGCCATTGAAGTTCATCCTGAGCACGTATTTTCCATTCTTCGAGAGTGTCGGTGTTCCGCTTGCCGCATCGTGCGGGTACAGGAACTTGTGCAGCATCAAGGCATGGCCACGTTGAGCTCTTGCGACACCAGCACAGAGCGAAGCCACAACAGAGCAGTCTGTGGCAGCATCTTGCACCAAGTCAACATCTCGAACGGACTGCATTGATGGACCGAGGCTGACGCCATTGTTCTGGGACCAGGACGGTGGTGGCAATGCTTCATTAGGGCGCTTCCAATTGTCCAAGACCTCGTCTTGGAAATCAGACAGCGGAAGCTCGGAGAACTCGTCGCTTTCGGGCGTGATGTTAGTAGTAGGAGAGACTTGGTGGACAATACGAGTGGACATACAAGAATGGTGCCTCACCATCTTTGAGCTCGAATTCGCTGGGTTGCGGCTCTTTCCTCCACGGCGGAAACTTGGTTCCATTGAGAAAGCCAGCTCTCAGAAGAATGAGTTCCTCTTTGTTGGGCAGTGGGCGAGAGTTCACTGGTTCATCAAGCACTTTGACAGTACTGCCATCGATTCTCTTCTCCTGGAGTCTACCTGTGCTCGCCCGAACAGCCTTCTTCCAGTCGGAGTCGTGCTTGATGCGTTCGGCATCCTGCATGAGCTGCTGAACCCGCGCTCTGCATGCGGACTTCTCTTGGCTGTCGGTGGCGAGCTTCATGGCCCGCATGGAAACCTCGGCAGCCTTAATGGCTGTGTCCAACGCTTGATCTCTACTGCCGGCGCGAGCAAGCTCGTCGAGGAGACGTCTAGCATCTTGGCGAAGCTCATCTAAGCTGAACAGTTCAGCCCGAGGACTGCTCATCCTTTCGTCTTGCGGTATGCATACGAGACTGTGATGCCTACTTCCAAGGCATAGGCGGCGATGACAATAAGTCGGATCGTGGTTGGATCAAAGCGAGATAGCAGAGGGAAGTTGGTCAATGCAGGGATGGAGCCTGAACGGTTCATCCGTCGGCTTGGCGCCGGAGAAAACCTTCCATTCATGAGTGTATAACGTAGAATTCAATTTGCACACTTCTGCTCAACAGGAGTTGCTCATCCAAACAGCGGACCGCATAGTCAGAGTTTCGGTAAAGAAGAGCGTGGTGCTGAAGCAAACCGGGCTCGATATGTGACGGTGACGGTTCTGATATGGAAGAAACTAGAGAAAGGCATGTGCTAGTGCGCATAGCTTTGTACGCCATCGACCGTACGATGTTCATGCTGCTTCAAGAGACATCATACCAAGATAGTCCTGGGACCATGCAATCGAGGTTGTACCTAGAGGGAAAATGTCACAAGCTTCTGCCAGCAAACCTCTTTGCATGCACGATTTGCTGATACTGACAACATTTGCAATCCTATAAGAAGGGCTCCAGTACACAGAGATCTCCAACGACAGGGTGCCAATATAGCTGATGCTCTCCATCCCGTGATCCTTTTGACAGGCCTGGCAGGAACGATACATTGCACTGCGCTATTTCGGATCCGTCCTCCGTCCCTTGGACTTGGCCTGCGTGGACACAAACCAGCAATTGCCCGACCCGAGTTGAAGCGGGTCACAGCGACCATCGGTATAACGCTCCGCAGCAGAAAACTGATGACAGATCCAGCCGACGGATGGCCTCCTCCGAGAGGGAGGGAAAGGATTTGGGCAGGTGTAAAGCATGAGGAAAGGTTTGCATGTCTCGGCGGCCTCATGTCTGAAATGCCCAGGCTTATCGAGATCGAGCAAAACACCCGCTGGGCAAGTTGAATGCGTTGTCGTCGTAGGGACGGGCCGACTCGTCTCAAATCCCCGAGCGGCTTACCAGGCGTACTCTTATCATCCTGCTCTGCACGAACTCCACTTTTGCCAAATGGCCCAATGCACGGATTTGCTAAGGCTTCTTACGCTCCGCCAGTCTTGAGCACGGTTCCGGCGCAAATCGCTGCAAAGATATCGCAGGGCCGAGGCCTATTTGCCCTGCGGTGAACCCTCGATATCCACGGGCGTGGAGTAGGTCGTGTTCCGTCTACTAGAGACCTGTAGCCATCATCATGGAATTTGCAAGAAGCGAATGTCTTCGACCAACAGACTAATCAGGCAAGAACGGAGGCAGGCCAGCCAAAATTCCTTAACGGAAAGGCGGCGAAATCCTCACCCTTCGACGTCTATCCGCTTGAGGTAGCTATCCGACTGCGATACCGACCCCTTTGACCGCTACCAGAACATCGGCGACACATCGACACGTGTCCGTTACGCGTGCAAGCGCGTGTAGCGAAGGGAATACTGCAGCGGATATCTTTCGGTGACTGCCCTCGATCCATGTCCAGACCCCCATTCGTCTCAGGGCACCGCAGCGAAGACTCTGCCACGTCTCGTCGGCATGGCTCGGTGGCCGAGTGAGTGACACACTGCGAGAGGTGGAATGGAGGGTTCGCGCAGGTCGCGAACCTGTGTCGAGCGCTGATGGTAGCGGACTCGCCTTCAGTAACGCCAATCCACGAAGAGACTGGTGTTACCTAGGCAAGAGAGCACGCATCGAACACCGCACCATTTTCCACTGCCTTTATTGGTCGATATTCGATTCGATTAGGGTCCGTAGCTCGATTGCGTCGTGGTTGTTGTGTCGGTGGCCGCCGGACGTGGCAAAGGAAAAGTTCAAGTTGAGCGCGCGAGGGCGAAATACTTATAAGTTGAGGCAGAAGCTCGCGCGGCGCTAGCGCGTGAGGAAGGCTTTAGCGTGCTTTCTTCGCAGATGCTGAAAGCTCATTTGACCAATGACAAAGCTCGCGTGCCTTTCTCTACGAAAAGAAGTGGAGCTAACGTGAGTGAATGAGCTTGACCGAGCCGAAGGTGCTGCACACCGCACTTTGTATGCACTACCAAAACTACGATCGAAAAACAATGCTGAGCTTCTTCATTGCTACCGGTCGAGATTGCCCCACTTCAGAAGATCCCCTCGCAGGTAGCTGTGCCAGTCTGGCTACGGTCGCCTGTCAAAGCAGACTAGTCCCAGCGTGTTGAAGTGGAGAGCATGTCCTTTGAATGATCTCAATCGATCGTATCTACAATGTACAGCTGTCAATAAAGCTAAGCACAAAAACCCTGCTCGCGGTGATCAATCAGTACCGCTGTACACAGCAGTGCAATGCCTTCCACATTCCACTCGCTGCTCAACCCATCGTCTCCTCCCATCGCCCAATGTCGCATATGCTCTGGGTGTGATATGAAATCTATGCTCCTCCTTTGCTCCACTCGACTTCTTAGCCCGCTTCACCTCGGCTTCCATGTCCAGCGGCTGCAGATATGTTGGTTCGGACATGTTGTTCCGCTTCCCAGTGCCAAGTTGATAGTGCTCATTTCCTCCCCAGAATAAAATGTCGGCGCCCCAATTGGTGTCATCACTGCTGGTCTTCGCGCTGGCATCGGTATATGTGATATTCTGCATGACGGCTGCTGCGTGAGTGGTGCCTACGGAGAGGTGCTGTAGTCGAATCGGAACTGTACTGTTAGTCTTCTCATCATATTCGAACAGGCCAGATAACGTTGGTATCTTGCTTGGTGTTGACTGAACATGAGTCCATCTGTTGTTTGCGAGAGATCCTCGGATACCAGACCCAAAGGCAAAGGTGTCTGCCGTCACTCTGCCGATCTGAAGTCGCGTTCGGGGGTCAGCTGTATCGTCCTTTGGCGAAGCTACTCGTGTGGCATCGACTGTGATATAGCTGTTCTCTCCACCCGCCGCGATATGAGTGATTTTTGGGGTTTGCGATTTGCCAGAGTAGAGCTTTTGCGTGGGGAGCAGTGATGGCGCATCGACAATCATCGCTTCAGGGTTGTAGTCAAAACCAAGCTGCCCCGAAGCATTATCACCCCAGGCGAAGACGCGCCCTTCAGTGTCTAACGCCAAGGAGTGGTGATCACCACATGCGACCTTTGCAATGTTGAAGCCTCTTAGTGTGGTTATCTCGTGGGGCTGGTCGAAAGCGCCTTCAGGCCTAGTGATCCAAGTCAGGCCAGGCACACCAAGCTGGCCACGGTTAGGGAATGTGTCAGAAGCCGCAGCAGCCGAAAAGACACGGCCCTTGCTGGTGAGCAATAAGGCATGCTCCAGGCCTGAGCAGATCGATTGTATCCTCTCACCGCGCCCGAGATTCTGAGGAGTAATGTTGCGATACGCGATATCGCTCTTGCCACTCCAGAAGGGAACCCAGCTCGATTCATCTGGGCGAGGATCATTCGCCTGGTCTTCGGCACAAGCTGGAATGCTGTAGACCTTGCCACTGTTCGACAAGCCCAATATGCGGTCTTTTGATATCGCCAAGCTCCTCAAATCTTTCCCGGTCAATGTCTTGACTGGCGCTTTTACATCCTGGGCATACCCGACACCCCACTGCACCAAATCACCCTGCTCGTCTATGGCCGCGCCAAAGTTTCGATCCAGCTTGATGTCTCGTAGCAGCATTCCATCGAAGTACGATATCCTTCGTGGAGTCTTGATCACCCGCTCATCACTGTCCGGCGCCACGACTCTGCCGCTGTTGCTCCCCCAAGCATATACCCCAGGATTCTCCCAACTTCGCTTCACCTGGTGATGCTGGCTCGAGATCATGTCTCGGTTCTCCTCTATGCTGTTTGACTTCTTCTTCCGACTTTCCTCAAACACCAATGGATTCTCCTCTTTCTCTGGTACCTCGGCGTGCGCCTGGCGAAGGAAGTTGCCATTGTTGATATAGAACTGCGATGCTGTGGCAAGACCTCCAGCGGCGACTATGGCGAACACGGATCGTCGAAGCTGCGTCTGTTTCCTGGAAGCTCGAGCTTGATAAGAGAGCGTCGCTACGCGTTCCACTTGTTGAGCCAGTCGGGAGGCGTTTCGAGTGCCATTTGAAGACTTGGTTGCTTTGCTCGCTGCTCGAGCGACTTGCTTGGAGCTCATGACAGCGGATTCGACGGAGGTGTGGGTTCCTTCAGGTCGTGTTCAGCGATCAGTCATTTAAGAGGTCGCGGGAAGGATAGTTGTGAATATCAGTTCAATCTATACAGCACAAGGCCCGGGCCAATCATTTGAGCTGTAAGGCTAATCTGGAATCGTGAACGTCATGTGAAAGCAGATCTCGGATCGTATCAAGCGGGCCGAAGCCGGAAGGCTGTATCATATACGTGCGTTTCCTGAGGGCCCCGACCAGGAACGCTATAGACCGACACAGCCTACATATTTTCGCATACCGTATGAAATGTATCTACGTTGCACGTGCCACGAGATGTATCTCCAGCACTGAGGTGTGGCTCGTTAGCCCTTGGAAGCTACACGAGGCGTGAGGCCCTCCGGCATCGGCTACGGACACATTGACGCGGGAATGGGCATTGGAACGTCCATAAGTACAGTATTGCTGTGATACCCTCACACATCGGAAGAAATGCTATGCGGCATGATCGGATCTCACGCTGTTCCCACATGCTAGGATCAAGCGATTCAGCGCCAATGTCATCAGCTGCCCCGGCTTGTAACTTCAGCCGAGTCACGCCCTATCGACGGGAGTTCAGCGGAACAATGGTCTTACTCACGGCTGTGACTTTGATACAAGACCTACCTGCCGCTTTCGCAACTGAATAACAAACTGATCCTCACCATCGGTCAATACCGCAATGCCGGCCTCTGGAGTCTTCAATGAAGAGCAGCTGGCTTCGTTTTTGACGTACATAGGCATCGGATCCACACACCCACTTCACCAGCAGCGCTGTTCTGGAGACGTCTTGAAAGATATCCATCTTCTCACCCAACTGCACATCCATGCGATCTCGACTATTCCCTATGAAAATCTGTCGTTGCACTACAACCCAGCCCACACCATCCAGATCAAGCCGGAGAGCACGTACCAGAAGACTGTCGGCGATGCCAGAGGCCGTGGAGGTTACTGTATGGAGAACATCATCTTCTACAACCACATTCTCCGTGGGCTTGGGTTTCCTGCGTACTTAGCACCCGTTCGTATGCGCCCTCGGGTTGATGGCGTACCGCAGGGTGACTATAGTGGCTGGTGAGAGAATGTTAAGTTCTCTGGTGTTCCGCCGCACCCCCACTGACATCGGGCAGGGTACACCTTGTGAACATTGTGACTTTGTCCGACGATACCAAATGGAGCGATGACATTGGTTTCGGTGGTGACTGTGCAACGGCACCAGTTCAACTGCTACATAATAACCCCCAAATCAATCTTGGGGACCAGGAAATTCGACTCTGGCGAGATCACATACCTACTCAACTTCTCAGAACTCCAGAGACGAGGCATTGGATCTACCAATACCGCAATGGCAGGGACCGAGAATGGAACAGCTTCTATGCCTTCACCGAGCTGGAGGCGATGGAGGCAGATTTCCACAATCTGAACTGGTACACTGGCTCTCATCCAGAAAGCTTTCAGACATTCACAGCTATCGTGGTTAAGTTCTTGCGCCAGCCAAAGGGCAAGGGTGACGACAGCGGCACCGCCCACGAGGCGCATGAGGGAGAACAGGAGATCTACGGCAAGCGCATGCTGGTCAATGGCATTATCAAAGAGAACTTGGGAGGCAAGACCAGGATCGTCCAACATTGCAAGACTGAAGCAGAGCGGATTGAAGGCTTGAGAAAGTGGTTTGGCATGAATTTCACTGATGAGGAGAAAGATGGCATCAAGGGCTGGAATACCGAGCTGCGGGGAGATGAGCCTGCCAGTGTTGATGAAGTCTGGGTTGTGAGAAGGGGAAAGCGATTTCTGCATGAATACCAAAGGCCACAGAGCCCTGATTGATTTACAATTTCCGAGCTCTCGGACGATGCAGACGGAAAAATGAAAACTTCGACACAAATTGATGTTCAGCCACACCACCCGGGCTCCTTCGCGCGTGTCGCTTACCTGTGCTCCAGCAGTCTTTTTGGTGACCCATATGGTTGGCCGATTAGTGTGGAGTGCTCTGTTAGGTAGGCTTCAGCTTTCAATTACTCAGCGTCGAGGTGAGATTGGGTATGAGAAATTTTCCTGAGCGGTTCCAATACGAGCCACTTGAACGGCCTCTGGCAGGACAGAAGCAGGTTCACACAGTCACCTTGCATCCAGGGACAAACGTCAATGATTCAGTCCTGGTTAGTATCCACATTGTCCACATCTATCGATGGCTTCTCAGGACAGCTTACCGTTTAGACGAGGTTATGAGGCTTTGTTGTACACATGTGGCATTAGTCGTCAGGCGAAGAGGCACATCTGGGTAGATGGCATGACGCCATCCTGCGTTGAAGTCTACAAACCCTCTTTGGAATCTTGATCTGGCATTGACTACCGGATCAGGCTCGTGAACTCTGGACAGATGCCACCTGAATCGACCAGGACGAGTCTAAACGGGCAGCGCTTGAAAGGGCTGGCAGATACCATCGTGTGTGAGATCTATCGTGCAGCATCTGAGTCGTCCCCTGGCTTAGGGCAGTAAGCAAGGACAGCATATTCGCATTGGCATTTCCCAAAGTGCTTGGCAAAGGCTTCACCTTTGGTTACACGATATATCAAATGACTGTAATTCCAGCAGTGACGAGCAAACATTATCTTTGCCGATGCCGACGTGGGCATTGGCGCAGAGGGCATCCAAGCCAAACACATCGTAGCTGCGGTCCTATGTCGAGCTCCTGGGAGCTTTCCCTTAGCCGAATGACCACAGGTTTTCCAGTACGTGGCAGAAGAGAAACGATAACAAAGTCTACGGTCCCCCGTCTCTCGAAGAGCATATATGGTTCAATGAACGTGGGCGGCCGTCATTCTGTATTTCCTAGACTATATTCTTGCCTCGTCAATGTCTCATTCAGGCTCTCATACACTTTAGCAAATCCTCTCTACATGATCTCGATGAGCGTCTCCTCGTTGCAGGCGTGCTGTAACATTTCCCAGGACCTGGAAGCCGCGACGGCCCTTTTGGCCATCGAATTCCCGAATTACATGACACTCGATCTATGTCTATATCCTCAGGCCAGAATCAGGCTTGGGCTTGACAAAGCTCATCCATTCGCTACTGAGGTATCTCTTCTCTAAATTATCTACAGTGAAATTGGCAGAAAGCGGGATCGTGTTCCGCTCGCTACGCACCTATTCACAGGACATACCGGCCAAGCCTATGCGCTGTGATGTTGCCCCAGCGAGGTTATGGTGCAAGCTCGATCTTTAATAACCGTCACAAGAACCTGTCCCTTGGCCGGGTTTTGTGTGACCGAAGCAGTACAAGGCGTGACAGGGCTCCTCCCAGGAGGCGCTGTTAAATTTGACGGATCCAGACAAATTGCGCTGGCCATAGGAGGCGTGCTATCTGCTGGAAGGTCTTGCCCCTCATCCGCCCAAGCGTGTGCGAAGTTCTCAAAGCTACGATCAGCGGACGTCTCCTATCGGCCTCGCTCTCGCTGCACTTGTTCCCGCACAAACGCCCGCTCAGAATCATGTGCAATCTGAGCTTCCAGTTCTTCGCGCAGTCTCTCGTCGACATCAATGGTCATATGATCAGCCTTAGGCTCATCATTGCCGTCCAGCTGCATCGATTGGTCCGCGTCCCATTGTTGTAGGTCCCGCTGGATGCCTTCCATGATTTGCGGATCGATTGGCGTCTGGCTGTAATCTGTGTCCACTCCACCATGATAATGCATGCCACTCATGGGAGCAGCGGGCACAGTACCTGGAAGAGGTTGCTGTGGTGACGTGATATGTCGCCGTTGCTGGCTTGGCGGCTGTTGGTGTAACGGAGGCTGCTGCGGGTAAGTCTCGGGTTTACGCGTTGGAGAGGCACCAGAAACAGTATCCGGCGTGTGCGAGTCCGCGGACGCAGTGACGGTCTTTCTCGGTGTACGACTCGTGGTGGTCGACGCGGTGGAATTTGCGGCTGGTGCTCCACGTCTGCTTGACGGGTACGTCGGTGCTGGCTTGGGAGCAGTACTTTCCTTGCAGTCAACGCAATTCCTGATAGCGGCACTGACCGTCTCTTTAATGCGTACCCAATGATAACGCTCAGCAATGCTTGCAGTGGTCTTATTGATGCCACCATGAGCTTGCGCATGAACAGTGCGAGCGATCTCATACTGCTTGTGCGGGTCCGAGACAACCTCTTTCCCCTTCAGCATGAGTTTCTCCTCTTCGCCATCACCCGATGTGTTCGGCACCAACCTATAATGCGTCGCAGCGGAGCGTAGTCGAGATTTCTCGGCACGATCGGCGCCTGCAGGGTATGAACCGGTCTTGAGGTAGTAGCGGATCTTGTCGAAGCGTTCCTCACTAACGTACTCATCGCCTTCTCCGCCTAGCTCGCGTCCGAAAATGATAGCATCAATGAACTGGTCAGGGTAGCTTTTCAAGTTGCCGCAGCCTTTGACTCTGCCAATTCGCTTGAAGCCCAAAGCGTCCCAGATGCGAAGGGAAGCCACATTGGTCTCGTACACCAGATTGAAGACCGAGTAGGTATATCCGAGCTTCGGCGCCCACTCTAGATAGCCCTCGCCCATGAGCCGCCCCACGCCACGATTGCGCGCAGCATCAGTGACGAGGAAGCTGCCATTGCACACATGGCTGCTCCTGCCTGGGTAATTTGGCTTGACGTAGAAGCTGCCGAGACACTCCTTCGCCCAATCCACGCCACGCTCCTCCATCTGCGTCACCTCTTCAACCGACTGAATGTCGCCCATGATCATGATGACGCCGAAGTTGGCAAACCAGAAGTTGCAGAAAGCGGAAAGGGCCATGGGCTCACTTTCGGCATATGTATCGCCCTTCTCGATCTCACGATTCAGAAGCTCGCATAGATAAGCGGAGAGGTGCGGCGGGACTTGATGCGGCGAAGAGAACGGGACCAGAGTCGCCGTGGTCACGCGATCTCGCAGCGTCACTTGCCTGGGCTGTATGTCTTGCGGAAGGGCTCCATATGGCTCTGGATATGGAGGCTGCCCGGAGGTACGGTACAGGGGAGGCGCCGAGGGGTCATCGAGCATGGCCGGCATACTGCGCGGCCACTGTGCGCAATGGCACTCTCTAAGGCCTATCAGCTATCATATCAGGGAAGCGTGAAAGCCATGCATGTGATGGATGCATGGTGAGCAAAAGCGCGCCGCGTCGGCACATGTAAGAAGCATGTTGCTAGGAAAATCGCAGCACAGCGCATACGTCCGTGTCAGAGGCGATGTGAGGGAGATTGACGTACCGCAGCGATGAAGTGGTGTGGGCGCTTGGATAACCTGGCTCGTTCTGAGGTGATGAAGTGCAGTGCGCAGAACTTCGCCGCAAGCCTTGTCACGCTAGCACTCGGGTCTGGTGGAACATCCCGTCGGCCTTCAGGATTACATATGTACCTGTATCTTCCGCAGGACTCGGAACACGTGCGACACCATTGCGCGACCGCCTCGCCATCAGGCCTGCACGGGCAATATCATACGCTATGCCAGCTTCGAGTTTCATATAAGCCCCGACTTCTGTATTAGGATGCTACGTAAGTATAACGACTGCTAGCAATACTATCACGAAAGCTCTAGGGTGCTCGAAGTCGAAAATGATGACAGCCTATGTCAGACACCCAGCCGTAACAAGACAACATAGAGGTCCTATAGCTCGCTCATCGTCCTGGCGCTCGTGGCTCTCTCCATGGCAAAACTTTCGAACCGCAGCCAGTCGCTTTGTTGTTGCTGGACTGAGGAAGAGTGCTAAGGACTCAGCGCCAATCATGGCTATATGAATTTCGGCAAACAACAACTCAGTCAACTTCGTCTGCGGAGGTCTAGCTCGTCGCCATGATGTCGGAAGTCTCCTGCGGCACCGATTGCAGGGACAGCTGTGATGTGTGCACTTGCAATCTGCCTCAATATCAGTGCCGAATCTCACTTCACCGGTTCGACAAGCAGCTTGACATCCCCTTTCCTGGCCATGGAATGTCGGCGCTGAGATATGTAGCACAGTCGTCCAGAATTCGACGGCGCGGCGGCGGTCTTTCGCCTGTGCTGTCGCTGAGGACGGAGCAGGCTTAATGGGCGTCTCCAGATTTAGTGTCACATTCAATCAATGTCAATTCAGATTGATCTCGTCTCTCATTCAGCGCTTCTGCTCTCGTAGCGCCATGATATCATTTAAAAGCAGTGGAAATACTAAGCGCTCAAAATCTTAGCGCCTGATGCTGCTGTGTCTGCGAAACACCTCGAATGCCTGTAGACCTAACCCAGCGCCTGAGTCAGCGAGTCTTTATGCACCTTCGCTACCGAATTCCTTTGTCCATTCGGCGTTGCGACTGAGGTCCTCTTGAGAGACCGTAGGCCGTGAGGCTTTAATTGCCTTCACGAAATCCTTCACCTGCAGCGGCGGCTCCAGCAGCTGATCCGTTTCGACTTGCGTCCAGTTCATTTCCATCGCGCCAGGATCTCCAGGACTACACGGGGTAAGCTTTTCTTGCCCGTCTACCTCCACCTTTTTGTAATGTGTTGCAGTCTGAATCTTCCGCACAGGCTGCATGAGAGCATCCTGTACCGCGATGGAGATATCGGACCCGGAGTAGCCTTCAGAGTACTTGGCGAGCGTCCGATAGTCATCTGCCTGTAGTTCACAAGGTGTTGAGCCGACTGCAAGTTCGAACATTTTCATTCGTGCTGGTTGATCAGGTAAAGATATGTGTACTCTCCGTTGAAAACGTCTTCGAATCGCAGCGTCAAGTTGCCAGGGAATATTTGTAGCGCCAAGGATCAGCACCCCCTTCGAATCTCGCCCTACACCATCCATTTGGACCAGCAATTCGGTCTTGATACGCCGTGAAGCTTCTGACTCGCCTTCTCCTCGCGGGCCGCAAAGCGCATCGATTTCGTCGATGAAGATGATGGAAGGTCTGTTCTCGCGTGCAAGGTTGAAGAGCTGTTTCACAAGTCTATACCAGACGGTTAGCGTATCTTTTGGGAAGTCTTGCTTAATTGGCGTTCCTCACCTTTCTGACTCACCCATCCACTTGGACACCAGATCTGACGAAGACACGGAGAAGAAAGTGCTGTTAGCCTCAGTAGCCACCGCCTTCGCCAGGTACGACTTTCCCGTCCCCGGAGGACCATACAGCAGAATACCCTTCCACGGTTGCCGCTTCCCAGTGAACAGATGGGGGAATTTTATCGGCAATATGACCGCCTCTTTCAGCGCCTCCTTCGCACCCTCCAAACCAGCCACGTCCTCCCACTTGATGTTTGGCTTGTCCGTCAATATTGCTCCCTGCAGTGCGCCTCTGAGCTTTTTGCTATCTGCATCTTGCTCCTCGTCCTCGTTGCCTTTCCCGGACCCATTGGATGCCTTGCCATTAGCTCCCATCGCTGCTGGTTTCCGTTTCCCATCTTGTTCTGCTAGGTGATTCTTCAGCTTTTCTGCTCGCTCCATGTATTCCCCTGCCTTTTGCCGAATCATCTCTTTGGACTTTTGGTTCTTCTCCCATTTCAGCGCTAGCATGAAAAGCTCAAGCGCCTGGTAGTACGCTTGATAGGCTTTCTCATATTCGCCAGCTGTGTCCTGTTCGATAGCTTTCTTGACTTGTTCGATGGCCCGGCCGAGGAAGTCGGTGTTCGACATGCTGCTCCTTTGGGGGCTGCTATCAGCAGCGGTGCGCGGGCTGGCAGCTTTCTGCTCAAGCAGATGATGCTGCCTTTTTCCTCCGCTGCTTGGCTGGTCGAAATCGTGGGAGACAGATCTTGGTTGACTTGGCAGCAAGGAAGGTGCTTAACTGCCTTATGCAATCGACTCTCTTGGCTGCCACAGCGGCGAATGCGGTGGGGACTGGGAGGGTAGCGGTGTCGTTCGCAGAGTCTCGACCAAAGCGAACGACGTCGGCGGCGGCGGAGCGAAGCGCGGTCGCGGGGCAACCAATGCGGATGGAGCCCATGCCGGCGCCGTGCAACAAGTCGTGGCATACCGGTAGGTGGACAACGATGGCCAACACATATGACATTCATGTGACAAGCAATATTCACTTGTCCTTTTCGACTTCAACACACCAGATCCCACATTACCAAAATATATGATCCTGGTTAAGTGTCCTAGAAGACCCGAGCACGGATGGTGAAGTGATCGCCTTTAAGCCTGCTTCCGTCTACTTCCTGCGTTCTTCACACATCCTGCCACAATGTCCGAACGAGCCAAGCTCCAGGCTCTCTCAGACGAGTATCAGAACCTACAGACGCGTACGTCCTAGCTATCAATCCTTGTGTGCTCTACTGACCGAGCCGCCAAGAACTCAACACCCTCGTCTCCGCCCGCCAAAAGCTCGAGTCCCAACAGCAAGAAAACAAAAGCGTGCAAAAAGTGCATTGGCCCAATCACTCAATCTTCTATTCCGACCACCTTGCTTACATACATCACAGGAATTCGGATCCCTCAAAGACGATGAAAGCATCTACAAATTGGTCGGCCCAGTACTTTTGAAGCAAGATTCTGCAGAGGCGAAGAGTACGGTGGATGGCAGACTGGAGTACATTGAGAAGGAGATGTGAGTGCTATATACATTGACGTTCCAGGGATGTGATTACTGACTTGACTATTCTCAGCAAGAGAATAGAAGGCAGTATTGAAGATATTCAAGAGAAGAGCGAGGGGAAAAAGACCGAGGCAAGTGCGCATCTGGCTGTTTTGTACGGCTTGCTGACAGTCGCCCAGATTTTACAAATCCAGACGCAATTGCAGCAGGGCGCTGCTTCTGCTTAGGATGTCGCCAATTCTCATCTTCTCGCCCGCATTGCTGTCAAGCGCTGCTGGGCGGGTTTGGATCTTGAAGAAGGCGTCTCATCTTGACACGGTGCATTGCTAGTTGCAGTCTTGCAGGGAAAGCATTTCTGTTCCTCGCTTACCGTCTCTCATGTTCACGTGGACTAGCAGCTCTCCTGGCCACCTGCAGTGCTTGCTGCTACTATGATGCAGGGGCTGCGTCTTTCAGCCTCGACGTTGGTATTTGCTTGACTTCCCCCTACTCACACAGGACGAGATGCAACGGATCATGGATGATGAGCCAAAGAACGACAACGTTGTCTCTTCGTACTTCCGTCAACCGATCCATGGTCTCTCGATCTAGCACAAGATCCCCAGCAAGTGAAATCATACTAACGTGGGTCAAACTTTGCCATGACTAGATAGAGACCAATTAGGTCAAATACTAGAGAAGACTGCACAAACACAATAATCGGATCGTCTTCTCGGGGCACAGATGGCAGTGAATCGCCATTGGCCCGGTATGAGTTCCCGTTGAACAAGAAGCTTGACTGTCCTGCTCACCAACGCCGGAGGCGAAACCACTTTCAGACGATGAGCAGCCCCGAGCCGGACCTTGACGCATTCTCGACTCATGTTCACGAGACCACTGATTTCAGCATGCTGGGAGAAGCCATGGAACCCGAGCTCCGAAACCGACAATGTCAGCGCCAGTTGATCAGGCACCTGGTGGAGCCAACACCTTACTCAAAAGTGCTAGCAATGGCTTTGGAGCCCAGCCGTTCGGCATACTTCCGAGAAGCCTCAAGTGATGCTGCAAATTTCTTTCCGGAGATGGAAGCAGCCGCCTAGCCTTTCTGTCGGCGCAGAAGCATTTAAGCAAATTGAGACTCTGCTCATTACAACTTCTATTGGTACCGCTCATGGAAAGTAGAATGGTAAAGCTTCATTAGATGCCATACATTTGACGGGATTCCGGACAGAGCGGCGCCACGGAAGCGACTGGTCTTCACACCAGAACCTGAGCACGTGGAGACGTCCATCACCTGTTCATACACCATACGGCAACAGGGCAGCCCAGATACCCTGCAACAATGCCACTTGGTATTGCCGATGAATGAAGAGGAACTATCGGGGGCCTGGCGAAAAGTAGCATTACTTCAACGCTAGGCTACAATGGACAGAACTCCTTCTCTCGCTCCACTTAAACAGAATTACCATGCGACGGGACCCCAAACTGGCACCCGTTTAAGATACCACGTGCCAAGCTACTATTCTTCCTGATATAGTGAAAACAGCACATCAGCCTCGAAGTATGTTGTAGCGGATCGATCGGCTTTGGTTGCTCTACTTGCTGTGAACCATTGGGCGCAAAGTGACGAGTGGGCAAGTCCGGTATAGCTAGCGCAAATATCCTCGCCGAACAAGTCCAGATTGTTCTACGACCCACGATCTAGGGCTGCCAATCAGCCTGCACGTATGTGAGGGCCCACGTTCATCGATGGCGATCGTTGAACATGACTAACCAGCAATGCTTGCAGAGAGAACTGGCTGCCTTGAGAGCAGCCACTTACATGATTGTTGGAGTGGAGTTGAACACTTGTGGCCGATCAAGGACGTGGGATTTCTGTTGTTCATGGATATCTTGAGTTCTGCGTTCATCAATGCAAGGCAGTTCTGATGGCCTTCGTATCAAAACTGGGGTATCCTCAACTGCGTAAAGACAATGGATCTTCCTAGCAAATTTTCCTTTTGTAGGAAAGTGCTTCCGTTGACAGCTGCAGAGCCATGATAACATCGAAGACAGCGTACGGCATCAAGTCTAGGCAAGGGTGACTAATGAAACCATCGTCATATCTATCCCCACCCACGCATTTGTTAGCGGTGTAGTTCTAGCACTGCCAACCCCAGACTCCGACATTACACTGCATTCGCGTGGAAACACATGCGGTTCCAATTCGTACATCCTCCACAACGTACAGCTTAGCGCACAAGCTCTGGCTGAAGTTGGGCCAAGTATTATATAGAAGCTGCAGGTAGCACTCTGTTCTGATACCGTCTGCTCGTCTGTCATAGGTGAGCTGACGTGTTTGACGTGTTGGCCGGAACGCAGTAGTACGAGGATGTTCCTTGTCCGACGCCTTATTCATGATCCTTCACTATTCTTCAAACATCCCACTTGCGAGTTTATGCCCAACTTTCAGAATCACATCATACCAATGCCGCCGCCACAGTCTGCAAGATTTTGATAGGGAAAATGCCTCCTTCCTCCTCAACGCTGAGTGCCGCCGGGCTCTCGTTCATTGATCTTCGACAGATTATCAAGATAGATATAGAAGCGTCAAATGAACTCCAGGAAAGAATCGATCAACTTCGGAAGTTTTTCGAAAATGGAAGAAGACCGTCCTCAGTCGAGATTGAAACGCTCGAGAAGACCAATAAGGACATGACGAAGGATCTTGTGCAGCGGATTGAAAAAATTGAAAATGCAGGTCCACTCATTCCTGCTGATCGAGAGATGCTGCAAGCACTCAATGCTCGACTCACGGTCTGTGATCGCCAGGGAATGCAACTGGCAGAGCTCCGGGATTTGGATGCGCGCATTGAGCTGGAAGAAGCACAAAAGGCGCGGAGACAGAGCATGTACCAGGACCCGTTACCGCTTGGAGGAGCTCCCAGGATGCCGAGCATGGCCAATACAGTTCAGCTTCCAGCAGAGGCATCAGCCTTCCCTCCGCCACCACCGCCATATACTCCGCCGTATACTCCATCCTTTTCACCTCGCCAGAGCGGTGTGGCTTCTACGTCGCCATTCACCACGCGGCCGACATCCAACTCACCAAGATCGAGCGGTACCAGGCTGAACGAACTGAACAAACCCAACTCATATCCGCCCTCTGTCACAGTCCCGAGTCCCTTCTATGGCGACCCACGAAGGAGTGTTCCAAATCTCGACCGAGGAGGAAATAGGAACGATCTATACACGCCGGGCAAAGCATCTGCCTACGGAGATCCACGACGAAGCAATCCGAGCCTTGACCGAGTCGATAGCAGACATACGTCCATCTCACCTGGGACTGCTGCTCTCATGAACGGAGATCCACTACGAAAAAGTTATCCATGCCTTGACCGAACAGAGCTACAAGCGGCTCCTCCTTCACCACCGGTCAACACACCAACCTCCAGTGATGCACGTAGAAGCAATCCAAGCCTGGACAGAGTCGACAGCAGATATGTCTCGCCTTCACTACCAATCAGCAACGAGAGCCATGGCGAATCTCGTCGCAGCAACCTGGGCTTAGATCGGGTGGCGGAAGGCAGATATGTGCCGCCTTCGCCACCCATGTGTCCAGGGTCTGCGAGCTCGCATAGCAATCCGTCCCCGAAACCTTCTCCGAAGCCTTCGCCTGGGCGAAACCATCCTACGTCGGCAATGAATGCGCTACCCACGTACCACCGTAACCCGAGCGTGGAGAGTGTGGACAGTAAATGGACTCCGCCATCTCCAGCGCCAGCAGGACCTCCGAGCGTGTATTTTCCGCCTGCGGAAGCGGCCGGTAGTCGTGTGGAGTGTACGACGAATACATTCCCACATCCGTGCACTACGTCAACGAAAGTAGCAGAAGGGTTATATTTCCCTCCCCCACCTACCACTGAGTTGAAAGAGGGCCGATCTCCGGCTGTTTCGCCAGGATCTGGCAAAAGATCAAACTCTTATGGAATGCCTTTTCTCCCATCATCTCAAATCCCATCACCGGAGGCCTTTAACGCTTCTCCCTCGGCATCCATCCACAGAGAGCGTCCGGAGTCTTTCTACAATGGCCCATCTTTGGCTCGTGGGGCAAGTCTCTATTCCGTTCCATATCCACCAGCGCATAGGGAACCTGCGCCGGAGTATCGTCCCCCAGCGTCAGCCGGCTATACGCCTGCTGGAGACCAGACTATCCCTATCCGCCGAAGCAACAGTGGCAAAGCACCGGCAGCATCGTCTTCCTCCGGAACAGGCAATTATCAATTCTATTCTTACGCCGATTACAGCTCTGACGAAGAGGACGACGCGGAGTTCATAGCAGAATGGGAAAAGATCCGGTGGCCGCTGGCATATCGCGTCCTGGATATCGATCCCAGCCTTGATCCTAGGAAGGTGCAGGAGGAGGCTGTGAAGTGAGTTGCCCGGAGGCCGCGAGCCTGCTCACTTCCTCTTTCATGTACTGACTTGTAGTAGTGCCCTTGCCCGCCTCTCTCTCAAACACGATCCCGCACGTTTCCCAAACGACCCGGACGCACCAGCTCGCTGGGCAGCGATCAACAAGGCCTTCGACGTTTTGGTCCATCCGGGAAGGAAGCAGAATTATGATATCCATGGCAACGAACCGCAAGAGTTGAAGGAGATTGATGTGGAAGAACTGAAGGAGATTGATGAGATGCGATAGATCAAGAGAGGTGTGATGGCGGTCATGCATTGAGTGCGACGTGTTCGCTGGATGTCGTACCTCGATTGTAGAATGTGGGAGGCGGTTTGATGAGCTAGTTGTGAAGCGTGCTCACGCGTGACTTCTTGGCGGGGATTTACTTCTTCTCTGTGGGCGTTCAAGCCTGCATGACAGCTTTGTTTGTTGATCATTGCTGATGTGTAGTGTATGATGTAGATATCAGTTTGCGCGTATACCGTACACGAGTATTTGTGTGTTACCATTGTCAGACTCAGGCCATGCTTGTACGGCATACAGCCTGAAGACCCCGTATATCAGGATGGACTTCGAAATCCTCAGAAGTCGCAGGTCGTACTTTATGGTAAGGTAAGCTTGGCACCTCAATCCAAAACAAGCAGGATGTCCACCACAAGCAGCAGCGAGATCCGTTCACGTGCGGCGCAGTTCGATGCTATGATGATGACGAAAATGGTGGAGAGGGATCCATAGCGAACCTGGAGTACTTCGCCTGCGATGTGGATCCTTAAGCGCTGTCTTCAATGCCTGGAGAACATGCAACTCGTCAAGGAGAAGGTCGAGGCTGGGAACGAGTGAGCTTCGCGTACCATGTCTCTGGCCACTCCCTGGCTACACAATGGCAGTATTGTACACACCCAAGGTGCGCTGGATGAACGTCTCCAGGCGCCGACCATCGAGGTTCCGGTCACTTCAGATTACGGGATCAACGTCCGCATATCACCATCGGCTCAGCTGAAACGCAATTGCTGGGACTGCTGACAGCCCGCTACAAACCATCAGCATTGGCGAGTGAGTGGTTCTCGATGTCGGCGAATACGTCTACGGCGCACATTCGTTGTATTGGGGAGAGACGACACGTCGGCAGAGACCCGTTGTGGCGGGAAGAGTGACAATTGAAGATGACATCCATGTTGATTCTTACGCAGTAATCTTGCAAGTATCTACTGTCGGCCTTCGCATGCGTGATGCTTGAAGGACTGGCCGCGTGCAAGCGCGGAGGGCCAAGCTTTGGCAGCTGCTGATCAAACACAGCTGACGGAAGGTGCAGACTGGCCACTGTGCTCGGGGAGGCTGCACAATCAGCGCTTCTGCCGTGGTGACGCGACATGTTCCCGGCGTACCACATTGCCAGAAGAAGTCCCGCAGGTTGTCCGCAAGCTGTGACAGGGCATCGCGATGAGTAGGCAGGTGCATGCAATGGCTAGAAAAGCAGGTATATCGGCGCCAATCATACCGACATCTCCCACCGGCACCGTACCAACAAGCAGCTCAGGTACTAGCACCTTGCAGGAAGTATTCATGCTGGAGATCGCGGTTGCAGCGGTACTGCTGTTGGCGCATGCCGTGTTGGGCTGATCAAAGACTGTCGATCGGAAAGCCAAGACAGACCACAGCACGGTTACTGCGCAGCGACGGCTCTCGTCAACATCGAGGTGATCAAATACCAGGTTTGCGCAATGTGCCATCGGGGTGGATCATCCTGTCTAAAGGGCACACTCAGCGCACACGCTCATCGGTCACATCCTCCATCTCCCTCTCGACCAGCTTCTTGTCGGTGTCGGTGGTGAGGCCGATGGCGGCCTCTGCCTCTTTCTGGTTGTACGGCTCCTCCTTGAGCTGCTTGACACGTCTCTTATGCGGCTTGCCCTTCTCGTGGGCCTTGAAGTTGGTCTCGCTCTCGAACCATTTCGCACACTCCGTGCAGTAGAAGTCGCCAAAGCCAGGCAAGTCCTCCAACGCCTTCGTGTCCTTGTACTGCTGCAGATGCTTCTGCGAGTGCTTGTCGGCGTAAATCTGATCCAGGTCCCGAGTGTGGCGTCTGGTCTTTTTCTTCGAATTGACCCCTCTGATTGCCGGCATCTTAGCCTCGATGCGAATGTCGCTGATGTGAGCGATATACGCTTTGCGCCGAAATTCGGGAGCGCGGCACAGGGCAACAAAACGCGCAGCCGTCACTGCTTGCGGGACGACGGTGGGCGGTGGGCAGTGGGCGATGGGCAGAAGCAGGCTCCGGTAATTGACGAGATGAAGGACAGGAATATGACCGTCTGCCGCTGTGAAGGCGCACCAGCGACGTCGGCGACACACCCGTTTTCCTTCGAATTGTCACGGTGAAAAAGCAGCAGAGCCCGCGGCTGGCCCCGGCCTCTTCCTCGGCTCGACGAGCACCACTGTGCCCGCCAGCCAATCAATTGCTGCTTAGTTGCGAACCACCACCAGCTCAGTCTCTGTCGTAACTAGCGAGCTTTCTTCTGCACGCCTCGCATCGTCTCGCTCCGTTTATCCTCCTCCTCTTGATAACGACCTCACGCTTCAGGTCGACTGCTGCACCTGCAAGTACATCTCCTCTCCCCTCCCTTACCACAGTCCACTGCAGCAGTCTGGGACACACCATGATCGGCGCCCGATTAGCAGCGCGACAGCTGGTATGTTTCCTTCTGATAGCTCCTCGGGACTGGCCTGACCCTCATTGATCGTCCACCACAACCGCTGACATGTCTCCAAACAGCCCCGGCTGGGCCGGCGGTCGTTCGCTACCGTCAATGACTCCGCTCTCACCAAGAAGGTCGAAATGACCAACTGGGAGAAGGGCCATTACATCAACTACGCCGGCATGAATGAGACGCTCCAAATCGTGCGGAAACGCTTGAACAAGCCGCTCACATACGCCGAGAAGATCATGTACTCGCATCTTGACGATCCGCACAACCAGGACATCGAACGCGGTAAGAGTTATCTCAAGTTGAGACCCGACAGAGTGGCTTGCCAGGATGCCACCGCTCAGATGGCGATTCTGCAGTTCATGTCTTCGGGCATGGACGCTGTGGCCACGCCGACTACTGTGCACTGCGATCACTTGATTGAGGCACAAGTCGGTGGTGAGAAGGATTTGGAGAGGGCGAACAGCATCAACAAAGAGGTAATGTGGGCTGAGGTCGATGGAGCTTCGGACTCCGACTAAAGTGGTACACAGGTTTACGACTTCTTGAGCACATCTTGCGCCAAGTACAACATTGGTTTCTGGAAACCAGGATCTGGTATCATCCACCAAATTGTCCTCGAGAACTATGCTTTCCCTGGTGGTCTGATGATCGGTACTGATTCGCACACTCCAAACGCTGGTGGTCTCGGAATGGCAGCCATTGGTGTTGGTGGTGCTGATGCTGTGGATGTCATGGCCAACCTTCCATGGGAGGTCAAGGCACCAAAGGTCATCGGTGTTCGCCTTACTGGGTAAGATTGAAGTGCACATGTTGGCTTTGACATCTGAGAGTGTTGCTGACCTTGTCTTTCTCGCGATTGTAGAAAGATGAGCGGATGGACTGCTCCTAAGGACATCATTTGCAAGGTCGCTGGTATTCTCACTGTCAAGGGCGGTACTGGTGCCATTGTCGAGGTAAGCAGCCGGTCACCAATAGACCACGAAGATCGAGACTGACCTCGAAAGTACCACGGCCCTGGTACTGAGAACCTGAGCTGTACTGGCATGGCCACTATTTGCAACAGTAAGTTAGGACGTTGAACGGTTGTTCTCCGTGCGTGATACTGATGAATTGTTCAGTGGGTGCTGAAATCGGTGCCACCACATCTCTGTTCCCATTCAACGACCGCATGTACGACTACCTCAAGGCCACCAAGAGACAGCACATTGGAGACTTCGCACGAGGCTACGCCACTGAGCTCCGCGAAGACGAGGGCGCTGAGTACGACGAGCTGATCGAGATCAACCTCGATGAGCTCGAGCCACAAATAAATGGTCCATTTACACCAGATCTTGCCACTCCACTCAGCAAGTTCAAGGACGCGGTCAAGGAGAACAAGTGGCCACAAGAGCTGAAGGTTGGTCTTATTGGTTCTTGCACAAATTCTTCGTACGAGGACATGAGCCGTGCCGCATCTATTGCTCAGGATGCACTCGACCACGGTATTAAGGCCAAGGCTTTATTCACAATTACTCCTGGCTCTGAACAGATCCGCGCTACTACGGAGCGTGACGGCCAGCTCAAGACACTCGAAGACTTTGGAGGCATGGTTCTTGCCAACGCCTGTGGAGTAAGTCTCATGTTTCCTGCCATTTGTTGCTCTCATGCTAACGTCTGACCAGCCCTGTATTGGTATGTTATAAAGTTTCCTTCTGTGTGGTTTTCTTATGCATCTACCCAAATCAGGAGCGCCCGGGACTGGATCTGGAGTGCGCTCCCAGTGCCCGACCACGTGGCATCGTCGGCATTCCAGCTTTCTGGGAGTTGATGATCGCAGCATGCGACAATTGGACGGCGTCCGTTAGGCCAGGCTCGAATTGGTGCTGACGCCGTGGGTGCCGAGCGAATTGCACATTCAAATCATTATTACCACCACCACCACAACCGCACTCGGTCCATCACGATCGGTCGTCGAAGGCATCGGAGTCTGGGCCTCGCTCTGCTGTGGACCCCGCAGTGGAGCGCTGGCACCAGCGCTCGACAATCTTATCGTTACTGTGGCATTGGCATCCGGACTGGCTCACTGTTTTCGCCTGGCTTACGATGTGATATGGAAATGTTCCGCCCGGCGATGTTGTTGTTACTATGGCTCCGAAATCTGGTAACGCGTCATGACATGCAATTAGCACCCTGGAGGGGTATCTGGCTCGATGTACTGGTTCAATCCGGCTCACGTGGATGATCCTTAACATTGTTCACACTTTTTCGTTTCATCTGGTATTCATACAATGTGCTAACCAGTTTTCTAGGCCAGTGGGATAGACGGTACCACACACAACCTGCTCAAACGTCGCCATGATTGTACTAACCTTGCTTTAGTGATGTGCGTAAAGGGGAGCCTAACAGCATCGTTTGCTCCTACAACCGCAATTTTACGGGCCGTAACGATGCCAATCCAGCTACTCACTCCTTCGTCACTTCGCCAGATATCGTTGTCGCGTTGACCTTGGCTGGTGACTTGTAAGTGAAAGCAAGTCTGACGACCGTTAGTCATGCGCTAACATTAAAACAGAACCTTCAATCCAATTGCACGGCTACCATAACTTCCGTGAGGCAACGCACGCTAACTACTTCACAGACTGACACCCTCTTGGACAAGGACGGCAAGCCATTCAAGCTGAAGGAGCCATCTGGTGATGGTCTGCCTTCCCGTGGCTATGATCCAGGTCAGGACACGTATCAGGCACCACCACAAGACCGCTCTTCTGTCTCCGTCGCCGTTGCGCCAACCTCCGACCGTCTTCAGATCTTGGAGCCGTTTGAGCCATGGTATGTACGCAGATCCCTGGGATTGAGACTTTTGGCTGACGCACTTCCAGGGATGGCAAAGATCAGACCAATTTGCCAATCTTGATCAAGGCTCAGGGCAAGGTAGGCAGATCTGACAGCATATCTATCTGGACCTTTGCTAATTAGACTTCAGACGACAACGGATCACATTTCCATGGCTGGTACTAATCGGATCTTTCCTACTTCGTCGCCAAGTGCATGCTAACTGTTTCTTAGGCCCATGGTTGAAGTACCGTGGCCACCTGGACAACATCTCAAACAACTTGCTCATCGGTGCAATCAACTCTGCCAATGGAGAGGCCAACAAGGTCAAGAACCAGGAGACTGGTGAATTCGATGCTGTGCCAGCTACTGCCCGTGACTACAAGAAGAGAGGCATCAAGTGGGTGGTCATTGGTGACTGGAATTACGGAGAGGGTTCGTCCCGTGAACACGCTGCCCTCGAACCAAGACATCTTGGCGGTCTTGCTATCATCACCAGGTCCTTCGCTCGTATCCACGAGACCAACTTGAAGAAGCAGGGTATGCTTCCACTCACTTTCCAGAACCCAGAGGACTATGACAAGATCCAGCCAGACGACCGCGTCGATATCAAGGCCACCGAACTCGCAGTCGGGAAGCCGGTCACTATGACCGTCCACCCCGCGAATGGCGACAAGGCGTTCGATGTTCCACTTGTTCACACCTTCAACGAGCCGCAACTGGAGTGGTTCAAGAACGGAAGTGCATTGAACACCATGGCCAAGCAGGCCAAGTCATAGACTGGTTGCACAGGCGAGACAGGAAAAGAAAGCAGATCTACCACTACTACTGAGCAGAGACAAGAAAAACGAGATTCGGTTTCTGAATGATGACATACAGGATGGACATGCTTCTTTCTCGTCACGAGGAGGGAGGAGACTCCATGGGTTATTGCTGCTGCAATGAGTTTGTTGTGGCATTGTTGTGCATAGTTGCTTCATGGCGCTGTTTGGTCGGACCTATGTATTCTGACAATGAGTTTGAACACCACTTGAGGCCCAGATGCATGCCTTACATGTATTTGGCCTCGGCTTTGCCTCTGGCCTAAAGCACCACGATTCCGCTGAGGGTGTGACACCCTTGCACGGAGGTGAAGGCAGCACTAACTACTGTTATCTCAGCCGATGAAGATGAAGATGAGCGCAGCCGATCCCGTGCCGGCGCCTCGTGCCCGCCGTGGCCAAGCAGATGCTCAAGCAAGTGGTGTGCGTTAACGGTTGGACATGGTTCGTTGACGAATCTTGTCACATTCACTTATCATCCCGGTATGCGAGCGAGTCGTGATAGTCCTGTCTTCACCAAACAGCCTGCTCTTCCAACGCTTTATTCTTCCCTGATAATCTCATGTACTCGCCCTTCGCAGTGGTCGTGAATGAAGTGCGTTGATCGGGCGTGACGGCCACAACCCCACCACACGCACGCAGTCGACGTCACTCTCGCGGTGACGGGCGACTATTGGGCTTGCGAGATCAAGCAGCCAACCACGCATTTCCTGGCCTTGATCAAGTCTCCCCGCCTCTCACACGCTGCCCGCGAGCGATAGCATCCTGTAGGCAGATTGCGAGGCGGCCACACTGCCAAGGCAGCCTTCCGCTGCGACAACTTCTACCGCTGCGCTGCCGCCCTTACCAGCACACGCCTCCACAACATGATCTTCCGGTCGGGTAAAAACTCGTCGGAGGAGTGGCCTGCTACCACTGACACCTCTGACCTACCTGCCTCAGAGACCGCAGTTGTCGAGACCAACGCTGCCACCGCCACCGCCCCCGCCGCCACCACCACCACCACGACCACAAATGGCCAGCCGCCCAGCGCCCCCAAAGTCGAAGCTGCAATCGCACAGGATGGCCAGACGCCTTCCGACACCAGCAAGCTCAAGACCTTTTTGATGATCTTGAAGAAGTTCATCGGAGTCACAGACATCGCCGCCGTCCGCTTCAGTCTTCCAGCACAGTTGATGGAGCCGATACCCAACCTCGAGTACTGGCACTACCTGGACCGACCCGAGACATTCGCCGCGATTGGAGATAGCGATAACCCGCTCGAGCGAATGCTCGCGTGTCTGCGATTCTGGTTTACAAAAGATCTGAAGTACGTCAAGGGGAAGCCTTGCAAGCCATACAATAGCTCGCTGGGAGAGTTTTTCCGATGCACATGGGAGGTGGAACCCAAAGACGGCGCGCAGAAGCCGACAAAAGTGAACTACATCACGGAGCAGACCTCTCACCACCCACCAGTCTCGGCCTATGCCTACGAGTGTCCTGAGAAGGGGATCGAGGCTGTGGGCTACGACCAACTCTCCGCCAAATTCACAGGGACAAGCGTGAAGGTCGTTCCTGGACAATACAACCAAGGCATCTTCGTCAAGCTAAAGAACCGCGACAACGAAGAGTACCAGCTCACACATCCCGCAGCCTTTTTGGGTGGCTTTCTACGAGGCAACCTGTACGTCAGCGTCGCAGACACCTGCTACGTGACATGCGAGAAGACTGGCATCAAGACCATCCTCCATTATCTCGAAGAAGGCTACTTTGGCAAAACTCAGAACAAAGTTGAGGGCATCATCTATAAGCCCACCGACTTCAAATCCGACAACATCACTAAGCTCAAAGATGTCCCGAAAGAACAAATTCTCGGCCGTATCGAAGGCGTCTGGACCGATAAAATCTACTATTCCCCAGGTGCGACAGAATTCAAGAAGCTCCCCGAGTCCGAACGAATTCTCCTCATGGACGTTACACCCCTTGTGCCCATACAGAAAAAGTGTCCTCCAATGGAACAGCAGCTACCGAACGAGAGCCGGAAATTCTGGGGGAAAGTGACTAACGCGATAACGAGTAAGCAGTTCGGACTTGCGACTACGGAAAAACAGAACTTGGAAGAGAGGCAGCGGGAAAGAGCTGCGGAGCGGCAGCAGCAGGGAAAGAAGTGGCAGCCAAGGTTTTTCACCACTGTCACGGAGGAGGATGGGAGGGCCGTGTTGAATGACGAGGGGAAGATGGTTATGGAGGGCATGCAGAGAGGAGAATATCAGCTGAAAGAGCCGGAAGAGTATGGGGCTCTTTGATAATACGAAGATCCGGGTGGCGGGTTGCATCTAAGAATAGACGACCGATTGAGTTCCGATTATGGTCTGGATATGGAGATTCTTTGCATGTTGACGGCGTTGGAGGCATTCATGGGCATACGAATGACAGGGTTGGCTGATGATGATCATGCACAGAGACCTGCCACCGTCGAGTGCTGACGCGGTCTTGGGATGAACTTGAAGCTGCATGTAGATACTTCTGAGCGGTTGAAGATCTACTGGATGACGCAGAATTACAGGAGATGCCGGTGCTGACGGCCGTGCAATGTATAGCTCGGTGTTGCAGATGGATGCTTACCGTTCTTCTCTACCAATCGATGTGGCTCAACGCCTGGTTCGGCTTCATAGTCATCTGCAGCAAGATCCGAGTATCACGTATTTCCGCTGCGAGACGCTTTTGGTGAAGTGACTCTTCGGTAAAATGCTTCCAGTGCGAAAGGCTTGTTTGGTTAGTGATGTGACGTGGTGTTGGAATATGTTGGCGATATGCATGTGGCGAGATGTCATTAGAATGAAACTCCACTGGACATGGTCGCCCTCGCCTAGGAGGCTGCGAACAGTGGCGGAATTACATTGCAACAGCTGTACATTGCAACTGCTGGATGGCGGTAGGCTGTTCAACATAACAGTTTCGCAATATCTGGCGCAATTCACGAATCCAGCAACACTTGTCGAGTGGCAGATTTCTTGGTTGTGGCATGCAAGGCTGGATGTGCCAGTTGGAACTTCTGGAAAGTTGTGGGTTCCCAAGCGGTCATCGCGAGTGAGCGGAAAGAGAAAGGCACGTACATGTAGTCGCGGTGAGGATCGCACATTGCCATGTGAGTGTTGTGGCATTGATACAATCCCAGATCTTTCGGCTCACAGATGCCAGAGTAGACTCCGTGGTCACATTCGGCGAGAAGGCGGAAAGAATTGCCCTCACTCAATATCCCCAAGCGCATCGTGGCACACACAGATGCGTTGGTCAACCTCAGACGTGCGGCGGCACCAGGTTGTGGTCGCTGAACCTCCGGGGCTGACGCACAAGCATCCAGGTCGCTGCCAGGACACAGCGCGCGCAAGTTTCCAAAGCATTTTGGCAGTCCACCTCGATTCTTAGTGGACCGTGGTCTACAATTAAGTCGAGAGGCTTCTAATACAGCTACTGTATCGGCGCTGTATTGACGTTGTATCCGGTACCAGCTGTCATCCAGCTCCAACGCATGTTCTTGTGAACTCGGCTGCTTTTTGGTCGGTTGGTAGTCTGGAGATTCTGGGGCATTTTTGATATGACCTTGCATTCCGCCATCCGTGGTAAGTTTTTTTTTTGCGAACGTGCTGCCAAATACCACTAGGAATTCACCTCCATACTCCCTATAGCCCGGTATTTTGCATCTCTGTGTCTAGAATCTCTGCCTAGCGATTAGATACGGCCAAACAAAAGGGCATATTGATACAGTCCGATCAAAGGTTGGATTGCTGACGGACAATACAAATCAGTTGTCAGGCCGTGATTGGGTGCCTGAGGTTGATGCCAAGGAAACGATGCAGACTTCACCTCATGGGCAAGGAGGATGGAGGAAATTGAAATATTCTGTCTCAACAGAATGAATGCGAATGGGCCGTATGTTGGCCGAGTGCTGCGAGATGGGCTCTAGGACGGCATCAGTGGTAGTGGTGGATGCTGTGCTGGCCGCTTGAGCACCTCTCTTTGCCGCGATGTAACTTATAGCTGAGATTAGAGCTGATGCTGATAAGACCACGGTAATTAGCGTGGCCGAGTTCATCTCCACTATAGTCGACAATTGCCGCGCAAGCATGCCTCGGGAATGTCCTGATTCCCAGTGTTTTGGTCTTCGGCCTTGCTTGAACACCATTGGAAGTGAGCCGCTCTCTAGCTGGGTGGGTATCGCCAAGGATTAAAGGGGTTTTACTGTTCGGGCAGCTTAAAATGCCGTCTGCTCTGCTCAATTGATCCCTTACATTGAAAGCATCGAAATGTTCAGTCGGGCACTTTCCCACTATCGTTCCGAGCCGCATGCGCAGTATCCCCAGCCTTGCCTCCTGCTCTTACAACAGCAGGAGCGATGGGTCTTAATTCTAACCGTAGCAAGAGATGTATACAGCTATCATCAGCTATTTGAGGTAAGCACAGCTTCAATTCGGGGTCGACAATGGGCTGGTGTTGACATAAGACCGGCAGCAAAGTATTACAACCACGCGACCCCGCTTCTCCTCTTGGGTCAGACAGCCGTCGATGAACATAGAACTAGGACAGTCATCTCTTCTCGAAATCAAAGAGTCTGGGGTCAGCAACAACTTCTATGCGACGAAGAGGCGGTATTGAAGCACTTGGCACAAGGGAAAGCAGTCGAACGAGTGAACAATACCGCAAAATTTTACCCTTGACGTACATAAGATAAGCTAAATGATTGAACCCTTTCACTCTCAAACCAACGGAGCTTCACCGAGTACTCTCCTGCTCTCCCTCGCCAACTCATTTCGTCAGTACATGCCATATTATTGCTTCTCCGTAAATTTAGAAGTACTTGGGGTGGGCGGGGTCTGAGAGGTCGAAGACAACAGCCGAGTGTGGCTTGGCACCCCCACGGTTCTCGAAGATGGCCGGGAAGTTAATGGAGCGATTGAAGTGCAGGGTACCGTCTTCGTTGATGTCGATGTACTGTGCGTGGTAGTCAGAGGGTGTGTTGATAATGCCAATGTCACCGGTCTGGACAAAGTAATCGGTAACGACCATGTGCTTCTGGTCTGGCGTAATCTTGAGGTAGTGCGGGCCCAAGATTGGCTGCTCCACGTTTGGATCATCGAGACGCTTCGGGTTGCTCAAGTCTGAGATATCGTACTGCGCAATGTGGTTCGAAGTTGTGCAAGTGAAGTAAGCGAACTTGCCGTCTTGTGTGAAGTCAACCAGGATAGCAGTATTGTCTCGCGCCTTCTCGCCCAGGTCTACAAAGAGTTCCGTGCGACCGGGCTTGCCAGCCGCATCAAGCTCTTCTGGGTAAATGGCCCAAACCTGACCAAGGTGCACTGCTGTGGCAAAAGCGACAGGCTTCGGTTGGTTTGGAATGAATTTGACGTCCTGGATTCCTCCGCCGTCCGGGATCGTGATGGTGTTGACGATCTTACGGGAGGGCAAGTCCCACAAACGGAGAGTGTTTGCCGAGATCTTGCCTAGTGTCGGCTTCAGGATACTGGCAGGAACGATGAAGTCCGAAGTCAGAATGTGACCGTTTTCAAAGTCGATGCTCAAGCCATGGGGGTTGAATTGCTGGTCGAGAATGCTGAGAGTACCTTCGACATCTTCTGGCCACTGGTGGATAATGTTGTAGTCTGCGTCGGTCTCAACCAGACGACCTGGCGAGGTTCCGGCAGCAGACCCCATGTAGGTAAAGAAGAAACCGCCATCTGGTTTGGCGCGAACCTCGTCAGCGATCGAGGAGAGGAGAGCACGATCGCTCTTCTTGAAGGATGGATCGTATGGATCAGACACGTCGAAATAATATCCAGTGTCCTGCGTCTTCAAAAGGGAGAGTAAACCGCCGAACCAGATAGTTTTGCCATCGTGGGACACACCGGAATGATGTGGGCTGTTACCAGAGCTTTTGATCGGGATCACTCGGAGTAGGGTACCGAAGGTGTCGTCGTCAAGAGAGAAGGAAGCCAGGAAATCGGAGTGCTGATTATCGCCTGAAGCAGTGGCGAAATAGCCAATCTTCTTGGGCTTGATGTTGCTTGGGGTGTATGGAACCTCGGGAAGTGGCGGCGTGGGGACCTGGAGGATAGGGAGCGGCGGAGCGTTGGTGCTCAGCGGCTCAGTCACACCAGGAATGAGAGGAATCAGAGGGTCCAGGTGGATCTGACGCTTGTTTGGAGAAGTCTGAGTTGGGCTGGCAAAGGCCAACCCTGCAAAGGCCGCAAAAGTGAGCTTAGAAAGAGACATCTTATGGCGACTTTTCAAGATGTATTTAGCTCGGAGAAGATGAGTTGGAATGAGAGTGAATGAGCAAGTTTGCGACTAGGTGGTGCCGCTGGTGATATATATAACCTTTTCCGTCCATCCTGTGCTGGCCTCCACCCCGAAGTCGGATACGACTTTTCGCAGGACAATGTCGCGACCAGACGAGGCACTTGCCACTATCACTGTCGATCAATCACTGGCCTTCTGTCTCGGGAATGTGGAATGGACCGGTGACCTCCAGCACATCGCCAAGAATACCGTGAGTGGGATGTGCGAGCGCATCGACCGTTTGGACTCTGCGTGGCCACCGTGCCCAACCGAACTGAAGCAACGGACGGGCCCCATGACAGCGTCCACACAAGGAGGCGCCTTCACGATGCTATTGATCGACATCGCCGGCCAGGTGTTCAGGGCCTCGGACTATCAAAGGGATCGTCGCTGTCAAGAGGTGCCACGCTCGGTTCAAGTGCAGTCATACAGGACTCCACGCCGAGCAGCCAACCGTTGAGTTCGGTGGAGACAGAACCGCACTTTCCTATGCACAGCAAGCTGTTAGCATACAGGACTCTTTTGGGCCCCTTGCGAGGGAGGAAGCTACGCTTTCAACTCACATCTCACTCAATCTGGGAGAAGATCTTCAGCCCCTCGAAGATGTGGTTGAGAATACACCACAGACTCAACACCGATATACCTCGGTGACAGAAACTCCAGTACCGAGCAAACTTTTCACATCCGAAGCATAACTGCCCTTGGGATGATTCCCATTACAATCTCGGGACCTGAAGCTTCGCAATAACGGTGGCAAAATTGGCACAGGTGTATCGCACAGGAAAGGCACTTTCCCAGCTTGTACACTGATCTTCGTCGCACTAGCCTGAGATTATGAGGCCCGGGAATGTCGTGACCAACTATGGAAATTTATTTTGGACCACAGGGGCTTTCATTAATCCTCCCAGGCTAAGGTTGACAACGGCTTGGGAACAGTCATTGCGACACTCTTGACCCTGGAAAGAGAAGAAAGTGTGCTGGAGCGAGGTGAGAGCTGCTTGATACAGTAGCACCGAACCATCCGCCTGTAGCCTTCTTCGAAACCTATCCGTAACCAGATGCACGCGTCGACAGTCTCAGGCAGTTAGTGTCCCAAACAGGAAGATTGGTATGAATATTCGGCTAACGCGCCTTCGATACGGATGCCAAGGGTTGCCGAAGGAAAGTCGGTTACTCCCAATCGAGAGAGTCCTGCACAAGGCGGAGCATGAGCTCCACAGCGTTAGTGTACACCAACCGTCCGGGTCGTCCCTGCAAGACCCTGCAAACGCACTTCCTACCAACTTCAACTGTTGTTGCAGCTCTGTTAAAATAGGGATGAGCAAATGGTCACACTGCATTCACGTGGCATCGTGATGAGGTGATCTTGCTCGAGAACCAAGAAGTCAAGGAACAGGGGGCTCATGAACAGCAGGGTTCTCTCCTGTTTCAAAGAGAGGGAGGCCGAAGCGAGCTGTGATGAAGGGACGACTGCCTCTGCTTGACCACTTGTCTGTCCTCTGGGGAAGTCTTAAACAAGGAGACTAGCCTCGTTGGACTTCTCGTGAGCGTAGGGGTCGTTCCTACCGACAGCGACTTAAGTAGGTATCGAGAACTGTCCTTAGAGACTCCAACTACTCTAGCTGTTCATGAGCGGCTGCACCGCAGCCAGAGCCGCACGTGTATCGACTTATGGACTCATGAACGGACAACGTGCCGTTTGGAAAGAGGTAGGTAATGGCTGTAGAGATCTGCACAACTTACTCGACAGATGAAGTCGTGACAGGCTGTGTAGATATTGGTTAAGTCGTGTACTAAGCTAACTGCTTGCACCGGCCCGCTGGCTTAGCTCGGCTTTGGCTAGCAAATTGCCGGTTCGGGAAAGCGACTGAACGCCAAGGAGAGTAGTGCCGATGGCGCGATCAGCTCTACATTGACGAATGCATACTGTAGTGGCCAAGACACCGTCGAGGGGGCCAACAGCACCAAAGCAAGGCGTACCTAGTCGTTGCCCAGCCATTCTTAGCAGCTTGGCAGCACAAGGCGACATAGTCTACACTCAAGGTGTGATTCCAGCTCATACCATTCTGATGCTTGTTTTGGAAGAGGATTGCATCACGACAGAACGATCGCCGGCAAGCCTACCAGGCTGATCAAGTTGGAATGGACTCCACATGGAGCTTCCTCCTGGGGACTGCAGACCCTGCACTATGCCATTCCCTCAAGAAGCATCCTGACCCCGGCTCGACGTCCCTGCAGCTAGAGCTTTCCATACCTTTGTCACCATGAAGCTCGCCCATTTGATTGCCGGCGCTCTTGTTTCACAAGTCCTTGAAGGTGCCGCAACGCCGTTAGTGTCAGCAGTGACACCTGCAACTCCGAAGCAGTTTGAGGAGCGTCACTTGCCAGGCAAGCGCTCGTCAAAGCATCTGCGTCCTGTCACCGAGAAGGTCAAGCGCCAGTACACCAGTTCTGACGAAGCATCCTTGGGATCCCCAGATACGACGGTCCCGGGCTACCTCGATGGCTTGACTGTGGAGGGCGAGCCAGAGGGTACAAACGGAAGAGGTGCTCCATTCTCGGGTAAGATACATTGGCGGTTTGGGGAGGTCATGGTATGCTAAACCACGTCAGGTGGCACCAATCCCATCATTGACATTGAGAACCCCAGCAATTTGGGCCAAGAGTCCACGGACGCCGGTCTAGTGGTGAATTTGAAGTGGCGCTTCTCGGACTCCAAAGTTCGCCAACTCAAGGGCGGCTGGGTGCGCGAACAAGTTGTTACGGACCTGCCATCGAGCAAGGACATATCAGGAGCTCAACAGCACTTGAAGAAAGGAGCTATTCGCGAGCTTCATTGGCACCGCGTGGTTCGTCACGATGCAGCATAGACTAGGAGGCAGCTCCGAGTGTAGGACTAACCATGCAAGTAGGCTGAATGGGGCTTCGTCTACGCTGGCCAAGTCGCCGTTTCCGCTGTGGATGAGAACGGCAAGAATCAGTATGAGATCCTCAACGTGGGCGACATCTGGTACTTCCCCAAGGGCGCTGCCCACGTCATCCAAGGTCTGGGCGAGGAGAATGAGTATCTCCTTGTCTTCGATGACGGCAACTTCGATGCATCTGGAACCACGTTCATGGTCGACGATTGGATTTCGCACACGCCCAAGGACATTCTTGCTAAAAACTTTGGTGAGTCGCTCGTTCACAGGCACGAGTCCTTCCCAACTGAATCTTCTCCCTAGGTGTCAACGCGTCCCTCTTCAACACCGTGCCCTCTCCCAATCCATACATCACGGCCAACAGCAGTGGCGGTGTCAACGAGGAGGGAGTCGACCACCCTTACGGCGAGCTATCCGGCGCCAGCTCGTATGTGATCCGCAGCTCCGACGTGGAGCCCATCGTCGCCCCGGGCGGCGGGGGTTCGATCCAAATCTTCGACTCCCGGAGCTTCCCGATTTCCACCACCATTGCGGCCTCGGTCGTGACTGTCAAGCCAGGCGCCCTTCGTGAGCTCCACTGGCACCCCACGGTACGTTCGCACCTTCGCTGCGTAGTCTATACCCACTGACACACGATAGGCGGAAGAATGGGTGTACTTCCTCCAAGGCCAAGCCCGCGCGACCGTCTTCATCGGCAGCGCCTCTGCTCGGACCTTCGACTTCAGCGCGGGCGACACTGCCGTGTTCCCCGACAATTCCGGGCATTATGTCATCAACACGTCCAACTCCACCGACCTCGTGTGGATCGAAATCTTCAAGGCGGATCGCGTGGCCGATATCTCGTTGACACAGTGGCTCGCGCTCACTCCGGCTCCGATTGTTGCGCAGGTGCTGAATATCAGTGAGACCGCCGTGAGGCAGCTGAAGAAAGAGAAGCAGCTTATCATCGCGTAACCGGAGGTGCCAAGAAACATGATCGACAGTGGTAATGCTTCGGGAGAATTGTTTTTTTAGTGCCTACATTCCATCTAATTTTGCCGGCTAGTACAAGAGAAAGCCATGTTCCACAAAGCAGAAAGAAAAAATCGACGGACAGAATTCCGGACAAGAGTACGATTTCCACGAATGGTTGGGGACAGACATGGCGGACCACATGCCCTCCTCAAGATACAGGTACATGTACATACACATGTATTTTTACACGTCTGGAGTACTGCCCGTCTCATCTCAAGCCACATTCTCCTGCGTGCATACAGATTGTTATCTAATCCATGCATCCCCATTTCTGCCTGCCTGTCTCGGTTTTCCACCAAGGACTTTCTACGGCCTGTCACTAGATCATTCATCACTGCACCGCGGGTGGAGAGTCCAGTCCATGAAGTGATGCTAACGACATGGATACGGGATTCGTGCCGGAAGTGCGTATTCGATTGCCGAGAGGTGAAGTCAAAACATACAATCACCCCATGTCGATCGTCGTACGGGGGTCCCCTCCAGCTCCAGGTCCATTGCTCCTTGTGTGGAGCTATGTAACTACAGGCCGGATAGATCAGCTAACGTGATGCTTCCTCTTCCTCTCCCTCTCCTTCTTTTATTATCCTTCTATCCAAAACGACTGGTTCCGTTCGCTGACGCTCAAATGTGAGCGCCCAATACCTGCAAGGTTCATGTTGGAAAACTCTCCGCAGTGCCGCGTACATGGCGAAGTCGTCTTACGGCAATCCCACCCATACTTACGCCTGCAGCCTACTTCCGCTGTCTTCTCGCCGCTTCGCGCTATGCAACTTTCCCGGTTCCACAAATGGTACACATGGTCACGCCACCGCCCGCGACGCCTCTCTTCTCTCCGGGGGCGCGGGCCCTCCAAACCGAGACGAAACACGACGTTCCACCCCGAAACTCTCGATTGAGAAGGGTAGCACATATTCCCAACCTTGATGCGGGCGAGGTAAGCAATTTCCAACACCGCTTGCGTTGCAGCGAGGACGCAAGGAAGACGAGGTGTCATAACAACAGCGGCAAGAGGTGGTGAGAAGATTGGAAGCTACTGTGATACCATTCTAGTCCCCATTGTATCCAGCAGCGGTGAGTTCCTTCCGAACTTGCTCTTCCGTACCTATCTTCAACACCTGCGTTCCTTCCAACTTTTCGCCTCCTGCCTGCCGCATTTTGAGGTCGTCGATGGCTCGCAACTTCTTCAAGAGGCTGCGAATCTTCTTCTCCTCAGGCGTGCCTGCCCCTGGTGATGTCACGCTCAGCTCCGGCGGCTCCGGCGCGGCAGGTGCCATAGCAGATGCGCCGTTCGTGCCTGCCTTGCCCTTGCTAGAAGACGCGCCGTTGTGAGATGGCTGTGTGTTCACGTGAGGTGGAGCGTCTCGCCTGCGCGATTGTGGGCGAGAGGGGTGCGCCTGGTTTCCTCTCGCGGTGTTGGAACGGCTTCGAGAGCGCTGAGTGCGATCGGGTGATGCACCCTCGCCGTTTGGACCTGGAGCCTGCAGGCCTTGCGCCTTGGCCTCTGCCTCCTTCGCCTTTTTCGCCTCACGCTTCTTCTTGTTCTTCAGAGCTGCTTTGCTCAAGTTCTCATCGCCATCCTGTGAAAGCGAGACTCCCCCGCCGGGAACAGCACCGGGCGGCAGATCACCACCAAAAGCACCGCTAACCGGCTCGGCGCCCGGAACGATACGTGGTCTGGGAGCCCTAGGTCCAAACCCGTTCGTTGCTGGCTCTTTCCCGGACATCATCTCTCTTACGAAAGCAGCGCCACCCTCATCCTCGCGCTTGAAAGCCAGAGGAGTCGCAGTTCCACGTGCACCGGGCGGACGATAGGCTCCAGCGGGCTTGGATGGAGTCTTGCGAGTTCCAAGGTAAGCCAGAGCCGAGGGATGCGGGACGGGAACAGGAGAAAGTACATCCTCGATCGGGTGCAGGGCCGCTGGCTGGGGCCGCCAGATGACCTGATACAGCTCCGTCATGTCCTCATGGTACATCAGACTGCCGCCTACGTGCCAGATGCGAATGCCGTTGTCCACACGCAGGCGGGGACTCGTGGTTGCGGTCAGAATGTGCTTGCCATCAGGACTCCATTCGCAGACGGAAGCGTTGCTGGCTTCGATGGTGCATACTTTCTCGTAGTTTTTGGATAAATCGTAGATATCCATTTGACCAGCCAAATTCCCAAAGCCAGCGACGATGACGAAACGACCGTGTGGAGAAAACAGGATGGTGTTCCTAGGACCAAGATTGAAACTGTGTTGGGCAATAGCACGCTGGTTGAATATGGTGGTCTTGGCGGGCATATAACCATATACCACTCCAAATTCTTTCGAGTTTGGCGACCATGTGACGTCGTGAATTGGCCCCTCCTTGTCGAGTGTGATGCGTGAATCGAAGCCTCCACTCGCACTCAGGATGTACATATTGGTTTCGCCATAGTAACTCTTGTTGCTTTTGTCGACATCCGTCTGTGCCAGCACGATCACACTTGTGCCTTCCTGGTTCCACTTAAGCTGGACCTTGTCGCCCTTGAAGAATGTCTTCTGAGATACAGGTTGCGTGAATTGCGGGACATTGAAGACCTTGACAGCAGCTGGCTGTCCTTTCCGCTCAGGGACGAAGACGGCGACGCCATTCGTTTGGCCTAGTAAAGATGTTAGCGCCTTCCTCAAGATCAAGTGTGACATGGCAGAATATGGCACAGTCTAGCCTGCTGTCAAAAGCTGTCGCCATCCGTGACAAACAGCGCACTCACCAGGCGACAACGCAAAGTCGGAAACGCCCTCAACGCGCAACTTGTTCCAGACAGTACCCAGGTCCTTGCTCTCATAGAACTGCACCTCGTTGTTGACACAGCGAGCACAAAACTGCTCGTCTTGTGTGTATTGCAAGTTCCAGCCAAACTGGTTCTTTTGAACGAACTTTCCCACCACGGCGCGCTCCCCGTCTTCACCAGCATTTTCATCAATGGTGCGCCAAACTTTCAAGTTCTTGGTGGCATTACCCTCCTCGTCCTTGGATGGTCGCTGCCAGGTTATGATGAAAGTACCGGCGGGCGAGAAGCCGAGTTCGAAGACATTGTCGGCGGGCAGTGTGGTGACGACGTGGCCATTGGAGGCGTCTACGACGGTGACGTTCTCAGGCGAGGCCCATGCAAAGAATCGGCCATCTGGCGAGTAAATACTGCAGCGCAGATTGCCTTCTGGGCGTTGAAAACCTGGGACGGGCTCGTAGGCTGGTGCAGCATCGAACACTCCGATATGTTTTGACGTGCGGACTTCGAACTGTCAGAAATTCAACGCGTTCCGTTGTCAAGTGCGACTTACACGCCAGCTGCGTAGGCTGAGCCATGGCGACGACCCACTGCACTCGAGGGCTGTGAGACACAGAGTGATGCGATCGGAGTGCTAAGCTGTCGTGAGAACGGCGTGGTGCTCGAGCGTGGGCTTGGACGACGGAGGTGGTGGCTCTTTGTTGCGCTTGTTTGGGAAGTCTTGATTTGGCAGGTGGCTGGTGCTTGTGACTGAGTTGAATAGTTAAATCCACCTCAGTGAAGGGCAATTTTCAGCAAAACAGTCAACTGGAGCGCAAGGAGAGGAGACCTGGCCTTGGGGAAGACGTCGTGCGTTGCAGGTCAGGAAGCCAGAAAGTCGGAAGTCAATCCTGCAGTTTGCGCAGGTCGTCAACCTCGAAGCAAATCGCCAAGCGGCGGCCGGCACGGCGCGTGGCAACCCCCCTCTCGAACGCTGGAGCTAATCAATACGTTTGTCTACTATCGTTCTTCGTCCACTCCAGTCTCTTACACTTCCAATCAGTGTCCTGCGACCGCCATCGAATGTTGCGACGGCATTACGGCTGCATGATGACAGCAGAGACATCGAAAGAGAGGAGCGGAATAGCTTGCAGATACGAACTCCACTAACGAGACGGAGTGCGAAGAAATGCACGAGGCCTATCGCATTGGGTTGGAATTACTGGCCCTTGCCGTCGCGTCATTTCGCTGCAGATCTCCACGCGATGTATCATCATCTGCCTTTCAGGTGTCACGCTTTCGGCTGTTACATGTGAGTCTTGGCGATTCTATTGCGGTCAGCAGGCTGCACCAGCGACACCAAAGGGTCGGGCGAAGAGTTAGATGCTGCACAGCTTTCCCATGGCTGCGTTCCTCGAACGCTCTCACTTCAGCGCCTGATGCAGCTCACACTATGATCGGGATCTCAAAGCACAGTGATAATCACAGGCTCTCCGAAGCCTGAGCTCTCCTGAACACACCAGCTGGACCTGGATGTAATTGACACTCTGACAGTACCGTAGACAAGGCCCGTCTCGTCTATGTCGCAGGAGAAGTCTTTCTCGCATCGGACGTAAAGTCGTCAAAGTTGCAGGTCAATTCGTCGGCCCATGCCCTGCGTGTACGTTCGCGCACTGTTATCCTCTAATCCTCTACTGGATGTCATTACCCCCAACCCAACCACATTCCCCCGTCCCATCTTCAAGTACACTTCGCCACCGCCTCCCGTTCTTATGCGCCTTGACCGCGCATCGATTCCCTCCTTTCCAGCACCTATGTTTCTGCAGGTATCTTCTATTCGCAATCGTGAATCGAACGGCGCGCGATCGAGGGATTCGTTCCCCTTTTGCTTCTACAAGTTTCTCTTCGTTCGGTACAAACTCAGTATGAAAAGCAAGATCTCCCTGTGCAGCCACAGATTTGCCATATGCGACCGTGGTTACCCAGCCTTAGCGATAACAGTTGCCGTTTCTCGTATGAGCTGGACTAGGGTGGCGCAGCATGTGTCGCGATCACTACTGCTGGAGTGCAGCAGAAGATGGTCGTTGGGTTGACAATCAGTCTCATTGGTTGTCTCGGCAGTTTGTGAATGCGCCCTGTGAAGCAGAGACATGTTGGTTGAGGGCGGTGAAAATGTATCTATGTATATCCTCCAAAGTCTTGCGTGCGCTCTTCTTATTGCCAGCAGTAGTATCCGGGCATAATGTATCGTGCCTACGTAGCGAAGCTTGCTACACCTCTGTGAGAAGATCCTTGACCACAGAACGGATGACTAGTATGCCCCACTCTCGTGCGGATTGTCCGGTGACTTGTCGAGTTGACGAATGCTCAAATGCGGGTGACGCACCTGCGGCCGTTGATTTCGTTGCCTGTTACTTAGAGCTGGACTCCACTTCTCCTCAGCCAGTATCGGCGAGTGTTACTGCCGACTTGCGCGTCATGTACGGCGACCTGATGGAATGTTCAATGCTCGCAATTCCCGGTTTGACAGACGGCGTCCGCCGGTGTGGCTCGTATGATGCCAGTGAAGTACATTTTGAGGCTGAAAATCGTGCAGAATTGGGCATTACCAGAGTTCATACCACGCCTTCCCATTGCTTTTGTCACCAGCGGCTTTGTACTGTGCGTCCAGCTCCTTCTCTTTAGCTTCTCGTCTCTCCTCCCGTAGCTTCGCCTTCCGCTCCTCTCGAGCCTGCTTCTCAGCCTGCTTCTTATTTAAGATCTCGACGGCACGCATCATGCCTTCCTTCTCCGCATGTCTTCGAACCAGGCAGTATTGATAGCAAACAGCGGCGGAAATACAGAATGTGCCCACCGCCCAATTGGCAGCTTTGTGTATTGGAGCTAGATGGAGCATAAGTGTCCGAACGGCAGTAGCACGATTTCCTATCATACGTACCTCCAAATACCAGCCTACCACCCCCTATAACAAAACCTCCCATCATTGCTTGCAAGAAGCTCTGCCGCGCGCACGGCCTTGTGTGTATTTCCCATATTGGCGCGCCCGTCTTCAAAGCATTCATGAATGTGACCTCAGGCACTTCTCCCCCGGCAGTGTGCTGTGTTCCTCCGGCCATCATATTGGCATTCTCCGGCGGCTTGTACGGTGCGGCATTGGAGTCCTGCCACTGCGACCCGGAGAACGGCTTGTCCTGTGGGTGTACAGTCAATGCTTCTTTGCTGAGGTCTTCCCGCAGTGGGCTCTGCCGTGTATCGTCTGCCATGGCGTATGATGGTGTACAACGAAATGAAGGTGCGAATCGATGATGCGGATGTGAAAGTTCGTGATGAAGTGCCTTAGGCATGACGGCAGCGCTTCCCGAAAGTCCATCTTTCCTCCATGTCGCGTCCGCGTCGTGTTCTGGCGCGTCTCTGTCTGGGGGACGCGCCCCGCTCATCTCTGTATCCCGTACATGCCATTCCCCCATTCACTTCGCGGCACAACAACCGCGGGCGGGCTTCACAATTTGACAGTTGGACAGGAGTGACGTGTGTACACAGCAATGCGCACATAACCCGAAACATACACCAGGCCACGTCGGCCTTCCTTTGCACATCCCCAGAATGCCTGTCCGCCGAAAGGAAGGCAGGTCGCGGTTCGGCGCCAATACCGCTGGACAGCTGAAAGCCGGCAAAGTACGCGTGGTCGACGCATCCACACTGCGGAACTCGGAAGCGACGAACCAGAATGAGAAGATCGAAGCCACTCGGCTCGCCCATCACATCGACGAGAGCCAGGGTTTCGAACGATTCGAAGCGGGCAAGAAGAGGCAAGCATGGCTGATGAACATGCACAGCACTGCGATCGAAGACCCGAAGATTCCGGGTGGACGAGCCGCTGTCGACTTCTACTTCATTGGTGATGAGGGCGAGCAGTTTAAGGCAAGCGTGGAATATCAGCCATATTTCTTAATCGGCGTCAAGAAGGGCCGAGAACCAGAGGTCGAAGAGTGGGCGCGGAGGAGCTTCGAAGGGCTCATCGTCCGCGCTGAGAGGGTGGAAAAGGAGGATTTGAAGATGCCGAACCATTTGCTTGGATATCGGCGAACCTTCTTAAAACTTCTCTTCGCCAACGTCACAGATCTTCTGGCTGTCAGGAAGGCGATATTACCAATTGCAGAGAAGAATAAGAGTAAGATAACCGCCATGGACACATATGCGGAAGTCGCAAGCGCGAATGCAGGATTCGATGTGTTCGAGGACGATATGGAGCGAGACAGACGGCGAACAGGAATCGCCGATGCAAGCGACTTTGTCCTGGATATACGGGAATACGACGTGCCTTACCACGTGCGGGTTGCTATCGACCTGGACATCCGGATAGGAAAATGGTACGAGGTGGAAGCAAAGCACGGCCATGTCAATCTACGCTGTCTGGAAGATCGCCTGACGCGTGCTGATCCTGTGGTCATGGCATATGACATTGAAACCACAAAACTCCCTCTCAAGTTTCCAGATGCTGCCATTGATCAGATCATGATGATCTCGTACATGATCGATGGCCAGGGATTCCTGATCACGAATCGCGAAATTGTCTCGGAAGACATCCAGGATTTCGAGTATACGCCCAAGCCGGAATTCGAAGGACCATTCATTATTTTCAATGAAGCGAACGAAGAAGCAGTGATTGAGCGGTTTTTCAGCTGCGTGAAGGAAGCCAGACCCACTATTATGGTCACCTACAACGGAGACTTCTTCGATTGGCCTTTCGTGGAAGCTCGAGCAAGTGTGCACGGCCTCGACATGTACCAGGAAATTGGATTTCGAAAAAATAGCGAGGACATCTACCAATCCACGCACTGCGCGCACATGGATGCCTTCGCGTGGGTCAATCGCGACTCTTACCTACCACAAGGAAGTCGAGGCCTCAAAGCTGTTACCGTGGCGAAGCTCGGCTACGATCCAGACGAGCTCGACCCCGAGCTGATGACACCATACGCTCAAGAGCGACCGCAGACCCTAGCCGAGTACTCGGTGTCTGACGCCGTAGCGACCTACTACCTGTACATGAAATATGTCCATCCTTTCATCTTCTCGCTCTGTACCATTATCCCACTCGGCCCCGACGATGTGCTACGGAAGGGAACGGGAACTTTGTGTGAGATGTTGCTCATGGTGCAGGCGTATCAAAAACAGATTGTGCTTCCCAACAAGCACGTCCAGCCCCGAGAAACTTTCTGGGAAGGACACTTGCTGGAATCCGAGACGTATGTTGGGGGTCACGTCGAAAGCATTGAGTGCGGTGTTTTCAGAAGCGACATTCCGACAAATTTTGCTGTGGATACTACTGCGATCGACGAGCTGCTGGATGAGCTTGATGATGCTCTGAGATTCACCATCGAAGTCGAAGAAAAGAAGTCGATGGATGACGTGGACAACTATGATGAAATCAAAGCACGCATTGCTGACCGCCTGAACCAACTGAAGACGACTCCGAACCGGCATGAGAGGCCACTGATCTACCACTTAGATGTCGCGTCCATGTATCCCAACATCATGACTACAAATCGACTTCAACCCGACAGTATGATCGACGAATCTGCCTGTGCGGCTTGCGACTTCAATCGACCTGGCAAGACTTGCGGTAGGCGAATGCCTTGGTCCTGGAGAGGGGAGTTTTTACCTGCGAAGCGAGACGAGTACAACATGATCCGACACGCATTGGAGAATGAAAGATTCCCAGGCAAATATGCAAATAGCCTGTCGCGGTCCTTCCAGGACCTAAGTCTAGATGAGCAAACAAATTTTGTCAAGAAGCGGCTCACAGATTATAGCAAGAAGATCTACCACAAAATTCACGATGCACGGACGATTGAGCGCGAGGCCATTATCTGTCAGCGGGAAAATCCGTTCTACGTCGATACGGTGAAGAACTTCCGTGATCGACGTTACGACTTCAAAGGCAAGCAGAAAGTCTGGAAAAGCAAAGCATCGGATCTCGAGAAGGGCGGTGGCTCGAAAGATGAGATCGATGAGGCTAAGAAGATGATCATCTTGTTCGATTCGCTACAACTTGCACACAAAGTCATTTTGAACTCTTTCTACGGTTATGTCATGCGCAAAGGTTCGCGGTGGTATTCTATGGAGATGGCGGGAGTCACCTGCTTGACGGGTGCTCGAATCATTCAGATGGCTCGAGAACGAGTCGAGAGGCTAGGTCGTCCACTGGAGCTGGATACCGACGGCATCTGGTGCATCCTGCCTGCGACTTTCCCAGAGAACTTTTCTTTCAAGCTGAAGAACGGCAAGAAGATGACGGTGTCGTATCCATGCGTCATGCTGAACCATCTTGTGCATGCACGCTTCACCAACCACCAGTACCAGGAGCTTGTTGACCCGGCGACATTTAAGTACGAGACGCACAGCGACAACACAATCTTCTTCGAAGTCGATGGACCATACAAGGCAATGATTCTGCCCACATCTAAAGAAGAGGACAAGAACTTGAAGAAGCGATATGCTGTCTTCAACGACGATGGCTCCTTGGCAGAGTTGAAAGGATTCGAGGTCAAGCGAAGAGGAGAGTTAAAGCTCATCAAGATCTTTCAGCAGCAGATCTTCAAGTTCTTCTTAGAAGGCAGCACACTTGAAGAGGTATACAAGGCAGTTGCTAAGGTTGCCAACAAGTGGCTCGACGTCCTCCACTCTCATGGCAGCACGCTTGCAGACGAAGAATTGATCGACCTCATTTGTGAGAATAAGAGCATGTCGAAAACCCTGGAGGAGTATGGTCAGCAGAAATCAACTGCCATTACTACTGCGAAGCGATTGGCTGAGTTCTTGGGCGAGCAAATGATCAAGGACAAGGGCCTCAACTGCAAGTACATTATCTCTTCCCGACCGAAGAACGCCCCCGTCACGGATCGAGCAATTCCAGTCGCCATTTTCTCTGCAGACGAGGGCGTCAAGCGATATTATCTGAAGAAATGGCTACGTGAAGAGCCAATCTCACTTGATCCTCGGGATATCCTTGATTGGGACTATTATCTTGAGCGCCTTGGCTCGCAAATTCAGAAGCTCATCACCATTCCTGCGGCATTGCAAAAGGTGCGGAATCCATGCCCAAGAGTTCCGCATCCCGAATGGCTTGACAGGAGGATAAGGATGAAAGACGATGTTTTCAAGCAGGTGAAGATGACAGACATGTTCCAGAAACAACCACTTGCCGAACGTGATGCCAACGCTGCGCCTACACTGACTGGTGGAGACTTAGAAGACTTTGGCGCCACGCCAATGAACAAGCTGAAGCCGGCAGCGGCGGCCAAGATTGTGAGCAGCCAGAAGCGAAAAACCCGAGCGGAACCTGTAGCGGTCCCCATAAATCCGTACGATGCGCTACCACAAGAGATGCCGAGCATCACTGCAGACTACCGTGGATGGCTCAAGTACCAAAAGCAAAAGTGGAAGATTCAGAAGGCGGCTCGGGAACGGAGGCGACAGCTGTTCGGTGAGAAGCGTGCCGATGCTAACGATGCCATTGGAACGTTCTTCCGCAACCAAGCAGAGCTCCTGTATACCACTGACTGGCAAGTGCTTCAGCTGAGAGACACTGACGTTCCTGGCGAGGTGAAGGCGTTTGTGCTCATCGAAAAGAAAGTTCATCAGCTGAAAGTCATTGTGCCTCGACAGGTCTTTCTTAACTTAACAGAGGACGATCTGCCGGAAGTCGAGATTGGCGGTATTAAGGCAGAAAAGATCGTCAATCACACACTGCCCAACGGACACTCTTCGACACATCTGTTCAAGCTCACAATGTCGGAGCAGATATACATCAAGGAAAGCGAGAAGCTGGCAATGCTCTTCACCCATCATGCTGTGGAAGGCGTCTATGAACGGCAACTACCACTCAATGTTCGCGCCATGCTGGAGCTTGGCTGTGTATGCACCTTCGATGAAGCGCAACGCGGTGTTCTTGGAAAAGGTCTCGAGCAAGGATTCGACCTCTCAGCATTGCACACCGTACGGCCAAAGAAGCCATACATGTTCAACGCTAACTTCAGCTATCTTGCCCTCTACCACATCAGTGCTGGCGAACGACAGATCTACGCGCTCTTCAGCTCGACCAAAGCAGACGCCAAGATCATCGTCCTGAACCGAGCTCGAAGTGAGCAAGGCATGCCAAACGTCGATGTTATATACGAGCAGCTACTCAATCAAAAGCTTGAAGAGACTGGTGGACAGCCTTGGCAACCTACATTTGACTACCAGGAGAGCATACATTTCAAGACTGTGCAAGTCACGACGCAGCGTAGAGCATTGCAGGAGCTTGGCGATGCCATCAAGAAGATTCAGAAAGAGGAGACGATGCCAATCATGCTTGTCTTCCAGTCACATTCGGCGACCATGCTGATACATAACCTGCCCATGCTGCAGAGTTTGCCATCTTTGCGGCTGAAGGCAAACGAAGAAGACAAACAGCTACCCCCCCTCGGATGGCAGTCTGTCGTGGCGAAGAGACTAGTTAGCCACTATCTGGATCTTGGATTATGGATCAGTCATCTGCTTGAGTTTGCGCGATATGGCAATGTTCCACTAGGCAACTTGGAAGTAGATGATCCACGCTTCCTCATTGATATCGCATACGCACGACGACTACAAAAGGAGAAGGTCATACTATGGTGGTCTCAGGACGCAAGACCAGATCATGCCGGCCATGAGCGAGATGACATCCTCGGCGGCATGGAAGTTGTCGAGATGCCCGCTGTCAATAACCCTGGCACGTACTCGTCAGTCTGCATTGACCTCAGTGTCAAGAATTTGGCAATCAACACGATTCTGTCTTCTGCGGTGCTCAATGACGCCGAAGGTGCTGGAGGTGATCCACTTGGTATCTCTGGCGCTGGGGCAAAAGAAGATGCACTTGATGACACCACGCAGACTATCCAGTCTGAGAATGCATTTGCTGCGGCTGGCATTACTGCACTTCGAGAAATGGTGCGATCGTGGTGGCAAGAAGCATGCAACAGCAAGACGCAGAACAGCATGGCCGATGTACTTGTCCAGCACTTGCTCCGTTGGATCGAGAGCCCGAGCTCCCATCTATATGATCGCAACTTGCACTACTACGTCCAGGTGATGAGTCGGAAAGCGTTCCAGCAGCTCATGGGCGAGTTCCGCCGAGTCGGCTCTCACGTTGTGTTCGCTAATGCTGGCCGCTTGCTCCTGCAAACCAGCAAAGCAGAAGTTGGAAACGCTTACGCCTACAGTGAATACATCCTGAAGACCATTGGCCAACGACCCGCCTTCCACTTCCTAGACCTCTCAATCACTGAATTCTGGGACTACCTTGCGTGGTACGACGAGTTCAACTACGGTGGCAAAGGCTGCGAGAAGGTCGTTGACGAAGACTCCCAACAACTCCAGACCATCATGCACTGGCAACTCTCCACTTTCCTCCCGCCCATCATTCAACCTAAGTTCGAACGATGGATTGTAGAGTACATCGAACTCATGCACCAACGCAAACGGCCCGCGAGTCTCACTGACGGCAGCATACCTCGAGCGACCCAACTTCCAACTCACGCCCCGATCTTCCATCCCGAGAAGGACGACCAAGCCGCCCCCAGCAATGTTTTGGCCAAGGATTTCAGCAAGCCTCTGAAGAAAGAAATCGCGCAGCTCATCCAGCGCCAGCGTACGGAATCAATGCACGAGGAATTACTGCCCGACTGGACCTTTCCTACCCAGCCGGGCAGCCATCTCAATCTCCAAAACCCTGTCTTGGAACTGGTAAAAAGTATCATGCAAGTTCTCAGTCTGGACAAGACCATTGCTCTCGAAGCCCGTCTCCTCAGGAAGGAATTACTCCACCTTTTCGAAATCCGCGAGTTCTCCCCGGAAGGCGCCTTTATCAACCCCAGCTCGAGTCTGAGCATAAAACAGCTTTCTTGTTCCGAGTGCTGCACACCCAAAGACATCGATTTATGTCGCGACATGGAGCTTTCTGCCTCCGACGGCACACTTGTCATTAGCTGCTCGAACTCTGCCTGCGGAGCTACGTTCGATCGGTTGATGATCGAGGAACGTCTGATCGGTGAAGTGCAAAAATTTTTGGTTCAATGGATGACGCAGGACCTGAAATGCGGGAAATGTGGGCGGATCCGGACGAATGAGTTCATGGAGCATTGTGCTTGTGCGGGCGAATGGAAGAGTACGGGCGACGAACAAAAACTGAGGAAAAGGTTGAGGGTTCTTGGGAATGTGGCGAAATTTTTTGGTTTGAGGATGTTGGAGGGCGTTGTGCAGAGTGCCAGATCGAGTGTTTGATTGAGTGAGATCTGCCAGAGGAACAGGGTGATGATGTTTGCCAGTTGGCAATTAGGTCAGTTGGGACGTCGTGAATGCGTAAGTCAATGCAGGATGGGTAGATATGGTGTCATGGCGCCGCCTGGGACGGGACTCGGGACTGGACATAGTCGATGCATCGGAGCAATGTGTGAGAGTCGGAAGTACTGCTGATCAAGATCAGATACGTCAGGCGCCCTTCCAAGGACAGACACCCTCTATCCATTACTAAAGCCAAGATACAATGACTTGAACTGTGTCTTCCTGCGATTCGAACGCAGCTCTTCCGACGCTCTTGAGAACACGAGACATGCTTTTCAAACTACTATATTCTGACGAGGAATTCATAGCGATCTTACAACAGCTTGGTTCACCGCTCGCCATTGACTCCTTCATTCTGGTCCAGGACTACGTGCTTCCACATCCCGGTACAAGCCGAGTGGACGAACATCCATATGATGGCAGCACTGGCCGCGATTGAGCCGACAAGACGGCAGTGCGTTTTGTTGCTTGTGAAGGCTGGGCTGGAAACTCGTGAGATCTCTATACACAGTGTCGAGGCTGATGATCGTCTGTTATTATTGCCGGTCCAGGATGAGGGTCAGGTCGTGCGGCAGAGTGCCCGAATTTGATTGGCCGTACTTTCGCATCCAAGGCAAAACGATTCGTAGTGTTGAAAACGACTCCGCAGTGTATTCGACAAAGACTGAGATGAGGTCTATTGCAGATGTAGGTGTAGAAATCACGAAGAGCTGTGCCATCGTGTTCGGCTTGTGGCGCGCATCGCTGTGCCTTTTCGTGGAGCTCTTGGTGGAGCTATGAAGCGTTCCCATACGCCATGGTCTCTGATAGTACCAGGGCGGCCGACGTTGACGGTACAACGGTGGCAAAGATGCTGGACAAGATCACTTTTCCGGAAATGTTAGCTGATTACAGCTCAGGTGGATTTCGCCTGTGTGCGTTGGCGTCGGTGCTAAAGTACAGCATGTCATTCGATCTCTTTTGCCCCCGAGCTTCCAGCGATATTAAGCCACGATTGGATCTTGTGAACTCTCATGCGAGGGATTTGAGCGCGTAACCTGATCATCCACCCCAAAAGCGAGTGCTTGTCGTAGCATGATCTCTGCGGAAGCAGGGACAGTATTCAGCAATCGCCAGAGGTATCTGCCTTGGAGTTCCACACCGTCCCTCTAGTCATTGGGGCCTTGATGTGGGGTTCGAAGAGCTGATCACATCAAAAGCCTACACTTGGCAGTCCACGGTCCGGTCCTCAAGCTGCCCAGGAGGAAATAAAGCAGGTCGGATATTCCCAATTATGGCTTGTTTCGAGTTTGCAAAAGGGGTGCTTTACATACAAGCCGGACTCCACCGCCACATCAAGCTCACAATGTGTGACTTTGTCGACCGCGAGTGAGACATAGCGTCGCCTGACTGCAGCCGGAAGCAGATAGCTGCCCTCAAGATCTTGCTTCACCCAGGTAGAGGGATGGTATATCAATTCGGATTCCAGCACGGGTCCACATAGCCAACGGCAGGCTGAGACAAGCATTTGATATGGTCTGGAAAGAGTCCTCGCCAAAAAAGACATAGGCTGCGAATCGAAGACAAGTTCCTCGACATTCAACGCTCTTCCATTTCTCGCGTAGTGGGAACGAAGAAAAGCACACACGCGGGCTCCCGCTTCCTGTCCAAATATGTGGATCAAGATGCAGTCATTGTTACCATAAACGGGGATGCTGCCGCTGCTCGAGGTCAGTGTCTCGACCGTGGCTCCTGGGTAAGTCGACTGGTAGGTCCTGACATGTCTTGCGACTTCATATCCTGATGCTCCGGGCCACAGCGCCAGTACCACGGCATTTGGTCCGGGCATTGTATAATCACACAGACTGCCTTGGAGATCTTCGAACGAAAAGGAACTTCTGCATTGCGAACGGGACGAAAGGTGTAGTGCCTCATCTCATCAGCATTATCGAGTACCACCCTGCCACTACTGTACTGTATCGTCCGCGCTCCCGAACACCGAACGGCTCTCCTCTGTGTCCCCGGCGCACGGGAGCAGCCGTTCACTATTTATGGTCCTGGAGACTACGACTCTTTCCGTTTTGGGTTTCGCGCGTTGGATATTGCAGCCACTTCGTCTCTGCAATTTGCATCGTTACCGCATGGGCCAGGGCAGAACAATGAAGCTGATGCTGCGCAGCCAGATTACACAGTGACAACGGCATCGAAGACTTCCTACTGCATCGATATGCACCCTCTGAATCGTTCGAGCTGTAGAATGATGTCGAAGCAGCATCTGCATGGGCAACTAGCTCGCCCTAGCTGTTACGATCACTCATACTCATCGTAGCCGGCGATATACAAGCATAGCGTTGAGTCAAGGCAACGGTATGATGACGAACAAAGCACTGCTTCTCTACTAGGAATAAGGTCGCTCTTAAAGCACTGCTGCGGCACCAGCACAACTGACTCGAATGCAAGATCTAAGCTGCGCCAACGACTTCGAATCCCTTCCAGCCATCCATTGTGCCTCTGACTTGAGCCTCGTACCTGGAATATATGTCAGCACGCACCGGTGTCAAGAAGTGTATAGAGCACTTACGAATTGATCCCAGCAATGTAGGACATATTCTCCGCTTTCTTACCAGGAATATTTGAGCCATTCCACCAAGAATCGGTGAAAGGGAACAACGTGTACTTCGTCATCTCGTTCAAAGCATTCTTCCACTCTGCTTCAGCTTCATGGCGCGCCTCAATGGACTTTGCGCCTTCGCCTTCGAGCTTCTTGACGAAGTCCACGATTGTCTCGACCTGCGCTTCGATGATTGTAGGTCCGTTCGAGAGCGCAGTCGGTGCTTGAGGTGTGTACGCCCTAGAGAGAGCGAGTCAGCGATGGTGAACAGACGAGCCGAACGATATTATTTGGCCTTACATGAACATGTTTGGAAATCCGCTGACAGTAATGCCAAGATATGTATTGACTCCACTGGACCAGACGTCGCTGATGTCGACTCCGTCTTTGTTCTTGAGACCTATCTTGGTAATTGATCCTGTAAAAGAGTCGAAACCAGTAGCAAGGACTACCGCATCGAATGTGTACTCTTTACCGTCCGCCATAACCATGCCATTCTCTGTGAACTTCCGCAAAGGGGAGGTGCTCAGGTCGTGCAGATGCACATTGGCTCGATTGATGACCTCGTAGTAATCTTGCTCAAGTGGGTTGCGCTTGGTGCCGAAGTAGTACGGCTTTTTCTCCGGGGCCATAATCTTCTGCTTTTCGGGGTCTGTGAGCCGCTCGCACACCTTCTTGCGCCACCACTGGTATACGATCTCGTTTGATTCAGGGCTAGTGAGGCTGTCGCTAAACCCAGAGAGTGAAAACTGGAAGCCTCCAGCATTCCACGTCCGCTCAAAGTGGTCATCACGTTCTTCTTTGCGCACTTGCTGCACGCCTTCGTCTCGACGACCGACCGGGAAGCCTACAGCTGAGTTTCTGCCTTCCTTGAAGAGTGTTGGGTAGTAGGCTCGCAGATGGTCTTGCTCTAACTTAGTCAGAGCTCGTTGCTGCATCGGCAAGCAATAGCTGGGTCTTCTTAAGAACACGGTCAGCTCCCCAGCCTGCTTGCCGAGCTCCTGGGTGATCTGGACTGCCGTCGCTCCCGCTCCAACTAGGCCAATCTGCTTGTCTTTGGGACTAAAGTCCTCAGGCCAAGCGCCGGAATGATAAATTTCTCCCTTGTAGTCGGCCAAGCCTGGGAAGTCCGGGGTGTAGGTACGATGAAGGAGACCTGTACACAAGATGAGATACTTCCCCTCTGCAACGTGACCTTGTTGTGTCTTGATTCTCCAGACGTTTCTGGATTCGTCTCGCCGGGCGTTATTGACACGGGCATTGAAGTACGTGTCTTGGCGGAGGTTTAGAGTCTTGTCAATGTGTGCCATATACTTCCTCAATTCTTGGTGGCCGGGGAATCGCTCGGAGAAGTTCCAGGTCTTGTATACTTCGGGAATGTTCAATTGATAGAATGGCATTTCGGAGTCAACACGAGCACCAGGATATCTATGAGGGTCAGCGAAGACTGTGTCTTCTGGATCGTGGATGAGTTACCGGTTCCAATACCAGACTCCGCCGAAGTCCTCTCCGGATTCGAAACACTTCACAGTCATACCCTCTTTCTTGAATCTGTGTATCGCCGTAATGCCAGAGAAGCCGGCTCCTATCACCAGTACATCTGCCTTGATTGGAATCTCGCCATTGCCGCGAGTGGTGGTTGCCGCATCTGCTGTGAACTCGTGCACCTCCGGGTGAGTGCCATTGACCTCATCTGCCACCACAGGAACCTCGCCATTGAGATATGGGACAGTTCGGGATTGCGACATTGTCAACGTGTATGAACCAGAAGATGATGAGGATCCAGAGAAGTGGTAGCCTGCTCGACTTTGGGGTGAGAGCTATGCCGAGCTAAATTATATATCTAGGCACGTTTTACCTCGGGAGGAAGGTAGGCCGTAGACAGCATGGATCCATGCAGGATGAGAGAAAAAGAGGCAAAGATGTGTACGGGAGGTCGAACGCACATCGTGGTGTGTGGTATGCTGGACAATTGATCCATTATCAACTGCTGCATTGCTTGCCATGGACGTCGCTACCTCGAGGCGCGGAAAGAACGGCGTAAACCCTGTACCGCCTGACACAACTTCTCGTATAGTACTTCAGCGAGCATATGAGCAGTGCTTCGGAGGATCCATAGAACTTGTGCGTGGCGTCATGTGGCTCTGTTTAGCCCTCTGGGTTCAATAGGGTCACCCCGCTGCGCCGCGCCAAGCCGTAAGATTCTTGGATGAATTCGGGAGGTGCGTGTCACAGTGTTCGAGTCGTCTGCCGGAATCCCGGTTGGATGGGACGCCATGCCTGAATCACACGGTTGTCTGATAATTCGTCAGCGTTCTAGGACTAGTCGAGCGGAGGGCAGTCCGAGGGTCTTGTTTTGATTGACGCTTCATGCCACCAAAAAAAATGAGAGCACATGTAGAGTTCAATATGCGTGTAATAGGCTGATGCCTGAAGATATATCACATAGCAGCTTGAACTTGTATCTATTGAGTGACGCTGTGTCATCATCGACAGAGATGGAGGTAATTTGACAGAACGAGATCGAGTACAAGAAACGTGGCTTCGCTTCAAACTCATGTCTATTGGGTGTATTTTCGGCGTGTTTCGAGGCAGGAGAGGCGACCAAGATCAGTGGTTTCCTTGAGCTGGCTTGATCTGGTGGAGGGGGTATGAGAAGTTGAGGGAGCTGGTATAGGCTTCCAGAAAGAGTTGGACCTAAGTACGGCGTCAGTAGAGAGCCTGGACAACCTAGACACATAATGATCATCGAAGCGATCTCAAAGGGCCGGTGAGCAGCACTCAACGTAACTCCTCGGATATCTCATGCTATACTTTCCGGCTCTCTTAAATCCCTCTACCTGCGAGGAGCGCTGTCGATATGGTGAATCTTTGCAATCTACGCAAGCAGACCTGTGGCAAACTTTATGAACCAGCCGTCTCCTTCCCGCTCTCCCTTGGCATTCAGACCGCCCCAAACTACCACAGCATCCCTTTCTGGCACCACATCGGCTCCAAAGAATGCTCGTGGGCCGGGGTGCACTTTGCCCTCACCCACGACGAGATCGCCAGGCGGTTGCACTTCCACCTCTGCCCAAGTTTGTTCTCCAGATTCCAAGCCGAGCTTCTCGCGAATCACGTCTTTGATCTTGGATGGCTTGATGGCTTCGGTCAAGCTAAAGGTTGGCTTGACTTCGGGGCTCGTTGATGGAATTTGGTAGGTCCAGCTGTCGGACCATTGAGTCGGATCTTCTGTCTCGTCTGGAGAAGCAGCCTCGGTAGTGGTTGGATTTTGCCTTGCGCCAAAGAAGTAAAAGAGATAATTTCGGCCGTAGCCGGTCGAAATTGGCAGGAGCCCAGCACCAAGTCGCGGTCGTGGTCCAGGTGTGAGAGGATTCGTGGGGAACGACGTGGTCGACCATCCCGATTGTTTCTCGCCTGAGGGGTCGATATGTAACGAGTGCACGTCACTCGACATGCTATCGGACCCGTCGATGAGGTATAGCACTCCATCTGACAGTCCCGCATTTGAGGTCGATACTGGTGCACTGGGCAGTGCCGTCCATTTCCTGCCAGCATATGAATAATACCAGACATCCTTCAGGTGATCACCGTTGGCATCGACTCCACCATAGAGGACCAGGTTGTTGTTGCAGTCGAAAAGCTTGGCCTCGCTCCGCTGTACTGGAGCGATGCTCTCTTTCGTGGTCAAAGCTTCCCAGGCCGACTTTCCCGTCACGTAAAGCCACAATGTTGGCTCGGCGTCGACAAGCTTGCCGTTCCCGTCCAGACCGCCAAAGACGGCAACGCAGATATTGAAAGAACATGCTGCATGTTTCGTTCTCGAAGCCGGTACTGGCTGACCTTCGACATCTGGAACAGCAGGTCGTAACGAGTAGTCTGGGTCGGGCGTATCCTCTGAAGGATGACTCAAGGCCACAGCGTGGATTTCATTGCCGGCAACCTTGTTCGAGCCTGTTTCGCCGCCGAATATGTATGCTCGGTCCTTGATCACGGTGACAGTGTGGTTCGATCGGACAAGGGAAAGCCTGCTCGAGTCAGCTCAGCTCAGCTCACTTCCGTTTCAGGTTGGTCGAGCAAACACACCTGGTCCCATCATCTTTCGCAGCGGCGATTTGGGTGAAGTGTGCTTTCAATGGCATCGTGCTTTTGCCGCTACGATTCCAGTGGTCAGCATACAGTGCAGCCCATCCGAAGATACGCGTGCCGTGCTCACACCATGTACCCGGCGGCGCCGGCTTGGACGGCTGTCTCTGCCACCTCGTAGGCAACTAAACCGCCTGCGGCAACGGCACCTGCCTCAGCCATGTTGACTTGTGATGATTCTCAATGCCTGGGCAACGCCACATCACTTCACTGTTGACGTTCCGCTTCGATTGAAAGAGGCCCAGAATGTGACGTCATCACTGCACGGACGCCGGGAGATGGAGAACTCACTCTGCCTACTGTACCACACTTGATCAACTTCGTCCACGGATCGACTTGGGCGCGCGTGATGGGTCTAATCGGTGTAATACTTTGCTTGACTTGGTCCCATCTGAGTTTCGAAGATAGACGCTGGCAGATCAACTCATCGCTCACGTCGTCGAGATGCGCCAGATCTTCCTCACGTGCTTCGAGTTCCATAATCTATGATGTCGGTCTGGGAGAGGAGCGGGACTGAGCCCGGCAAGTACGAAGAAGGATCTCATCACCAGTACGAGAATCAGACCAACTCCTCTGCAACTAGCACTCCTGTGCAATTAAACAGTAGTCCAAGACGATATGTGGAACGGAAGCGAGATGGGTCCATGGCTTTCGCGGTGGAGTCAGTTGGTGAATGAAGGCCCCGCGTAGTGTAGTAGTGTCCTTCGTCGTGCTCCTTCGACTGAGTTGTCGTCTTGTGTGATCGGGAAAGATGACAACTGATCTTCGTCTCCAAAATGCTGAGGGTGTTGTGGTCCTTTGGTTTGGCGCAACGTGAGATAGCCAACATGGTGGTGCGAGAAGACGCGCTCTCTCGGCGTTTCCATGCGAGGTGAGCAAGGAGTGGCGGCGATCGCAGCTGAACACCTCCACCATCACCGAACAAGACCATTCCAGCGCGCCCCCATGGACTAAAGTGCGAGAGGAGGCCTCAAGGACAAAGACGCCCGACGTCAAATGAGCGACGTGACCGCCACTCACACCTGGCACGCGCCTCGCGTACTGGAAAGACGCGGCGAATCAGAGCAAGTTGGTAGCGAAAACCTCACACTCGACCGCCATGTTCGACGAGAAGTCAAGTGTTGTCGGTGACCGGCGGCTTGGCGCAGTCCGATTGGACTTCGGGGACAGCACAATCCGTGGGTGAGGGGCATTCCCGTAGTGCGAGCGAAATGTTGAACAAGCTCCCATATTTGTGCCGCGAGGCATTGATTGTGTCGTTCGTCTCTCGCTTCTCGTGTCTCCTCCGGTGCTCTTCGTATAGCAGAGGGCTTTGGACACAGCAGGACCACTCCAGGATCACAAAACCATCCGACAGCAACCATGGCCACCAACGGAGTCGACGGCAGTCATCTGTCTCTGCCACAGGCCCACCAGGACCTGATGCAGAAAAGTCTCGTCGACACTGATCCAGAGATCGCCGAGATCATGAAGAAGGAGATCAAGCGTCAACGCGAGTCGATCCTTCTGATCGCTTCCGAAAACGTCACTTCACGCGCCGTCTTCGATGCCCTGGGCTCGCCGATGAGTAACAAATACTCCGAGGGTTACCCAGGCGCACGGTACTACGGTGGCAACGAGCATATCGATGAGATCGAGCTGACTTGCCAGAAGAGAGCCCTCGAGGTTTTCCGTCTGGACCCAGCCAAGTGGGGAGTGAACGTCCAATGTCTCTCCGGGTCGCCTGCCAACTTGCAGGTCTACCAGGCCATTATGCGACCTCATGATCGATTGATGGGTCTCGACCTTCCCCACGGAGGGCATTTGTCCCATGGGTACCAAACGCCCACGAGGAAGATTTCCGCTGTATCGACTTACTTCGAGACCTTCCCATACCGCGTCAACCTCGAGACAGGCCTGATCGATTACGACCGCTTGGAGGAGAATGCGCTCATGTACCGACCCAAGGTCCTCGTCGCTGGCACATCTGCATACTGCCGCGAGATCGACTACAAGAGAATGAGGGAGATTGCGGACAAGGTCGGCGCGTACTTGGTCATGGACATGGCACACATCTCTGGTCTTATTGCCGCTGGTGTCAACAAGTCACCCTTCGAGTATGCCGATATCGTCACCACCACCACACACAAGAGCTTGCGTGGCCCCCGAGGAGCCATGATATTCTTCCGCAAGGGCGTACGAAAGACGGAGATGAAGGCAGGCAAAGAGGTCCATGTCTTGTACGACCTGGAAGGCCCGATCAACTTCTCCGTCTTCCCAGGCCACCAAGGTGGTCCGCACAACCACACCATCACTGCTCTTGCGGTCGCTCTCAAGCAGGCGCAGACCCCAGAGTACAAGCAGTACCAGGAGCAGGTCATCAAAAACGCCAAGCAACTCGAGAAGTCATTCAAGGCATTGGGCTACAGACTGGTCACGGATGGCACCGACAACCACATGGTGCTGTTGGACCTGAAGCCGTTGGGCCTCGATGGCGCTCGCGTGGAAGCAGTCCTTGACCAGATCAACATTGCGTGCAACAAGAACACTACTCCGGGAGACAAGTCTGCTCTGACTCCATGCGGTATCCGGATCGGCGCCCCAGCCATGACTAGCAGAGCCATGGGCGAACAGGACTTCGACCGGATCGCAAATTACATCGATCAGGCAATCAAGCTCGCGCAGAAGGTGCAATCAGAGTTGCCCAAGGAGGCCAACAAGCAGAAGGACTTCAAGGCTAAGCTGGCTGGTGGGAGAGAGTCAGTGCCAGAGGTCGGTGCTCTCAAGGACGAGATCGCTGCTTGGGCCGGCACGTTCCCGCTGCCAGTATAGATCTGTTCGGAGCATGTTCACGCCTGTGCATGTGAGGCGGGCTGGCGCTGAGAGGTGCATCTGTGAGGCGTTCGTTCGGGCGTGGGGACCGGGAAAAGAACTTCAACATGGCGAGGTGTTTTCGGCTGAGGACAAACAAAACATGGCACAAAGCGGCGCTTTCAACGAGCTGCGGACGTTCGGGAAAGAGGCTACGATATGTAGGCAATGGATGCAATCTCGCACCGGCGACAAGATTCCAAGTGCGTGTGGAGAATACCTGTACATGTACCTACATTCCTCGTGCACTCCACAATCCCTGTCGTGCATGGCCCTTGGCCTTATAAACTGCATGTGTGCTCCAGTCCTTGGCCTGCCCTTGCTTCGCTGCGTCATTTTGCCTGAGCACCTGCAGACCACGCGACTGTTGCATACACCACTGCCCGTCCTTGCACCCAATACCCATGACCTCTCCACTGCATTCGCCAGCACCAGCACCAGCACCAGCACCAGCACCATCACTACCACCACCGCCGCCACCGCAACCAGCAACATGTCGAACGCTCCCACTTTGATCAACCTCCCCCCGCCGCCCTCGGACCCAGTAACCCCGAGCGACGTGCCGTACGTACACGTACAACCCCGAACTCACCACACCTTGTTGAAGCGCTGACCTCGCAGTTCCCGCAGCGGCACACCTAACTCGACCACCACCTCCATGAGCGAGCTCTCCACGGTCGCAATCAAAGACGGTCACCGCGGCCATCTCCCCCACCATCAGCACCACCAAGGTCCCTCTGGCCTCTCTAATCAACTCGATGCTGAGCGCGCCGATCGGATCTCTCGCCTCGCGGGCCTTGAACGCGTAACCACCGCCCGCAACCCGCAGACCCTCGGCAGCACAGGCAACATCACCCCTGGCGCGCCAGCTGGCACTACTCATCAAGTGCCTCCTGCGGTAAGCTACTTTGACAGCACCGGCAATCCAGCCTTGGGCCGCGAACGTAGCACGGTCGGCAGCGCCTCAGCAACAGGTTCCGTCGGCGCACGTACGACCTGGGCCGGTGACAGCGAAGCCGGCGAATCCATGGCCTATGACAAAATGAGCGAGTCTCAGAACGACCAAGATCAAGATATGATGGATTACGGCGACAACTCTTCCGTGGGGGGCATGAGTGAGGAAGGCACGCCCAGTCTTGTTGCATTCGGGGAAGGTGCTAGGACTCCTGCGAGACCGCAGAGCACGATTCCTAGTCCGCCTGGGACCGCGGGCGGACAACAACCGCAGGGGGTGAAGGGGGTTAGAGAGGCCAGGTATATCGATGGCATGACGTATGATCAGGATGTGGTGGATACGACGGCGATCAATGCGACCACTCCGGATGCACGGAGAAGACCTAATGCGGGTGCTGGGGCGGGTGCGGGTGCGGATCAGGCTGAGCGGATTATGAGGGAGCACATGGACACGACTTCGAATGATCGAATGAGGGAGGGCGCAGGACAGGGACAATTGGGCAAGTTTGGGTTTGAGAAGTAAGAGCTCCTTGTCCAGCTTGCGTCTCGTATGATATGATTGAAGCTGCGGCGGCTTGCTTTGCTGCCGGCCAGCCTGTTTGGAAGCGGATTTGCGAAGGCGTTCGGAACAAGGAAAGCAGGTATGGACTACGGTGCCTACTTACTACCACGGACACAAGACGAGGCGAACTACTCGGTCCTCGCGGCTTGAGGATTCTCATGGGAAGGAGGGGATGTTATTCTGGACTGATACCATCAAAATGATCCCCCTGCAACCAGCTATGCTATGTTATACAGCTTCTCGAAAAGACCCCGGTCGGCTGGCCCAGCACGCAAGATGCACAAGCAAAGTCCAGATGAAATGTTTCCCAGACTGCCGCTTCTCTCTTATGTCTAGTGCTGTCCACAACATCGTCCCAGTCATCCCATCCTTCCATGCACCTGCTTCCATCACTTCCTTCTTAAATCCACAACTTCGAACCTCAAGCCCGGCCCCTCAACCACATGTCCCGGTCTCAGTGCGTCCGTGTACAGATTCGTCTCAGTATGCGGATGGAATAATCCTTGTTGTCTACACTCCAGGATATGAGGTAAACCCGGCGGGTCCGTTAAGCGGAAAATTCCCCAGTCGGGAACATGGCGCGGTGAACATACGATGGCGATGGATTCTGGTAACATGACTTGATATCCGGAGGACGTGTGGAGGTCCCGAGAAGAAAGGAAACAGGATTGCGAAGGGTGAGTATGAATCCAACCGCAGACGAGGAGGTTTTTCGCATCGCAGAAATCGAACAATTCGTTATCGCCCACGTCGGTTGTGTCGCAGGTATCGGACGTGGAAGTCTGGTCGGGAATGATCAGGTGGGTGATGAATAAGGCGTTGGATATTGAGGTAGCGCAGAGAATTCCGCAGGTTTCGAGATTGGAAGCGGTGTTGCTGTGCGCAAGGTTGAGGAAAGTAGTACGGAGGTCGGGAGGGAGCAGGATGGTGCGGAGTGGAGAGCCGGCTTCAGTGAAGGCAGTCGGTTTGAAGGTGTATTTGGGCGGTGCTGAAGCAGTCGGGGGTGGAGAAGGACTGCCGATAGGTGGGGTGGCGTTGGCGTTGACATAGGCGTAGGCTTCGGGACGAGGTGGGCGGGGTGGTGGTGTGTCGAGTTCGGAGACGGAAAAGTCGTAGAGTGATTCTTTTGCCGGGACTCGTGGTGGAGGACGGTCTCTGGCCTGGGAGTACATGGGTGTTAATGGTGGCGAGTCCCATTCCATCTGAACTTCTTTCTGTGGAACTCTGGGATAGCGGTATGCAGAGTCAGACGACTGTGAATGGGGCTGCGGAGCCCCGCGCTCTGGATATGACTGTCGTTGGAGGTGGCGACCAGCTTCCTGAACACCAAGGTATGGGCCTTCCTGTTGTGCAACGAGGCCTTTCCTACGTTCTGCTACTGTTGCAGGAGAGATTCCAGCTTGGACCGTCGACTGTCTGGATGCGTCGCGACGCCTAATCTCTCGCTGCGCCAGATTGACGGCAAATTCTCTGTTCTCGTTGGCATTTAGTGCTTCCAAGTCATGGTCGGCTCCTATACTTGCTGTAGAGCCGCGGCGAGATTGATCGCATGACGCTGCGCCTCTAGCTGCCTGGTCGAATTCGTTCTGCACACGCTGTCGTTCTGCCATCTTCCTCTCCATGGCCTTTACGTAGCGTAAGTTTTCTTGGTTGATACGTGGCTTCCATTGCTCGAGCTTGACCAGATTCTTCTGGAGCGTTTTCCGGGCTTTTGCAAGTTCTTGTTGGAATCTTGGATCTCTGTACTCAGGATGCTGCGGCAACTTGCTTAAGACCAGCTCCGCGTGGCGATACAAATAGAGATATGCCATAGCCACATTGCCCTCCTGCTCACAGACGGCGGCTTCTGTGAGAAGCATTTTCGATGCACGCAGCCATTGTTGCAGGGACCGATGTGAATTGAATTCAAAGTCCTGTGCCTCCCGGACGATCTCCTCTACCGAGCGTGGCCTTGTAAAAGCCTCGTGATGACGAGACAAGGCCATGTTGGGCAGACGATGAACCAACCAAATGTCTCCCTGGACGCTGTGTTGATGGAGTCAATCGTCCAAGCGGCCAGGTTCACTGCGCGGCAAAGAGAAAGCGGTCACTAGACCATCCCGGAAAGACGGCAGACCGTAATGTCGATAGCACATACAGCACCCGGACGGCATCTATCAAATCTGGCTTCCGGGATGGTGTAAGGATTTGGCGCCGAGACCCAGAGATCGTACAGGTCTGAGAGGACTGTCATATGTCCACTTACAGTTCGTCGACCCGTCGTGCAACTTTCACACATATCATCGTCGCTGCCTGGAGAGCAAGATGTCGTGAGCTGGGCAAGGGTAAAACAGTGCCGTGACGCTAGGCGCGCGCCGTCTGCCGCGCGCCGCACGCCGCACGCCATAGCCCGTGCCTTGTAGAGAATTCTCCCGTCGGTGAGTATATAGCACTCCATTCATTAATTCACCCGCTTCTAACTTTACCTCGACTTTTCCACGTTCATTGCATCTTTGCGCGTTGTTCATGGGAGGATTGCTGGGGGGAGCGCGTCTGAAAAAGGTCATTGACAAGCCGAGCACGTTGAAGCAGCAGCTCTTGCAGCTGTTCCCACCAGAGCGTAAATCTGGCTACATAAACCGTAAAGGGAAACTCCCTCGGGCTGACATAGTGGGAGGAAAACTGTGTGGTGAGTTGAATGGTCGCCATTACCGTCGCCACTACTGATCGATGGTCCAGACGATGTGATCGACTATCTGGCACCTACGTTGGAGCCCTACAAGGGATGTACTCTCATCGACATTAACCCGGGTACATGTCTTTGGTCGGAAAGGCTTCATGAATTCCTCAAGCCGAAACGTCACCTTCTGATGGAACCCGAGGAGAAGTACGTCAAGCCATTTCTGGAACCTCTGCTGCAAAAGCCAGCCTCGAAATACGTGTATACGGATATGACCGGTATCAACTCTGCCAGCTACCGGGGTGACTGGAACGAGTTATTCAGCGATGGTAAGCTGATTGGCAGAAGACGGCTACCAGATGATGATCCAGGCCTTCGTTGCATAGACACTTCAATTTTGATCACTGGATCCCTTGCGCGCAGAAATGACATGTACTTCGGCAACCGGACTGTCGTCGGCGCCCAGCTCTCACTTCTCAATGCGGCTTGGACATCTTTGTCAAATGAGCTGTTCCACCAAGGAGGTCTCGTTCGGATGTTGTGGTGGATTGCGGAACCAGACAAGGTCCCATTCTTCCCTCCAGTCGGAAACTACAAGGGATTTAGTAGTGCCTGCATGAGCTTCGCCACCAATGTCAATCAGGTTGTTGCTTTACGAAGTAGCGATGCAATCATGAGTGATGGCAGAACCCCCTTGTATCAGGCGCGAACGCGATATAGTGGCATTAGCAATGAGAGCGCCCTCCGGGTGCGCAAAAGCATGGCTCTGAAGGGCATGAGTCTACCCGAAGGTCGTGCTACTGTCGAGTCTGAGAAACCGACGGAGCACGGAAAGAGTCCTTGGCAGTCTCCATTGACCATCCGTTACGACAGCCTGGAGGAACTGGAAGCCGAGCTGAACGGTTTGAGGCAACGTGTGGACCAAGTCATGAGCTTCTATGCCAAAGCCAGAGCATCTCGACGCTTCCTAGCGACACCAGAAGCGAGGACACTCGCCGAGGATATCGTGTACAAACAAGTCCACGATAGTCTCATCGAGCACCCCTCGAAAGTTGCTACCAACAGCCGAAAGCTCGGCGGCAAGCCTCATCGACAGGCAACCGATTCCAGGAACACCGAATGGTCATTGCATGAGAAGAGAATGATAATATATGCCGATCTTATGCTTCGTCTCATCAATCTAGAAGTACATTTCAAGGCTCTGGAGGAGAAAGGTTTGGAAGTGTCTCACTTGAAGCCTGGGCTATTGTCCTTGCCCAAAGACATTGAGAATACCAGTGGACCGGATCCTACTCGAAACCTCAGTGATTCTGAACGGCTGTGGGAGGATATCCTTGACATGGCCGTCCTGCCACCAATTTTGCTCGGTGATCGCAGACAATACGAGCCCCTTCAAGCCCATCCAGAAGATTTTTATCCTGCTGCCAGCTTAGCATTGCTCGACATGATCCCGAGCGAGCACAACCTAGAAGTTCCCGGAATAGCGACCCGAAGAGAAGTAGTCCGGATCGCTCGTTACTTGCTCAAATTTCTCTTCGGCTTCACGAATCGAAGCTTGCCATCTGCCCTAGACAAGATTGCGCCCAATGCAGCACAAGATTTAATTCCAATGGTGCCAGCCATTACTGACCCGAGGAGAGGCGGGAGACTGGACCCCGAGAATTTGAAGGTCAGGCAGATGACTGATGAGATGTTCGAAGGACTAGCAAAGGCTTGGGTGGAGTGGCCGTTCAAGCCTGAGACGCATGAGTTGGTATCGGAGATGTTCGATGAAGGATCTGGGTATAGTCTTCGGGAGGATTTGGCGATGACTCCCGAGGCCGTCACGGCGGAGGAAGAGGACTGACGCAAATTCATTGTACAGGTGGTATTCTCATCAATAGACTCGTCGACGAGGGGGACCACTACCTTATGCAGGCTTTTTGTATTCAACCTGCTTCAAGGGCCTGACACAGACGAACGTCGAACGCGATAGCCCCGTTAAACCATGTTACCATCCGTTCGTCGTCATCTGTCAGTAATCTATTGCTGGTTTCTCTTCCGCGACACACTATCCAGAGTTTCATTGGCACACTGCTAAAGAGTCTCAGTCATGCTATATCCATGAACCTCACATGTCGTTTCCCTGTCTCATCATTTACCCCATCCGAACCTGCTGCGCGCCCACCTCGTCTCCTATCCATCCTCTTCTGTCTCGCATCTCTGGCCTCCCTCGCCTTCCAATCATTGACCTGCTGTCTCCGCTTCTGACTCCGCACCTGTGCAATTGCCGGTGTAGGTTTGAATCCGATTCCATTGATCCCCTCGCCATCGTCGTCGGGGCTGTCAATTTGATGGCCTGTGATTTCATCGTCCTGCCAGGTTAAGGATGTCGAGTCGTGGGACGTTTGGTCGCCTGTTGCTATCCTTGTGGGGAAGGGGTCAGAAAGTGGAGGCGGTGAGAGCATGCGTTTGTGACGAGCGCGTAGGGACTGAACGTCGAAGACGTCAACACTCATTGCCTCGTTCGAAGTTCCACGGTGACCAGAGCTAGGTGGAGGGGCAGGAATTGGAGCCTGTCCTTGTGCTGCTCCCAAGGTTTCGCTGATCTCTAGAAAAAGGGTAGAAGTGTCGCTGGCGCTTTCCGGGATTTCCCAAGGGCGGTGCTGTGGCGGGGTCCCGCATATATCAAGCACTTGAGGGTCGCGCTTAATTTTCTTCCGGGGCGATTGAGAGCTGGCAGGAGAATCGTCGGCTCGCTGAATGTCGAGCCCGTTCAGCCTCTCGGCCACTTTTGAACGTGGGCTGTTCTGGCCATTCTCTATACTTTCATCGAGACCGTATGCTGTATCGATTCGAAGTGCGGCCACTGGTCCAGGTGGAGTTGATATTGGTGTGTCTTCTTGGGTTCGTTTCCGCTTCGGCGACTGACTTCGGTCGCTGCCGCCGATGCTGTTGGGTGGCGGGCTGCCCGAAGTTGTGCTCCTAGGCGTTGGTGATCGATATGGCGGATTGCGATAGGCGCCCAAGATCATCTCGACAGGCGATAGTGCCTAACGTGCTCGGCTTTGCTCGGATGGTCCCCGAGTGTGCGAGGGGTGAAGTGTCAGTGTCAGTGTCAGTGTGAGTTTGAAGTTGGTTTGAGTTGTGGGTATGATGCGGCTGCCTCCGTCCGCACCACACGAGAGCTCCCGGCAGGTACGGAGGTACGACAGCGACATGAGTCGCTGTGATGGATGGCAACAAAACATGAACTTACACTCTCCCAATTGTCGCGTGTGAGTTTCACGTGAAACAATCACCTTTTGATTTGCATTAAGCTGGTAGTACACTTCATCCCGGGTATACAGATCTCGTCTCCTCGTTCTCCCCAACTAAACGCCTCGCTAATCAAGAGACCCAAACAGAGCGAAGCGGGTGGTGCACGAAATGGTCTCTCTCTCGCCAAATTGCTCCTCGACGATACTGTATTCCACAAGAAGCTTCAACCAGAGGTATGGATCCCCCGAGGGGCCATATTGCCGATCATGCTCTTCTCTATCCCATCGTACAAGTCGTCGTCCTTAGCGACGGGCGACAAACGACCATCCGCCTTCTTCGCGTAGAAAGCGTCCTTAGCTTTCTGAGCGGCGGATAGGCTGTCAATATAGGTTCTGAACTTGACAATTTCGCGAAGCAAGTAGTCCGATTTGCGTTGCCAGTTTGTCATGGCTTTGTTGTAATTCGGATGGCGCGGTGAGAACTGTCAACTAGTGAGCAACGTGGTATGGGGATTACGCGTTGACGATACTTACAGCAAGCTCTATGGCGTGCTTCAGCTCGTTATGCTTCTCGAGCTCCTCCTCCGACGCCTGGACATAGGCCGTCAGCTGCTTAAGCTGGTCGACCTCCATCAGCTGGCTTGCCATCATCGACTGACTTGGCGGTTGCCATTCGTGGATCATGACTTTATCCCCTGGTAGCCGGGACTTGGCGGTGCCGAAACCAGTATCGAAGCTGTTGCGTAGCGAGGACTGCAAGCTCGGCCTGTCTGTTGACATGCTGTGAGCATGACCTCGGGTTGCCATGGATGATGGTGGCGTGTTAACAGGCTCAGATCGTTCGACCAGAGCCGTGTTGACCACGGAGTCGGACCAGCCATATTCGATGTTGGACACCCCACCAGCCAAGGGCTCCTTACTTAGTCGTGCAGACCAGTAATTTGCAGTACTCATGTACTCCTCGGCAATTTCTGGTGTGCCAACCTGGAACAGGTGAACCGCTCCTGATGGCAAGCTCAGCGCCCAGACGTGCGGTCTGGCTTTGCTGTAACCTGGTGGCGGAAGCGTTGATGCAATTGTCTGCCGGAGGATAAATACTTCCAGCTGTTCCGCATTCTCCATCCAGTCACCCCCACCGACTCGCGTTGATGTGACGCTGGCTGCTTTGCCAGACTTACCGAAATGAGCCTTCCTGCCAAGCGATTGGGATTTCGAAGTGGTATTGAATGCGAAAAGTGTCAGTTTGCCCTTAGATATCACCGCGAAACAATCGTTCCAATTCCTGTCCTTTGCCTTTCGGTCCGGTGTCTCCAGATGGTGCTTGTGCTTGACGAGACCTTCTTTTGCCCACGGGGCGCCCTCCAACGCGAGAGTTTCATCCTCAAGCAGACCTCCAGGCATCGAAAAGGTTTCGCTGTCGCCTCCATTACTCTCCTCGCGAATAATCGCTTGTGAGAGGGCGTTTGCGAAGCCCATCGAGTGCTTGAATGACTCAATTGGCGAGAATGGACTTGCAAAACTGCCGACTGACGCAGATGTGAGTGTCTTGCTGAAGGAGTACTTGCTACTCATTGCCGGCGACCAGAAACCGCTGCCATCGTCGAAACTCGTGCGTGATGATCCTACAGTGCTTGCAGGATAGATCTTTGGTCGGGACCTGTTCCCTCTGCCTTGCCATCTTGCTGTCACGGAGCGGAAGTCGCCCTTGGAGCGGTACGACATATTATCTGAGGGCGTCCTACTGATCACAGAACCTGTCCGCTTAAGGCCGTTGGTTAGATCAACAACCGACAGGTTCCGCCCGTTCATCAGATCGCTCATGACAGCGCCATGAAGGGGTAGTGGGTCTGACCGAATGGAGTTGAAAAACGACTTCAGGATGTTCTCAATCTCTCCCTCCCACCCTCTCAATGAGCCCGTCCAAGGACTGTTGACGAGCGCATTAGACGCACTCAGGGCTGCGGGATCTGGGGTGTCAGAGTCAATCCTGGTGACGCCAGGACGGATTGACAACCTCTTCAGACTGGAATTCATAGCAGCGGGAGGGTTCGCGTCCGTTGGCGTAGCTGTGGAGCGGTCTGCCGTATCAGAAGGCACTACAGTAGGCGACGTCGGCACTGAAGGATTGGAATCCTTGCGCTCGCTCCAAGGTAGAGATGGACGCAGGCTGGTTGGTGTCGGCTTCAAGCTTTCGTCAAACGCATTCGGAGCGGCATCCGTCACCACGCGTTTAATGGTCGGAAGAGTATTCTTGACGTACGCGCTCTTGGACATCTTTTCACCAATGTCGGCGAGATGTTGGTCCGTGTTGAGCAGAATCAGTGAGTAGAAAATGGTGTGTACAACGTCTTGCGCCTTGAAGCCATGGTGTGGGTTGCACTCGCACCATCTTGCCGACAGAGCGGTAATGATTCGATCGACTTGCTGGGTTTCGCCCCTTAGTACCAGCTTCGAGCACAAATTCCGCAAAGCGGCCAAGATGTGTAGACCAGAGAAGTCATACAATTTCATGTACGCTTGCAGAGTCTTGGTACTCAAGGTATTTCGCTCACCCAGCCAAGAACAGGCGTCAAACTTCGGGATATCCTCTTCATCACCCTCAAAGATACGACGAGCGCGCTCTCTGTACTCAGCACCCTCGTCGATCAATGGAGAAGGCACACGGACAATGGTGGGGTCGCTCGACTTGCGTGAGAGATTTCCACTGTCCACAGTAACTGTCGGGAGCAGTAGTTTTGGTTCGGGTTCATATGGAAAGGTTTCTAAGACTGGCGAAACCGGCGCAGGAGCGGCCTCTTCAGAGTTTGCCTTGGGCGATGCCTGAGAGCCCTCAATGGAGGAGAGTTCTTCTCGCCCGTCCAAACGCTCTTCGGAGGCAGTGGGCCGCAAGAGCAGTCTCTCAGACTTCTTGGATGGGGGTCTCTCCGGGACTGGATGCGGCTTCACGTACCAACCATCCTCGTTCAGGTTGAGGCTCACGTTGGTACCAGCACTGAAGTCTCGCATTGCCTGACTGGCCCCGTGAACCGGGCTATTCTCTTGCGAAATGATGCGATCGCCCGTACTTGGTCGTCGTTGCAAGATCTTCTCGTTCACAAGTAAACCGTTCGGAGTCACGTCTGACAAAGGTGACACTTTTGGACCCTCATCCGCGGCATCTCGCACGGTCCCGTTGGATGCTTCCTGTCCAGGATGCTGCTGAAGACTGGTTTCTCCAAGATCCTGGCTGCATGTCGTAAGCAGGGCATCTGGTCTTCGCTTCTTGATTTTCATCTTGAGGTTTTGGCTGTCGTCTTGGTCGCGAGACGTCGACGGCGGAGCACCGAGTGATGCGTCTGGCGGCGGTGTATAGCCAGTGTGGAAAATGTCCGGGTCCTCTGAATTCTCTGCAGCGGAATCGCGCGTATCGGGTCTGGAGGCGTCTTCCTTCAAGCCTGTGACCCCGCTTGGCATCGGAGGTGTATCCTGAGACAAGAAAGGGTCCATCACCTTGCGCAGACTGCTGATTGAAGGACTTGGCTCGGCTTTATGCACGGTCAAATTGGCATTGAGCGTGTTGGTGATGTTGGACGCGACCGGTAGGGGTGGTGGCTGAAATGGTTCCGACGTCGATTTCTTCCGTCGTCGAAAGAACGAGGATGGCTTTTTGTTGAGCGTCTGCGGTGTGGTATTTGGGGTCGTCGGGGATGTTTGCTTGAAGTCGCCACGTGCATGTGATCCTGCAGAAGCACGAGAAATTGAGCGGGTAGGTGCGACAGCACGATCATTACTCTCGTGGTGCACTTGATTCGAGCTTGGCCGTTCAACAGGCGTGGAGACAGCGCGCGATGAGCCGCCTCCAAATACGCGCTTGAAGAAACCAGGCTTTTCGCGCGGCGGTGAAGGGTCTCTCCTTCTCTGTGATATTCCAGGGCTGGGAGCGACGTTGCTTTGTGAGGATGCTGGCGGGACCAGAGATGCACCACCACGCATAGTGCTGGTACGGACGAACTCTTCCGCTTGGTACCTTATTTCCTGGGAAATGGGAGGGCTTGGCAGAGCCTGCGACCTCAGATCGGTCTGCGTCGTAGTTTTTCGTAACGTCGTCGGCTTTGTCTTTGCAGGTACTGCATTGACATAGACTGGTCCCGTCGCTGTTGGGTTCTGCTTCTTTCGAGGTCCCGCGGCGATGCTCGGCTCGGGTGCAGCACCATCGGCGTCATTAGCATCGTATCTGCTGTGCACAGAAGGCACAGGTCGACCACGATCCAGCATGGAAGATGCATTCGGGTCGCCTGGGATGTGGTCGAGACTAACAGAACGACCTCCCCAAGCAAGTCGGCTGGTCTCCAGCACAGCACCATAACCACGCGCCGTGCTGCCTTCGTCGCTGCTTGACTTGCCATAGCTACCTGCGTTGTCCATGTGTTGCTTTTGAGTATCCGTGCTGTTTCTTGCGAATCCATTAGGCTTGCCATTGACTTTCGCTCGGCCCGTCAAATTATGCAGGCCGAAGTTCGAGCTGCTGTTGCTCCGCCGGCCTTTCGAGGCGGATGAGGCGATGGATTTGGCCGGGGACTCGGCATGGATTGGACGATGTTCGAAGTCGGACGCAGACGACGAATGGGTGTGCCCTCGTGCGCGCGTGTCTTGGGCCATGGAGAACTGGGTGGCGAGTGAGGAAAGGTAGCGGTGACGTTCTTCGTCCTCGGGCCCGTCCATGCTGCCGGTGTGGTTCAGGTCGCCGCGCGATATGTTGTCGAGCGAGAACAGCAGGTTGTCGACTACGGAGTCGCGAGTGGTCGAGTTCCACGACAGTCCATGCGAATGGCGGGCGTCGGCAGCGCTGTTGATGCGCTGCTGCTGTGCGCCTGGACTGCGGCGAGGGCTCCGGCGAGGGCGTACTGGCTGCTTGCCCTTTCGTTTGCTGCGAGGGCTCTTCGGCGGCGGCGTGCGAGGAGGACTCCGGCTGTGGCTCAGGCTTCGACCATAACCACTCCCAGGTGTATTTGCGGAGCCGGCGTCCCTGAAGCCCTTGGAGCTCTTGCGAGGACTCACAGACAGCGGCGGGCTGTTGGGGGTTGGCTGGCCTGCAGTAGTGGACGGAGGTGCAGGAGAGGCGGCTGCAGAGGCGGCGGATGCATGAGCATGAGCGCAGTATGTATCCATCGCACGCGCAGCGGTAGCCGTACAGGAGCGTACAGGACAGGACCGACTGGACTTCCGCACGGAATCCGTCCACCGCTCAATTCGCTGCAGCAGATCTCAGAGCTTCCGCCCGGCGATAACGCGCTTTCTGCTGCACGCACGCAGCCAGCTCAGCGACCTTGGGACGCGCGAACTCTAATGCCGACTCCAGACGTGCGAGAGAGACACCACTGCCACCACCGCCTGTGCTCGCCGGGGGGGGCCAGTGCCACCTCTGTGCGCGGATGCTTCAGGGGGAGACCAGGTGCGGGCGCGCGCTACAGTACACTACAGTACACTACCAATCACAGCACTAGACCTGAGTCGGCAGGATTGGCCATGAACCAGCCATGATTGGTGATGGATGGATCGTAAACGTTAATATGCCCCTGCCGTACACCGTCCTGTACTGTATGAGCGGTACACCCCCCCTCCTCCCCTCATACCGGACAGCGCTGACGGGCGACGGGGAGCAGCGCAGACGTGATACAGTATACGACCCCCACCCATCCGCCCTGCTCTCTGCACAATTCGCGAAAGACACCTCCCACTGTGCAGACCTCCCGCCACTGCTCAAGGCATCCCAGATCCTCTCCAACACCCTGCGTGTCGAAAGAGCGTACCTGTTTCATCATCAGGATCCCTGCCCCCTCAGAACTTCTCGTTCATCAGCGGCGGCGAACCCGTTCACCCGACCATCATACTGTGACTGTTATTATACTACATGTCATACCACCAGCCTACTGCTGCGGCCGAACTGCAGTAGTCTGCTCTGGCCTTGTTCATCCATTCCCAAACGGTCTTTGTGCGACACCTATGAAACTTAGTTCGCGTGCTGCCAAGCGCGAACCGCGCAGGCGTACCTGCAGCATGTAAGGGGCTGCATATGAGAGATGCCGTTGACCGCCGTGGCAGATTCGCTGGCCGGCCGAGGTTGGTTACACATCCAGCAGACATTTTTGACACCTTTTCGAAGGCAAGTGCCGGAGGCGTGTCCCCCGTAGTACAGGACCACTCGTCGTCCATGCACACGAGTCAGTCTCGGCCACGGCAGTCGCGCTGCTCTGCTAGATATGATCAACCACCACAGCAGCGGGTTCAGCCACACCGCACAGATTTTCCCGCCTTCATGGCGTCGAGACTCAGAGCATAACGATGCTGCTTCTCGAGCCTCACACGTGGCGATCTATCCCCAACGCAGGGAGAGCGCCGTTGTGGCATTGCACGCTGAGATGCACGACAATGGGGACTGTGGCGGCGACTCAAGATATGCGTCGTGTGTAGACTCCTTCCGTCTAGGGTCCAATATTCGTGGCTCGTATTACATCTGTGCGTCGAGGCATCGAGAAAACCTAAGGTGGCACACAACTTGGCGTGCAAGTACTGCGCTTAGACCACACGAACGCAATGATACGAGTGAGACACGCCTGATCCGACATGCCAGGAGACATCAAGCGTATCGCAAAAAGAAGTCGCGGTGCCCGGTGAGACTGCAGGCGAATGGAGTGTAGAGGTGAGGCTGAGGGTATTGTTACATGATCTACTATACAGCGCCGCTGCCATCGCGTCACTTTCTAGGTGCTAGGGTCTGGCTTGCAGCCTTCTGGTTCCATGCGTTTGGCCTGCGAGTCACGATTAGCACTGAAATGCAGTTCCATCCAATTTCGAATCTCTAACCGTCTGAAAAGCATCGTAAGAATGGCCAAGCCTTTGCCCTGGTCTTCATGTTGCCGCCCCGACCACCAGCTGAGATTTTCGCGCAATGTCTGCTCCGGCCGGCCAAGAACATCCAATCCACGTTCTGCACATGCGATCTCGATTTCTTGCGCATTCAGCTTCGAGGGGCCTCCGTAGCGTTGAAGTAGAAGGTCGTCGCTTGCCAAATACGAGAGATGCTTGGCTAGTCCCCGGCGAAGCAGGAAAGATGGGGGAGGCAGCTGGATGCGATCCCACATTCGACTGTGCAGGTTCAGTGTCGAAGATAGATGGAACAGCTGGTCGTCTCGGAGCTTCGACAGCATCTGGCCTGCATACTCTCGCCGTGTCATGGGCCACTCTACGCTCCCCAGGCTTTGTGGCACGTCTGAGTTCAGCTGCCCAGCTGCGGGCTCACCGATTCCATGCCTGAAACTTCTCCTCCTCCTTTCTTCAGCCTTCTTCCTCATGCCCTCGATCTGCTTTGGGATACGACATGTTCCGGGTACTGCTCCAGGTATGAACGGCACGATGAAGGGTAGCCATTCGCCAAAGAGAGCAACTAGCAGAGCGAAGAATGGCAGCTTGCCGATATCGTGATTGTTACGCCCAAGAAGTTGGAATTCTGATCGGGTCATTAGGCTGAGCTCCGTACTTCTCGACGCCTTTCCTCCCGCCTCTTTCTTGATGCGCCTAAGTAGTCGCTTTGCAGCTTTGTAATTGAACCATACTGCCTTGATGCCGACCCAGTAGAAGCTGCCATATGCTCGGCCTGTGCGAAAGTAATAGAGGGCAATATTTTCCGAGCCTCTCGAGGGAAGCTTGAGTGGTGGTGGTAGAGTGGATCGAGAAGGATTGACGGGGTCGCTTTTCGCGTGTCCTTCTATCTCCACCAGCGCTGTTTTCTCCGGGCTAGTCACACCGGACTGAGATGTGCTGCTCTGAGAGGATGCATGTCGGCGGTTGGGTGGCAGTGCGCGTGCGCAGAGTACCTTATACGGCGGGATACGCTCTGTCAGAGTGCGAGGCACACCGACGCTGTGGTGAAATGTACGCAAGCTCGAGACAGCACGCAAGCAGCTGCTCGGCGACCTTGTTGTCATTGCATGGGAAGATGTTGCAACTACAGAAAACGTGCAAACCTCCATTGACTTCGTGTATCGAATCGCGCTGAGGATTCGGGCAATGCTTTGCGTCATTACTCCACACGCAAGTTGAGCCGAGAACCAGGTCACACATTTGACCGCCACCTTCGACTTACCTACCACGTAGCTTTCGCACCATTACATGTATGTGACGGTCTGACATGAGGACTTTCAATGTTGGGACGAAGGGGGGCCAGAAAGGCACAGAGAATAGAGCGGCTGCAAGTCGCGCTTCTCTTCTATCTATCGACGCCAGGCAGCATTATGACATATTCCCGCTCACTGTCGCCGAACGACAGAACATCACCCTCAATGAGCTCGAGGTATCGACTGGTCTCAACCTTTTTCCCATTCAGCTTGGTGCCATTTGCGCTTTCCAGGTCAATCAGATATGGCTTAACTTTGCTCAGCCTGTCGCCATATTCGTTGGTTGTAGTTATGTGTCGAAACTGTATCACAGCATGCTGCTTCGAGATGCTGGGATGCGCAAGCAACAGATCAGTCACCTTCTGGTCTCTGCCAATGAGCCAGGCACTTCGCGTGTAGAGCTGAACAGTGTCGACAAGGTCCTTCCCCTTGAAGACGTACATCCGCCACTGTTCCTTATTTGATGGCTTTCGCGCTTCGGGCGGCTCATGATACTTGAGGACAGTAGTAGTTCCAACTACCGTGTTTGCCTCCTTCGCCAGCAGACCCGTCGGCTTGAAATTGGGCTTTTGTTTCTCAGTCAGTTTCTCCCCAGGGGCCACATCTCCCTTGAAAGACTCGTCTTGAGATGGCAAAGGTGCACGCGATTTCCATGGAAGTGGTGATGCTGGGCCAGGATCGCGCCTCTTAGCCGCAGGAGATGGCAGACGCTTGCACTGGGGTGACCGTGGCTTTGGCTCTCGCGACTCCGGTCGATCTCGTGACTTTCGCTCCCGGTGGTGAATAGTTGGTGTTCGACGAAGGTCGTCATGTTGACCTTGTGGGCAGTCGTCTCGTTCCCCACGTCGATAGCCTCTCCTGCAATCGTCGGTCCGTCGGCGGCGAGAGTCCCGGTGCAGAGCGCTATCTTCATACGACCTCAGTCTGCGTGCCTTCCCGCTTTCCTCGTCACCAGATCCAGAATCACGTCTTCGCCTTCTGCTACGGCGTTCGTCTTCTGACGACGGTGATCTGTCTCGCCGCTTCCGAGAGCGTCGCTCGGCGTCAGAGTCTGGGCTATAGCTGCGTTTGTCTCGCCTTCTGATGGGGCTTGCGTCCATTTCTGGTGGCTAGCTCAGGAGCGCAATAGAGGTCAAGTCAAGTCAAGTCAAGATGCATGTCAACGTTGCGTGGGGGGAAGACGGAACGACTCAAGAGGAGTTTGTGGCTCGTTGCCGACTGGTTCGTTGTTTCCACTGTTGCCGAGTCGGCGGGGCTGCGAGTGAGGAAGCTGGGAGACAGTAGTGTAGAGAAGTTCGCCGAGGAAATCTGTCGTTGAGCTTGGCGACGAGAAGTTGCGGCCGCCACGGTCCACCAAGGCTAGATCTACAGTACATGTAATTACGGCTACAGTACGATTACAGCACAACAACATGAACACAACCTGGAACACTTCGAAACTGACAGCAGACCCTCCTGCGGCACTCATGTCAGGCTCACACCCACGAGGTCTTTTCGCATTGGCCAGATGCTTGTATGCCTTCCGTGGTCCCCATCAGCGAGCAACGTGCCAGCAGTTTTTACCGCCGCCATTGACTTCACTCCAACCTGCCGCATGCAGCCACTTTCTGGCCACTATGACCTTCCAAGACATCTGCACGCTCGCCAGCTTTTGTTTCACGACCTCCCCTTTAGATACCCAGGAGCCGTTTGGCTAAGGTGGTGTTGCCGAAGAGCAATTCGCGAACAGCCATCGGTCCGATTCTGTCCGATGCTGCACCTGATGTAGTGACAATGCTTGGCAACTCGCCTCTACCCTCCCACCTATGTCGAGTGAGACCGTCAAGGCGACCTACCTCGCACTGCACTAGTCTGCGGCGCCTGGCCTCTACCCTCCTCGTTGAGCCACATAACGCGCAAATAGAGCCGGCGAGCTGGCACGTAATGCTAAACCCTTCTAGCCTTGTTCTTCTTGTCAGAGCTTGGGTGATTCGCATACGCTACATCCTCACCGTCCGTTCCCAGCTCTTGCTGATTTGCCTCAGCTTGCCACGATTATGGGTTACTAATATGGCTGTCACCGAGTTCCTCACCTGGACCAAGGGTGGACGGAAGCATGCATCTTCATCTTTTCCGCCCATATCAGCTGAATGCATAACGATCACAGGACTGGAGTTCAGCCGCAACGCAAAAGTGAGTACTTTCGAAACTCACTACATGGTTCAAGTAACGTACCATTGAAGGTTCTAGCACAGCAAACCGCGGGTCTTTGTCTCTCGACTTTGGCCAGCCTCTGGCAGCATGGTCTAGTCAAGGTAGCAGAGCACACGATTCCACGGCACTGCAGGATGCTGCAGCACAGTCAACGACAAGCCTGATGGCTGCTATATCTAATATGTTGAAAGTCGCCTCAGCCGAGTGCATGTTTGCTGCCGACACAGCAGAACTTCCCTGGGTTGCAGCCCATGCGCGGACGATCACGCTCGCGAACAGCCCCATCGACACCTATGTTTGACGCGCCTGACATGGACTTGTCGAATTACTTGGCTCGACCCCTTGATGGCATGAGTCACCGGCCCGGTATGCGACAGTCGGGTCTGGACGCACCGTCATATTTCCTGATATCATACACCTTGGACGGAGCATCGCAAGATCTCACAGCAGCCGTCAAGAACCTACTGCGTGATTGTCTTCCGATGGCTTCTCGTGCAGTGTGACCGGCCTTGTTCCTCAAGGGCACAGAGCCGCCACATCTAGGACCACACTGAAACTGTCAGATTGTACTTCACAATACGACACAATGGTGTTGGGTCAAATCTTCGCAACACGCTCAGCTCACGAGGCGCACACACCGTCTCCCAGAGTGGCACATGGGCGCGAGCTTGATTCCGACCGTGCGTGGATTAAGCTACTGAAGGGCGATTCGATCGTTCTGCAAACGTCATTCAGTGACAATATCCTCATCCTTCCTATCGAGATATTAAAATCACTATCATTTTGTTGTTCGTCCATCACAACTTCATACTCCCCATAAATCATCCCACCTCGTGTCATTCCACCACCCTTTTCCCGCTGATCGTCTATTCAGGTTTTCCCCCAGCCCCATCATGCAAACTCTTCCACTCTTTCCCTGCAGTATAATACGCTCCATGTACATGCTCATCCACCTTACTCGGTTGTAACCATGCGCATCGGTCCCTGCGCTCGCAAGCAAAAGGTTAGCATAGTCTATCTTTTTCTTCCTCGTCTTCTTAATGTCGACGTTGACTGGTCCCCTTGGTTCATTGTCCTTAGAACTTACTTCTCGAACGTCTCAATCCTAGGCTTGAATTTACTCTCTTGAAGAGCATAATCATCAATTGTACCGATTCGTGGGATGCTCATCCCTGGAAATCCCTCCGATCTGCGCCAGCGTTAGCAGGCTCCCTTCATCCTTCCCCTTCCCCTCCTACGAGCGCAGTGAATATTCCCTGGCCCGGCTCGACTCGCTCTTGCTCTTATGCTTCTTCTGCTCTGTCTCGCCCTGCGGGGTCGCTCCCTTACCGTCTATACATCAAAGTCCCACAAACCGAGCAAAAGCTATTCTCCATCCAGTTTCCCGTCGCGATGGTCTTGGATTGCTTAAATCTGCTCAATTTCTCCTCGCCGCGGATGTGTTTCATGTGGGAGTCTTTGACGACGAAATTAGATGCGAACATCCTGCGCGAACAAATGTGAGCGGGACATATAGCCAGCGGAGCAAGCGAGCAGAAGAGCATCTCTCACGAGGCTGAGGAGCTATTTTGGTCACTGTGGTCGGACAAGGCTTACGAAGCGGTGATTTTACGGCAGTCTGTACAATGACAGATGAATGTATCCACCAAACCTTCCCCTTCGGTGGGAACTTCGATTTGAACGGCTCCGCAGTAACAGGTTGCGGTAGCAGTGCCATTCTCCTCGCCGTGGGCGTCGGCGGATGGGAGGTTGATTTGTACAGCTGACATTTTTGAGGACATGTAGAGCACAGCTTTCCAAGACTCGGGAAGCTGGGAGGCAAAGGAAAGAGATGACAGGAGGAGAGGCCGTGAGTTTTTCTACTTGACCTTCAGTGTCCCGTGCTCGGCATACGAAGCTGAGTCCGGGCCAAGGGACAGAGTAACGCAAGCCGCTTAAGCGTTGGAAGCAGCTTCGTAATTGTAATCAGAACGCAAATGGCTGACTTGCTGGGAAATGGTGAGCCAAGGTAAGCAGGAGTCCAGACCATGACGGAGTCAAGTGTCACCCAATGTGCCAGATGCGCTGCTCCCCTCCCGGTATGACGTTATTGCTCGGGAGCTTGGAAAGCGTGAAATGCTGCAGAGATGCTGCTTGTCGACCATTATCTCAATCTGCTGTTATGTGGCATGCAGCATGGATGGGAGTGAGAGTGGTGCGACGAGAGCAGACCTGCCGCAATGCTGAGCGTGCAGTCGAAATCGTTCGCTCCGCCAGCAGTGACCTTGATGGTCTGGAGCCTTGTGACTGGAACTGTGCGACGTCGCTTAGTGATGCGGAGTGGAACGAAAGCATGTCCATTGTGCTGTTGATCCAAGAAGCATGCGATAATGTGGTACAGGGCTAAACGAAGATGCTAAAAACTGGCTGACATGAAGATGCTGCAATGGTATCAGTGGCTTAAGGGAGGAGAGACAAGCAGTCTTGGTATGCAAACAGCGCTCGCGGCAGTGACAAATTATATAGCAGAACAGGGAGTTTGTCTCCCCCAGTGCTGGGCAGCCATATCACCTGCTCGACCTTCCGAGTGTGAATGTGATGATGACCACAGCGCCCAGGATGACAATGGCGCCTGGGATGAGCAACTCGTTTGGCACGCCTTGAATGACTTGCTCTTGAGCTTTCGCTGATTGCGGTTGTGCTTTCCGATTGCGGCGCTCCGTGGTGTGTCGAGAATCGCTGTCCTCTTCATCAGAGTCGTACTGCTTGCGACGTCTGACTGAGCTCTCAGGAGGTGTTGGAGGAATAATGGTCGGTTGCGGGTCGAGCGTGGCTGGAATGGCAGGCTTCTCCGGGTCGTGGACGAACAGGTCGACTTTGTCTTTCCGAGCTGACTGTGCGAGCATGATGGCTTCAAGCAGGTCATGGTCGGTTGTGATGGAGACCGTGTCGCCTTCATTGTCCAGATAGCTCAATGCAAAACCTGCGTGTTGAAGCTTGCCATTCTCGAAAGCCGGAACGCCGCCAATGCCTTCTGCTTCAGCGCCCAACTTGTCCGCAATTACGCCGATCAGCTCGCCCAGTCCTTGAGCAGCGATGACGTGCAGACGGTGGACACGACCACTGGGTGCCTTGAATTTGAATGTGAAGGGTGTGTCCTCGAGATTCGCGCCTGCGAGCGCTGATGCTTCGTCATGCTCAATGCCGTTGTGAGATGCAGAGTCGGTGGGCAGGACGGAGTCTCCCCGATCCAGCATGCCAGGACGATGACCGTCGGGCGACATCATCGCTGACCTATCGGGGGTGTGAGGGAGATGACTGCTTCCTTCTCCCGACATGATCGACTCGGTGTCTCCTCCATCCATCGACATCCAGAACTTGCTCCACGCAGGACCAGCACCTTCGCTTTCATTCGTCGACATGCTGTTGATCTGGTCAAGGGTGGCGTATGTGAGCTTGAGAACGTCGACCATGCCGACAATTTCGTCGCTCTCCTTGTTCATGACGGGAAGGTTCAAATAGTGCCCGTCGTGCATCTTTCGCAAGGCTTGCTGGATGCTCATGTCCATTGGAGCAAAGTCGGGGTGGGGTGTCATGACGCGAATGACGCTACAGTTGGCTGGATCCAGGCCAGCGGCAATGACGCGGAGAACAACATCTTTGGAGGTGAAGATACCAGTGATCTGGCCTTGATCCTGCACCAGCACGGCAGTGGTATGGTTCTCCTTCATGAGCTGGGCAGCCTCTTTCACGCTCGTCCGGACGGAGACAGTGGTGGGCGGGAGGCCATTCAGGACAGACTCCAATGTCGGACCAGACATGCGGTGTCTGACCGCCTCGACGTACTGAATGATCTGCTGCGGTTGACTGGAGCCCAGCTCCGCCTGCACACCCTCCAGAGCATCATACAGCTTCTTCGACGATGCATACGCGCGCTCCAGCTTCTCCATGGCATCGTAGAAGCACTTTGTGATATCCAAGATACCCGAGATGTCATGGTTCTCATCCATGACCGGCAAATGCCTGAAGCCCTTGCGTACCATCAAGTCCAATGCGTCCGTGGCGCTGGTGTCGGTTTTCGCACAGAGCGGATTCTTGGTCATGATCTCGGCGACGGTGACGTTGTTCGCTTTCAAGCCAGCGCCCACGACTCTGAACGCCAGATCTTTGGCGGTGAAGATGCCGGCAATTCGATCATCATCGTCGGTCACCAGCACGCAGTCCTCTCGCTTCGCCGCCATCAACTGGGCCGCCTCGGTCACACTCAGCGTTGGCTTGATCTGTAGGGCTTGGTTCGGCTTCAGGGCGAGCACGGTGCCAGGCGGTGCTTTTCGTCGCTGCGCAGTGCGGCCAGCAGGACCTCGCTTCTTGCTGAGGTCCTTTTCGAGCTTGCTTCGAATTGCCTTGGGCCAAGTCAACATGGGACCATTCTACCTCTGGACGGCTTCAGTGGTATTGTGGTGTCTATCCTACCTCATCTCGCTTGGATTGTTTTGCTCTGCTCGCGCTGTAGGAGGGAGCATGGGTGGCATCGCTGACATTGGAGGCGTGGGTGTCGAGCTTGGGTCGGGGAATGCCACTGGAGGCGCTGATAGTGTCGTAGGTCTGTGGCCGAGAGGACTTGGGCGTGCCTCGTGCTCCGCTGGCCGTCGACATGCTGGCGCGCGACTTCCCACCGCTCTGTCTGACGCCACCCGATGGTCGAGGTCGCCGTCGCGATGTGCGGCCAGGGATAAACAATCCGAACAAGCCAGGCACTAAGGCAAACACAACCACCCTGTCGGCTGACATTCCGCATTCCCGTTCCCGAGCTGAGACCCGCGGGCTTGGCAAGCACTACCGCGAATTCGAACAGTCTGTCCACCACCCAACCGCCTCGTTGTCACTCCACCACTACACACAAACCACTCGCCCAACATGGTCAAGAAGCGCGCATCCAACGGTCGCAACAAGAAGGGCCGCGGCCACGTCAAGCCCATCCGCTGCTCCAACTGCTCGCGATGCACCCCCAAGGACAAGGCAATCAAGAGGTTCACCATCCGCAATATGGTCGAATCTGCTGCTATTCGTGCGTCCTCCCTTACGGTCCCATCGATATCAGACCTCTCTGCTCACTTCAACAGGTGATATCTCCGACGCCTCCGTGTTTAACGAGTACGCTGTGCCGAAGATGTACCTCAAGCTCCAGTACTGCGTCTCCTGCGCCATCCACGGCAAAATCGTTCGGTACGACCTTGCCCCTTCCTCGTTGTTAACCTCCTCCGTCCCTCTAACATTACGTCCTCATCCCAGTGTGCGTTCTCGTGAGGGTCGCCGCAACCGTGCCCCACCACCACGTGTGCGATACAACAAGGATGGCAAGAAGGTCAATCCTACCCAGACCCAAAATAAGCCACTCGGTGCCCAGGCGTAAGCATCGCGAGCATAAGGCAACATGAAACGGACTTCACGGGACCCATGAACTGGTGGTATGGAAGAGCAAGGGGATTGTCAGCCTGCCCGCCCGCCATTTCGGCGGTGTCATCTGCTTCGGCGCCATGGATAGCTTCGAATGAAGGAAGTTTTATACCACACCAGACAGATGTGCCTGCAAGACTGCACTCGCAGTTCTTGTCAGATGAATCCTGTCTCGACTCGCAAGAGTCCAGTCTGTCGACCGGAGTGAGAGCTCCATATGGGACAGACGACCTTTTCGTTTCCATTGCTGCACCCTTGTCAATCTGGCGAGGTATCTCCCTACTTCTCAAATCGCAATCCCTCGTCGATGCCGGCTGTACAGAGTATGCTTGCGCTGCGGACAATTTGTCAGTGCGCAAGGCCTGCACATAACAGCGAAGGACACTGAAACAAGGTACGAGATTGGCGTGCTGACGTGGCTCAGATTGAATGTGAACTGGGTCTACGATGGTTCCTGATGGCTTGGGCAGGCCTTTTGAACTTTCTGGCCATGGTATGGCAGTCTGCGGGTCAGCACGACTATGTTCAGGCGATGGGAGCAAGACCTCGCACCTAGCTGCAACCTCTGGAAGCCATGAACAGCTACTCCGCCTTCCACTTTGGTCATCAGCTTGACCCTGTTCGGCAGAAAAATCGTTCGGTCTATCCCTTTCGCCACCAGACAATCCTTTCAGTTTCATATCGTGCTCAGTCTGGCACATCGGTGGCCTTTGTTCTATCATAACTTGGAGAATGGCGATTTCTACTGCCGGGGTTTTTGCACCGAGAGGGTGGAGACTCTAGAGATCTACTGCGAGGATGCCGCGCTTGTCTGCTGACGTGGATGTCCTTTCCACCTACTTTGCAACCGATCCACGATACAGGTTGCGCGTGACAGCTGGAGTGAAATTTGCTTTTGGCTCACACATGGGCTCCAGGAGATAGACACTGCGAGGAGCCGGTGAATTAGTGCGAAAAAGGTCTGCATCAAACTCCAGCGGCGCGTAGGCATAGAGTCAGCCCGTACTAGATCCATGCTGGCAATAGTGAAGCGCGTATCGACCTGTTCACATGACAATGGCAGTATGTCCTTCCTACTTCCATCGAGGCCCATCACCGGGTCCTCGAACAAGACCGTGCGGTCTCTGTCGCCACCCATCCCGTATGTTATCACGATCAGGTCGCACTGTCTGCTTTGGAGCTCGTGTACATTTCGCTCCCAGGGTTTCTTTTGTGCAGGTCAAGATCGCCGGTTTCATGGCCGTACCCAGCCTTTGCACGGGCAAGAGCGTCTTCAAGTAGACGGATATCGGCATGTTGTGAGTGAAGTTCCACAGTCGAATTTGGGGTCTGCAGAAATACAGCGACGGAGACCTGGTATGATTGCACTCCTAGCCGGACCATGTGAAAGGAGTACATGTAAATATGTACCTCAGGCATGATCACATTTCGCTTGGCAGTCACTAGTCAATCCCAGTCGGCCCAGCCGCATGTGATGTACATGTGCGCATGTAACTCCAACATCGTAGCCGAACCTCACGCGACAACAACGTGGGTTGCCACGTTCGAAAACGCCCGGCCCAAGCCTCCAGTTGTGAGCGACAGACGGCGAGTGCAAGCGCCTAGATGCATTAATACGACATGCAGCACCAATCTCAAGAACGATAACAAGGTTGGGAATCGAGGCGACAGTGGGATCAGCACCATGCCTGCGACCGCGGAAATACAGTACAGTGTGCAGCCTCAGGACCCTCTTACATTATTCACACGGGCGAGATCGGGTCTTGAAGAGTGGCATGTCCTTATCATACTATCTCTGTCAAGGTCGTCCGTTTTGGGAAAGCTTGTGATAAGCAGTGTGCTTTGGCTTTCGGCAGTCCTCCTGTTATGACGCCTCTGGATAAGCTTGACAACTGATCTTCCCTCAACCAACCATGCATAGAGGGAACTACTGTACAGTATGTACTGATCCTGTAGTATGATGATTCTGGAGACGGTTAGGTGACATAGAAGTGCTTCTTGAATCGCGGGCCACGCCACGTTGTACGCACGCGAGCACGGTGGAAGCAACCCGCCGCCAGCGATTGCACTGTGAATCTTGTCGAGCTTTGGATTTGGCGGCCTCGTCCCAGTGCTCGTGCTGTGCGTGATACTGAGATCCCAGGTGAAGAAGGCCTCCGTCACGGAGAAAGACAACACCCAGTATTCCAAAAGCCTTGCATCCAGAAGCATCGACGACGACGCCTCTCGCGCCCACGAGGCTGACCGCGTGGAGCCGGAGAGATGAGACGCGAGCGGAACTGTAGGAGGAAGTCCAACAACCGATGGGGTTGGCTGCTGAGGCCGACCTTATCAGTACCCACCATGGATCAGCCCTGCCCAACAAGCGGCCTCTGCAGTGTCGACTGTCCTGCATGATCCTGGTCTAATACCCCCCAGGCTATGATCCGCGGATTTACTTCTTCCTGAGGCGTTTCGTAAGATCGTCTGGCTCTAGATGTGTACCGGAGAAACAATTCACGTCAGGATGGAGTGTTTGGCTGCTAGAATATTAGATCAACGCGCGAACACGAGGAAGTTCATCCTGCTCCCCAGATCACCACCATTGGGCTGAGTCAACAACCCCTCTATCCGTGGACAGCGGATACCGTGTACCATCCATTGCAACAAGGGACTGTCGTGAAGTTACCTCGATATAAAATGGGTTTCTCGGTCGAGTCGCTTTGGAGCGCACCCGAAATCAATCCCATCAACAGGAAAGCCCGTAGCATTCCTGTCCTCAACCCCGTCAACAAATACGGACGAGTGTTCTTCTTCTCGTGGTTCGGATTCCTGTTGGCCTTCTGGTCCTGGTAAGTACGGCAGTATCCCTGCTATGGGTTGCGCGGATGCTCTCAGATGGCTAACTCCACACAGGTACGCCTTTCCACCCCTGCTTCACGATGTCATTGCGAAGGACCTGAAGCTCACGCAAGTCCAAGTGAGCAACTCCAACATTGTCGCTCTTTGCGCTACACTGGTCGTTCGTCTCGTTGCTGGACCGAGTTGTGATCGATTTGGACCTCGGTGGACATTTGCGGGATGCCTACTCATTGGAGCAATCCCGACGTGGCTAGCAGGAACAGCATACAACGTGCATCAACTCTACGCTCTCCGCTTCTTCATTGGTATCCTTGGAGGCAGTTTCGTGCCCTGCCAGGTATGGACTACAGGCTTCTACGACAAGAACATTGTCGGAACCGCCAATGCCTTGACAGGAGGATTTGGTAACGCTGGAGGTGGTATCACGTACTTCGTCATGCCTGCCGTCTTTGAGAGCCTTGTGCGAGATGGTCTCACACCACACGTGGCGTGGCGAGTCACTTTCATCGTTCCTGGCATTCTTATCACTACCATCGCCTTTGCGCTTCTGCTGCTCTGTGACGATACACCGACCGGCAAGTGGGCCGATCGAGCTCAAGCCGCAGAGAACAACCTCCGCCAGCACGGACTTCAACCAGGCCTAGTTGTCGACATTCCTGGTCAAGTCAACGAACGCACCAAATCATCGAGCCAGTCTGGCGCTTCAACCCCTCGGGCCCTCAACGACGAAGAGAAGAAGCTTGATCAGACCCGTGGCACGTTTGAGGACAATGAAGCACAGTTGGGTGAGACTGAAATGCTGAGCATCGCCCGTGGCGAAGTCGTTCAGAAGCCATCCTTCGCGGAGATCGCCAAGGTCGTCAGCTCTCCTCAGACCATCGTCCTCGGCGCTTGTTACTTCTGCACTTTTGGAGGCGAGCTCGCGATTAACAGCATACTCGGTACCTATTATGGCAAACAGTTTCCATCCCAAAATTTGCAGACATCGTCCAACTGGGCTGCCATGTTCGGTCTCATGAACGTCCTGTTCCGACCACTCGGAGGTGCTGTCTCGGACTTCGTCTACGGCAAGACTAAGAGTGTCTGGTCGAAGAAGATTCTTCTCCACAGCTACTGCATTGTCGCTGGTGCTTTCCTTGTTGCGATCGGAGCCACCAATCAACACAATCTTGCAACTCTCGTCTGCCTCGTCGGCGTTGGCATGGCGTTCTTCTTGGAAGGTGCCAATGGACTGAACTTCTCCCTCGTCCCTCATGTGCATCCATATGCCAACGGTGTGGTATCTGGCTTCACTGGCGCATGCGGAAATTTGGGAGGTATAATTTTCGCCATTATCTTCAGGTACAACCCGACGGATACCAACAAGGCAATATGGATCATTGGTGTCATTATCATGGCCCTGAATGTGGCTGTTTGCTGGATCAAACCGCTGCCCAAAGGTCAGATTGGTGGCAGATGAGTCGGAGATGTGGCTGGGCGGTCCCTCGCAGAATCAATCTCTGCACGTGAAATTTTTTGTCGCGGTGTCTGTACATGCTAGTGGGATGAAATCCTTTAAGGCGCGATGAATACATGAATCTCTTTTAATGGCTTCACCTGCCATCCCTTCTGGGGGCTTTTCCACATAATTTCATGCCATGAGTATTCACCGCGTTGTGAGGTTGTTGCAGCCCCGATCAATATCAGCTTGCCTTGCAGACCCACTCGGCATGAGTGATCTATAACGATGACCCAAGACAAGATGCCGGTACAAGCCATCTCCCGCTAATGAAGCCCAAATTCCTCGACCTTAAACACTGATCCTTGGGAACCAATTCGACTTCACTGAACTCCGAAGGCAGACTTCCACGCTTCCGGCGACCTCCCATGCTGCTGCTGGCAGGCGACGGTCGAACTGAATAGGTGGCGCCGTCATTGCAGTCTTCGGCAACAATGCTCAGAACGAGGAAAGGTCAAGAATAAGCAGAAGTCTCTCCGGTCCTAATGCTCAATACTGGTGTCTTGACCTATTCGATTGTATTACCGAACACGGAAACACGATGACGCCGAATGAGAGCTTCCAAATATTCGCAGGTATTCCCCAGAACAGCAAGCCGCAGGTAAAGGAGAAGGCCAAGTGGCACACTCAGCCGAGAACGACGAAGAGCAAGAGGATAGCTTTCTGGGTATGTGACTTTACCATGAGAAGACAATGACGAAAGAAGTCGTGACGATAAAGCATAGTAAGCAGACCAGACTGGCTCAATCCGACTACCGCTGTGGTGTCGTGTGCCTAGAATAAACTATACAGCTATCCATTGCCACGTACGCATTCCAGCTCGGAACAGTTTAATTCACCAAGGCCGAACCGGGTACCAGAATGCTCGTTCGCACAGCCATCCTCCCCATTCTCGGAGCCACAGTCACTGGTCAAGACGACACATTCACATCCTTAGTGCCGAAGGCGTGCCCTGTGAACCCGCCTCAGGTCTGAATTTGACTATGACACTTCCGAAGCTCCATGCACTGTACGCGCCAAAGTCGGTGGTGAAAGTCACCTCATCTTCAGGTGCATCACAAGTGCTTAAGTATCCTTGGCGTCAAAAGCCCTGTGCCTTTGTTATGCTGCTAGAGTTCCGGGTCGTGGGAGCATCAACCCTCCTTGATCCTTGACTCCTTTGTGTGCTTTTGGAAGGCCTGGTCTGGGTCTTGAATGGACTCAATCTCGTCTCGTCCGCAGGAAACTTGAGACTAGCGCAAGTTTTCGCAGACTCTGTGTCGTCCAAATCTGTGTTTGTTTCGCCATCGATCAGTTCCTCGTTCCAGCTATTCCAGAGCTCCGACCAAGCGCGATAGAGGACACTGTCCACCACGAACACCACCACATTCGCTGTTAGGTGCAGAAAATCGAAAGTCCAGATACCGAGTCGGTCGCACCGAACCAGTGTGCAGGATACGAGGTCAACGTCAGTGTGGGTTTGAACCACTTTCGCTTCGACTGGAATCGAGTCACAGCAAGACATGACACTGCCACGGCCATCGCCATGAACCGGGTAGCAAACCGAGGGTCCCTTCTTATTCTCGCCGTCAGTCGAGAAAGCCGGGCTGGGCTGTGGTAGATGCTGGAACTTGTAAGGTGCACAGAGGTTCAAGATGCGGCGGACAGAGAGCTCATGTAGTGAAACGCCAGGAAACGCACGCATTGAGGCAGTGGCGCTTGCTGTGACCATTCCGCGAATGACGTTTGCTTGAGGAGGACATGCAACTGCGGCTCTCCACGCGTGGACAGCCGGAGCGTATGTACACGTAGGCTTGAGATACCATGTGTACGCGGCGAATCGCAGCTGCCTTCACGACCATTCTCACCTCCCGTTTTTATTGTTCAATTGCTCCCGAAGTGCGGTCATGTACTCGCCCATGAAATTTCTCTTTGGCACTTGGCTCGCATCTCGCCGTGCACTGGTCCACGCATCGTCGGCCTTCTCTTGAGCAGGCTCGGCAGGCTTTGCACTGTGAGACGTCCGCTCACTCACGCGTATGTGCAGCCACGCAGCATCGGAATTGTGCTCTTCCACAGCGCCAGCAGCCTTGCTCGCATCGAAGCTCCTATCCTTGACCTCCTGCCTCTCGGCATTTCCGAGCTGGGTCTTCAGCTCATCCGCGAAGTGTCTGATGAAACCGGACCGGCCAGGGTCATCCAATCTCGTCCCGTCCACCTCTTCAGGAGGAGTGCCATGCCGCACGCGATGCACTCCTTTCGCCACCCTTTCCACGGCCCTGTGAAATGCCGGTGTTCGCAAGAGCTGTTGGACGGCCCAGGCTTCAAGAAATCGGAGCCACGGTGCCATCGTGGCGAGGACTGCGGCAGACGCCCGCTGTGTGACTGGTGTTCAATTGTCAAGCAGCAGAGATCACGGATGAAGTCACAGCGAGAGCTGCAAATGGCATGGCGCTGATGTCGGCATGTAGGGCGTCATCATTGTTGGCATGTGTGATGATAGGCGCGGGTGGTGTCGCCACATCGGCAGCTCGAGTCCAGTCCGTTTCAGACTGGCGCAAACACCCGTCATTCGCCAGACCAGCTTCACCTCTCCCAAGCACCTTTGGGCTATGGCGGCAGGGAAGTGCGCGTGAGGTGAGGTGAGGTGAGGCGAGGCGTGCTCAATAGAGGAGGATAGAAGCGCCGTAATTATATTCACCTGCGCCGCCGCTCAGGCTAAGCAGCCAGTCCTCTGCTTGCCTTGTCTTCACCTGTCTCTTCCTCGCTGCATTGCTTCACTCGGGAAAAAAGGGCATTACACCACCACCACCACCACCACCACCACCACCACCACCCGCCCCAGCCGCGGTTGCGCCGAGTGCGATTACTTCTGCGACAAGAACAGCGACCACGGCCGCTTCGACATTCTCCACGGCCTTCGCACGCTCGCTGTACGCATCCGCCCATACCAGGCTGCACAGAGGTCGTCGTAGCGCTGCAAGCACAGCCGACCCGGCTGCCGCATGCCAGACAGTTGCTACATGCACTGCACCTGTCCGACACATGGCGACACAGCAACGTCCGCTTCCCGCCTTCCTCAAGCAGACCAAGCAGGGTATGATCCATGTATAGCCAAGAGCACCGTCATCATCGGCCTCACTCATCCTTCTCCTAGAACTCCACGCCAAATTCGTCGACCTCGAGTGGCAGCAGCGAGACCGGTTGTTACAGGGCACTCAGGCTTCGAAAACAGACGACTCACGCTCGAGATGGGCTCGGCTCAACAGCGATGCCGTCATAGCTCGCAATCGTTATATGAACGTTGAACCGTACGCCCAGAATCGCATCAGACTGCAGGTGCCGGAAGGCGTCAATGACTACATCAACGCCTCCCCGATCCAGCTGGGCAAGAGGAAGTACATTGCGACACAAGGGCCAAAAGACTCAAACGTGAACCACTTCTACCGCATGGTGGCTTCAGAGCTGAAAAGCCCCGCAGTCGTGGTCATGCTTACCCAAACACACGAGGCAGGGAAGGAGAAGTGCTTCCAATACTATCCGCTTGCCCAGGAAGACAGTCCCTTGCTCATTCCACCGGACGAGCACTTTCACGATGGTTTCGAGGGCGAGGTAGAACTGGTGAGCGTGGAAGAGAATGCCAAAACACGAAGCCAAGTGAGAAAGCTTCGAATGAAGACAACTGCGGACGGTGGCCCGGCCGAGGAAATGGAGATCATCCATCTACTCTTCTCTGGCTGGCCCGATTTCTTGGTTCCCGAGGGCGCCGACCGAATAGCACTGCTTGAACTTGTACGCCTCTCAGCTGCCCTGAACGGCTCGGCATCCTCTGACACCACCATCACCGCGACGCAAGGCTCCTCCTTCGCACAAGACCTGGCGTCTACCGACGAAGACAACCCGCGCATTATTCATTGCTCAGCTGGTGTGGGCCGGTCGGGGACTTTCATTGCACTCGACTACTTACTTAGCCTCATGTTCTCGGGTAAACTGGATGATCTACCGCCCGATAAGGACCCCATTGCCGATACTGTGGATCTGCTTCGTCAGCAGCGCATGATGATGGTCCAGGGCGAGTCGCAATTCAACTTCTTGTACGACGTCATCCGCGAGCAGATGCAGCTGCGCATGCGAGATTTGGAGACAATGGCCGGAGCCCAGAATGGAGCGTAGTCGTTCCGGAGACGATGAGAGATGCCTTGATGAACACGACACGACTTGGGCGGTATTGTACTTGTATCTCTGCATGAGCGCTCTTGCACACCCTGCATGGGAAGCTAGCTAGGTGGGCCTGTGTCCACTCTTGCCCTGTTGCCTGCGGTGCGCTGAAAACCCTAGTACCACAATGTCTTCCTCGTGCAGTCCTTCATGGTCCCCGAATACTTGTGGTGATGATTTACGCCATCTAATGGTGCAAAGCTTGCAGGTCTAGTCGGTGTCTACTTCTCAGACGTCACTTCTCTAGCAACGGCTCAATCCTCGCGCCAAGATCGAGCGCACGGGGTGTCGACCCAGCAGCGTGGACGCCTGCAGCCCAAGATCGAGTTATTCAGAGCAACAGACGTCACTTGAGTACAAGCGTTGCTGAGCTTCGTGGAAGTTTCGACTTAGATGCAAGCTGCCGTTGACAAAGCCACCCGTCCAGGTCCTTAGATCTGTCGAACCCGAGAAGCTGGTCACCTGGAACCACCGCCTGAGCTGATCCAGAGGCCAGTCCTGCGATGTCCCAGTCAGGAAGGATTCATTAGATACCGACATGCGACATTGAGATGCGACATTGAGCGTGCTTGTTCCCTCCCCAAAATGATTTCGTACACCGTGGACCCGCATTTCTGCAGCCCGAGAACCTGGAAAGCATGTCCTGAATGCGCCCACGACACTTTACCCTTTATTCCAGCGTAATATCTACACCGGCTTTTGGACTGAGTCTCGATCGAGCGTGGCCGCTGTAAAGCACACTCACCTCGCAAGCGCGTATGGGGACGAGGATCAGATTCACCTGCCAACTTACAAGCGACGCAACATTCATGCTCCTTTGGGTTTCAAGGATGAGTTACACAATGCCACAAATCACCCGACACATGACAGGATAGCGGACTGGCCGACCAGGATCTCACGTACTGGAAGATTTGCGTGACGGCAAGATTCTTCCAGCTACTAGGGCTGAGATTTCATCTGAGCAATGGCCCAGCAAACGTGGCTCATATCAAATCTTGCAAGGTATTACCAATAACAATTCGGCCAAGTCCAAACATCAAATTCGTGCCCTCCCCACCACGCCAAAGAGGCAGCCAGGAGGTGGATACTGCCTACAATCAACCCGTCGTCATGCTTAATAAGACATCTGGCAAGCTTCTAGTAGACCGGAGCCAGTAGATCAGAGCCATGTGGAAGATCTTGTGTAGGATGCAACCAAAGTTATGAATCTCACAACTTCTTGGCCAGCCAGGCCAACGCCTAGCAGAGACGAGTATGCGAGACGAAACATGGACATTTCCGTGTTGACATTGAGGTGTGGCCCACACCTGTCCAAATTGACCGGGTTACACCATCAGCTCTCTGGAGCAAATCCTGCTTCGATTCATGACGCGCAAGAGAGACCGTCGGACGCGAAGATTTGGCCGCATAACATCCCCAGGTGAGTTAAGCGCATGTCGTGGGTAAGGGACTCGTTCGAGGAGCTGGAACCAAGCCATGCCTGCCTTGTGAGGTGGTCTCCAAGGCTTAATGGAAACCGAAGGTTGTATTGAAGCCTAAAAAGAAGTGCACTGTGTACGGTCTCGCAGGAAATGCTCTTTGGTCCCACCTGAGATCTGGTATCCGCGGAGCCTAGAGGAGAACTGTGTCAACAAGCACCATGTGACGTACCATGCCATGCCAATCAGAGGCGACCATCGTGCTGTATAATGCGGGAGCACGCGCACGCGCACGCTACATGAGCTTGTGTTTCTTCCAGGCCTTCGCAGACCTGGTAAGGCGGAGCCCTGTCTTTTCCGATTATATGCTTCTACTGCAATCTCTCCCCTGGTCCCCTACGTCGAATACGTCTCCTCCCAGAACCAGAGGCTTCTTCCTTCTCGTCGAAAGATTTTAGCGAATTGTGACCACCGAGAACGGACTCCGCTCACCTCGAGCACTCTCTTGACGTGGAGGCAAATCAGAAACGAAGCGACATTGGCACCTCCACACTGCATATAGAGTTGACGGCAACTCTATTGACAGTGTCGCGACGATGTGTCTTCCATAAGCATCGGGACTTCATTCTCGTCTGCCGATCTTAGTTGGAATGTTGAGAGTTGCCCTTCGCCAACAGCAGAGCACATAATTGGCAACCGATTTGTTTGCGCTTCAGCACCTTCAGGAGCTTTTCCCCATGTTCCTGTTCATCCCTCTAACCGAGTCGATGGTACAGATCTCGCAAAGCCTCCTTCGGCCAGTCTCTCTTCGAGCTACGCTCAAGCGGGCGCCCGCGATCATCTTCCAGGGTGGCGCAGTAGACTCCAGAGGAGGTCTTGCACATGTTAAGTGTCCGTGCCTGGCACAGTTGGAGCATGCTGCAGTCAAAAATGCTACTCGAGCTCCAGTTGACCAGGCATCACAGCCTCCTCCGATACGACATAGATGAACAATGTGCGATCAGCCAATGTCAATGCCAATCAGAAGTTTTGTATCTACCGAGTCTTTGTAGGCTCGATGTACAGTCCCCATGATGATCGACTGCAAGCCAAAAACCGCCAACTGCTGTGGTCTACAATTGTCAGCAATCGGTATTGGCCGCTGTGCCGCACAACACTTACCCAAAGGCTTTTGGGTTCGCAGCGATGTTGCCTACAACCCAAAGCAGACATTGATTACTTCGTGCGGGCCACCACTCGCTCGCCCACCATTCAGGGCTGTGTGATTTTCTTCTGCTGCTTCAGCCATGATTAAGAAACTGCAGATGAAATGTTGTGCGGGATCTCATCTACAACTTTCTGACCATGACATGCAACCAGTTCACTCTCGGGTCTATCTGCTCCCTCCTCCACAGTAGAGTCGGTGGTGTATTGCCTGATGCTCCTGGTTAGTGGAGAACGCCGATCAAGGCAATTCCAGGCAGGGTTTGATTTGGGCGAGGACGCCTTTTCGGAAGTCCACATTGGGTGTTAGAAGGGTGAAGGGGTGAAGGCCAGACGGGAGAAGCGGAGAAGCGTCGTGAATGTGCCGCTGAGGGTTGAGACTAGCGTGGTATCGAATGGCGCTCATAAGGTTTCGGGAACAGGTGGGAGTTTGACACAGAATGGAGTAAGATGATGGATAGACCAGCGAAGCCGACGGATGGTGCGTATCTTGTTGATGTAGCGAATGAGTTTGCTCCATTATCAAATGCATGGTTTGTGGCAATACTTACAGATCGAGCAAAGGCGAATGGGGCGAGAGAAGATCTGCAGGTAGTATTAGTTCTTGAGACTACACGCATCCCATGATCGATCTCTCCGAGACCCTTCATGTCGGAAATTTTCCTCTAACGGCATTCGCCTTGCTATGCTGTGCACCTCAAGCAGGGGCAGGTAGTACTGTAATATGCAAAGCTCCCCATGATCCACATCAGACCTTCATGCACAGTCCTTCTCTGCAAGCAACAGTCCGCCCTCAGGACTTCCCGCCCTTTTTCCCTCCACGGGCGCCTCTCGCAGCCTTTGCAGCCTGGGCCCGCTCCAATCTCGCCATCTGCTCCTTCTTCTCCTTGTCGATCAACTCTTTCTCCTGCTTCTCGGCCTCTTTTCTCGCAGCAGCCTCCTCTCTTTGCTGTCTCACCAACTTCAGCCTCTCCAAATCTGCACGAGCCTCATCCGTCTTGCCCTCGGCGTGCATCTTCTGGTAGCGCTCCTTTGCCTGCTGTGCTTGAAGCGCCTCCCGCTCACGTCGCGAAAGCTGGCTCATATCCCCATCCTTCTTCGCCTTGGCTACGGCCTTCTCGGCGTCTTCTGCTCCAGTGGCGGCTTGCTTGCGTGCGGCGGAGCTGTGGTTCGGGTTGGCGGGCATATCGTCGTCTTCGTCCTCGCTGTCGCTGGGGAGGTCGCCGGGCTGTGGCACACCTTGCTTCTTCTTGATTGCAGCTTCCTTCTTGGCTTTGGCAGCTTGCCGTCGCTCTTCACGAGTCATCTCTTGCTCGGGTTTCTTCTGGCTGTCGCCGTCACTGGACTCCTCGTCGGAGGATTCTTCTTCGCTGCTCTCATCGTCGCTGTCTTTGCCAACTGGGTCTGCCCACATGGATCGCTCGGCTCCATCTGCATCGAGGGGGGCAAGGTTCTTGCTGAAATGCCGGCCGCCTGCACAGGAGCATGTTAGACTGGGGAGAAGGAAGCTGTAGTTGAACTACACGCGGACGTGCGTACCTCCGCGCTTGGCCTTCTGGAACTTGCCTGCACGGCCGCGGGTGGAGCTCGACATGTTGGCGGCGGTGTTGTGCGGTTGCGGAAGAGGGTGACTGAATTCACTGTGCTGCTGCCCTGTGAATTGCTGGTACAGTAATCTGACGCATGTGACAGGATAGCGTCCCAGGCGTCCACTTGGCCGTCGCTGCCCAAGAATTCGACCCCACCACCAAATTGACAGACCCCTGTCCCTCGTGCTCTGTCCGCTACGCCAAGACGTCCGAGCTGGAGAAGTTCCGAGTTCAATCTTTCTTCCGTTTTGCTTCATTCTCGTTTCCTCTTCCCTTTTCTCTCCACGAAAACGATTCCTTCCTATTCACTCTGCCAAACGCACTGCCCTACGCTTGATACGAGGGGAAATGGAAGGTCAGAGAAAAGCTTCATCTGCTTACCCCTGCCTCTTCGTGAATTGTTGGAGAGGGAGTAAATCTTTTCGATGATACATTTCTACGTGCGAGCCCGACCACGGCAGCTACACTTCGGTGCTCGCGCCACTGAACGCAGTGGCAGTACGTGTAATACTTATGATGAACCTTTACCTGACGGCGGCATCATCAATAGTCCGTTGCTCCATAGCCGGAGCCACGTTCATTTCCTTCCTCTTCACCCATCGCCTGCTCTGATCGTCGAAAGACACTCGAAGAAATCTTTGAGACAATCCGACCGAAGCAATCACTCACAATTCAGGAGCAAACGGGCGAAAGTATGAGCTTTGCCGTCGTCTCACAGGAGAAGAACTCGTACCATTACCACCAAATCTGGTTGTTCCGCCAGCGCTGCGACAAAAGACCTACTCAAGCCGCTGATGGCGCTCTCTGCGAACATCTTCAGCCGCCGTCCGTCCCCGCTCAGCAAACTAGGGACCGCGGACGACGAGTAATCGACTGACAGAGACAGCAATGAACATAGAAGGCATCGACGGGCTCAATGTCCCCATTCAGACCCACCGGACTCTAGATTATCAACATCGTTCTTCCAGCCTGTCATTTATTCATGCCATGACAATCATGCCGGGTATCTCTTTGACTGGCGAGGAATCATCCTCAGCCAAGATACCTATCGCGTACCAGGCAATACTAACCACAACAGTTACCACACCCAGAGCCACAAAACTCAAATTTCGATACGCCTTCTTGGTCGCCTCTTTCCTCAATCTTGCTCCTCTTACCGCACTCTGTCCAGGCGTGTTTCCCCGCGGAAATTCCACGTTAGGCATATCCTTCCCCAGGAACTCACAAAGTGGTACCCAACCATCCTGGACCTTCCACTTCAAGATCCTCTCCCCCCCTAGACGTTTCTGAATCATAGCATAGTGCTTTTCATGAATGTTCTTTGCGTTTCTCAAAATGGAGCCTTGGTAATATCCGTTTTCGTACATGAGGAAAACCTGTTTTAGCCAATACAATGAGGTTTCAAAGGAAGAAAGGTATCGAAATTGCCACGATGCCATGAGCTTGCCGAATGTGTTCTCTAGGGATGTGTACCAGGTGTCAACATCTCGGTAGTTCAGGATTATCTTGGCGTTGGGGTATGCTTCGATCAGCTGGATCACATCAATTGACCAGGTTAGCGTTTGGTGTGCTTTCGGCACTTACCTCTATCGCAAAACAAGCACAGGGCTGATCAGTCACAGCTTCGCAATGTCCGAGTAAGGTGTCTAGGTCATCCCTTGTTATTGGGCCATGGCGTCGGCCGAATTTCTTTCTACCGAGATCAGTCCAGGCTTTGCGAATTGCGGCATCCGAGCCAGGCACATCGAACCCGTGGTAGACGTGATCGTAGCCTAGGATTTCCAGGGCTGTGCGTAGTGAGTCCGTGCCGGAGCGAGAGAGGCCGAGCGCGAGGACTTGCAGTTCTCTGGTTCGTTTGGGACGAGGGAGAGGCTGCGGCTGATGAGCTCACAAATGCAAAGGCGAGTGAACGTATATGTTTACTTTTACCGGATAGAGAAGTGATTCCAACCATTGCGTTATTTGTTCCATTGTCATTGCCCATGAATCTTTGATGGAATTGCGAGAAAGCTGTTCTACGTCCAAGTAAGGCGTGTCGGCTCAGGTGGTTTGTGCCGGTCAGTATAAGCTGCGTGGATGGCACAGCTGTATAGAGTTTCGACTGCAGCAGACTTCGGAGACTTCAACGAATCAGATCGTAGTTGATCGAAGAAGCTGTAATGATTGGCGCTGATAGCTCAAATGCTCAGAAGTGTCCTCTGCGCTCGTGACGGAGGCTATAGGCCTGGATGGAATTGTGCCTGTCCTAGGATCCTTACGCTTCATAGTCCACTCTTTCCTGTGACCGAATTACGAGCGCTCACGCCTGCTCATCCCGACGTGCTACGCATAGAATTTGAGACATTTGTGCTCATCGTGGGCTTCTTTGCAAACCACGCTACAAGTCATGTTCCCGCACTTCATGCATCGAACCCTTCCCCAGTACCCACAAATCTCACAGAACCTGCGTGGAGGCGGCGCATGGGCTGGTAGGGGAGCTGACGTGGCTTGATTGTATGTGAGTGGTGGGGCACTGAGAAGTGCTTCGAGGTCGTGGTGGGAAGGCAGAGGCGGGATGGAATCAAGCTCGTCTTCTTCGTCCAGGTCGACAACATAGGGCAGATGGGGTATGGCGGCGGTTGGCAGCGAAGGTATAGCACTCCCCGTGGGAGCCGGGCTGCTGCTCAGACTGCTCTCTGTCCGCTGCAGCTGTGCCTTGCGCCTTGCTATGGGAGTCTTGCTCGCTCGCGGTGCCTCCTTGTCCTTGGGTCTCGCGTCCATGTCCTCTCCATCTCGCCTTCCGGTCCGCGCAATTTCAGCCTCTTCATCGTCCAGATAGTGTGTGAAGGTTTTGCCACTGGCCAAGATCTTCTTGGTGTTGGGCGTCTTGCCCGCTCTTGCACCTTCCTTCTTCGATGGCGGGACAGCGATGTCGCGGTGGTGTCCGTCGCTGTTCAGCTCTCGGATCTTCCGCTCCGTCTCTCTCTGCTGCCGTGCCGTCTGCGCCTCTCTCTGCGCTTCGTTCTGCTGTCCCGCTGCCCGCGCCCGCTTTCGATTTGTGGTGCCCCAGTTCTGGGCGGGATCTTGATGAGCACCACTGATAGCCACCCACGCAAACCCGGGAGCCTGTCTGGTCGCGGTGCCGGTGGGTAGTTCCTCGATATACGGCGTGGGAAAGCGCAGCGCTCCCGTGGCCATCACCGCTGCCACCACAACGTACTCATGTGTGCCGCGATCGGCGAAGAGAGATCCGTGATGGCGCTGACGACATGGGTCGGCATGGAGCTCAATGTCATCACGTGACACCATGCCGATTCCACCCGAGGCTTTGCGGAGGTCGATGTTATGCTTTGCATGTCTTGCTTGACCATGACTTGCCAGCATGCCTACCTGTCCACTGACATCAAGAGGTGGGGCGGGGCAAGGCACGGTCCAGACGGTCTGCTGCACGTAATAAGCGCACATAGCACGAAGAAGTACATGTAGGTATACACAGGTTCCCGGTAGACACGTACTTGCCTCCCTCACGCCCCCGATATCACTGTTGAGCGTTAAACGCCCCCAGCTACCCTCTCGGCACCGTCGACGCCCAAGAATAGCTTGATCGCACCACCAGCATGGCCGACGACGCACCCATCGCACCCATCAAGCGCCGCATGACCCTTCCCTCGCACCCTCTACGCGAAGACCCAGCCTACAAGCCCGCCGAAAATCCACCCTCCGATCCAGCTCATCAGGCCGCTTTCATCTTCATACACGGACTGGGAGACAGCGCCGACGGTCTGGCAGATGTTGCAGATCAGTTTCAAAACAACCATAAACTCCCTTACATGCATTGGATCATTCCTAACGCCATGGAAAGTCGTGAAGCTATGACCACTGCTTGGTACACGCCCAACAGCTTCTCTGCCTTTCCACCGGACAGACCTGAGTTGGCGCCTGAGGAGGACGAAATGGGCATGATGAAGAGTATAGGATACATTGAGACGTTGATCGATGCTTGTCGGAACAAAGGAATTCCTTCGCAACGTATCATCCTCGGCGGCTTCTCCCAAGGATGTGCCTTGTCGCTGCTCTTGGACTTGACAAGCAAAAAATACGCCGGTAAGTTAGGCGGAATCATTGGCCTGATGGGATACTTGCCTCTTGCCAGTGCCAGACGCATCGAGGACCTGAGAAGCCATGCCGGTTTACACCCAGTCCATGGCTCTGTGCCCATATTCCTTGCGAGGGGACAGAAGGATCAAATGATTCCCAAAAGCGTGTGGAAGCAAACTTTGCAGAAGTTGCAGGAACTGGGCGCGCACGAGAGCGACTTGGAGGTGCATGAGTATGAGGGTTTGGGTCACAGTCTGAATGGACCTGTACTAAGGGATGTTTGCACTTTCATTGAGAGATATGTGCCAAAATTAGAAGACTAGGCAATGGGTCCCGGCACTGTAATGTGTGAATGGTTATTGCTGTCTTCTTGAACCTCTTCCCGATGCCATAATCTCGTTTCAATAGCCTTGAACGGCGGCCTGGATGGAAAGAAAGGAGGTGTGATTTGATGATAGTCAAGCCAGGTTTTGCAGACGTCGTCACTGCTGGCGCAGGGAAGATGGTGTAACAGTCCGCTTCTGCATGAGAGACACAATGTTGATTGATAGCTTTCCTTGGTCATAGAAGAAGAAGTAGAAGAAGAAGAGCAAGGCTGTCTTCTCGAACTTGAGCTTCACCTGCATGACGTTGTAAGTACAATTCAATGCTTGCGGCATGGTCCTGAACGGCGCACGCCGATCTGTATGCATGCTCGACATAAGTCATGACTGCTTCACATGCCAGTGTCCTGACGTCCAATTGACCCGTTATGATACTGGCGTAAGTTCATGCGTGCATTTCCTCTTTCCATATTTGTCGCCTGCAGCTGATATATTTGCTTATCGCGAAAGTAGTTACGGCTAGAGGTTTCTACAGCGTCCGTCTGAACAGCAATGCATGTGGAACGCGAACGGAAGCGACCAGAGCTGCAGATAACAAGTTCTGAGTCTGGACGCCAGCCAGTCCGTGAAGCGATTCGAGTGATTGGGAGCCCTCCACCACGACCACTTTATCGAGTTAAGCCCTTCGTCTCACTACCGATGCCCAGATGGCCGTAGTCATTCATGAGATCGACTGACGCATGACGACTTGCTGTAGTAGCATCTCTCCGGAAGTGTTTGCAGCCAGGCAAGGATCAACGATCTAGAAGCCTCTCTGAAATCGCATTAATAGTCAAATCCTCGTGTAGTTTAGGAATCAGCCTTTGCGCTAAGGGGCATGTCGCACTATCGTGAGCTCGGTCACAGAACTTGCTCGGGACTCACGACAACCCAGTGCTTATCCGCCGTAACTTCTCGCTGGTTGATGATTTGACCCTCCCTGGCTTCTTCAATCATTCCAGACATCTCCTCCCACCTGCTCATTGACCTATTCACAAATAAGTGAATACCTCCTTTGCCAGTATCAACTCCATGGAGAAGCATGTAGCCATCGCTACCTGGCGTGTCTCCAGCAACCAAGACTGGTCTTTTCCACTGATCAATATAGGTCAAGATCGCGGCCCATTTGCCAGAGAACCACGTAGCTGGCGTCCAGAGATACGTTCTGTATATCAAGTCCAGATTGGCGCGCTCGTCGTATTCGCCATCTGCGATCTGTTTGCGAGCAGCGGTGATTGCCCCGCTGGTGCCATTCTGTAGTAGAGTCGCCACGCCAATGACATTCTCTGGCTTGACGTTGTAGCCATACTTAGGATCTGATGCCACCATGCGGACAAGCTCTTCACTGGCAGCTGTCACGACATAGACCTCAATCCCATTCGCTATTAGAGTGTTGTACAATTCAACCTGCGCAAGAAATATTTTTGGAGGGCTCACTGTATCTTGTACGACCTTATCTTCATCGAAGTAGGTGACTGGAATGGTGTTGTTGGTCGCCATGAGCTCGTCGACATACACCTTCAGCTCGCGCAGGGTGAAGCCGGCGAATGCTTGCGCAATCCAAGGGTAGCAGATGAGGTCATCGATATCGCAAAGACGGTAGTAGTAGCTGAACAGAGACTCTTGTCTGCCCTGCGAGTCTTTGAATGGGATTAATTTGAGGGATGGGTCCAGATTGTCCCGCGTAAGGATTCCCCGATTCTCTAGGAATGGGAGAAGCGACTCCGTTAAGTCGTTCTGGTAGCTGGTATTGTCCATGTCGAAGACAGCATAGTTACTTTGATTTGCGTTTCCGGCGATCATCCGTTCGAGTTGTGCAGCAGCGCCTTGAGGCCATCTAGTGAGCCCAAGGGAGGGGGAAAGGGCAGCTTCTGCACTGACGGTGCAGCTAGCTAAGTTTATTGCAGTGAAAATTCCTGTAGACGCCCTCATCATTGTGAGAATAGCTGATAGATTCCTGTTAGCGAGGATAGTTGAATCGGGGAGAGGGAGGTACTCCTTGGGGAGATGCGAGGAGATCCATCTGCTTATTATTGTACGCGAAACCCCTGCTCTATCGGGGACCGATAATAAGCGATCTATTGTGCTCAAGCGTGCAAACCAGACGCAGCCACAGCAAATTTTTGCTCGCCAACATGAGATATGGTCTTACATCGGACGCAAAGCCTAGCAGAGGTCCGCGCCCTTGGCAAGCAGATATCAAGGTCTTGGCTGGGAGAATGTCGGGCCCTACTTGTGTTTTTCCGCTTAGCTATAAGGAGGGATAATAGTATCTAGTTATAGCTATTAGTAGATCTATCTAAACCCTTTATGTTTAGTAAGAATACTAGTTCTTTTAGATATTAGTCTCTAATAATATAGTAAGTACTTAAGAGAAGCTAAGTATATCTATTAGATAGATCTAGTAGATCGGAAAATTAATACTAAAGTAAACAAATATAGTATAAGAAGTAGAGATTATATCTATAGAAAAAATATAAAAAATAGTATAGAGTAGAAATAAGAATAATAGTAGAATTCTATATAGATTACAATATCTACTTTTACTTAGATTTCTAAATCTTAGTCTACT